>OU896710.1:12085232-12685232 GCA_918026855.4 Phaedon cochleariae | reverse complement strand
CACTCTGGAAATTCTCTAAGACTTTGTATGAGTGTCTTTTGTTATGCAGAGACTCAGTGAAAAGGATATTTAGACAATATACATTCGGAATCAAGTACTTGATGTATAGGGCTTGAATTCATTTCATCATCACAGACGTATTCTAACAAGCTCCTGAACTGATTCTTCATGAAATTCAATTATGCATGAGACATCGTTATATCAACGAACAATAATAGTCAATGTATTCAATGAGGAAATTCGTTGTCTTTGTTGTAGATTCATATATTGTATAGTGGTTTGACAAGGTTTAGGCAGAAATATATCCATGATACCACAATTATATTTAGAAGTGATCAGATACGAATTACGGTAACCAAAATGCTACCCTCCAATGAACTTATCATTGGCTGATACATCAGATAATACCATCATCAGAAACATATAAAGTTGTAGTCATCAGATTCGGAGAAAGATCTATTTTTCCAACTGAGAACTAGTTGCTCATGTGAGGTAAAAACAATGAGAAGAATCGCGTATAAGGAAGCGACATTGTCACATACATGAAAGTGGTGAGATAGTAAATAACGTTCGGAAGTGAATGAAGAATGAGCACGTTGAATGAATTCTGAATTGAATCCTATCAATAATATTCTGAAGAAGATAATAGAGAAAACAAGAAGAATATCTAAGACAAAGTGATTTTTGGAAATATAAATATGGAATTAATAAAGCCGTCGTTCAACATAAGAAGTAACACGGTACACAATAGTATATCGAAGAATGAGTAGATATTTATTTTCAGCTCTTGAAGCGCACGAAAACAAATTCCTATTATGTTCCTGGAACATCGTGCGTACCTATAGGAAGGATATAGAAAGAGGAGATAGCATATACCTACTGAATATATACGGATAACATCATATATTTTCCATGATTGGAAGTGTGAAGCCAGTTTTGAGACAACAAATGACAGTCTGCGGGTGAAAGCAGGTGTTTGCGCATGTACAAGTTTTCTCTCACTAGTCAAAATTAAGGAATTCAACAGATTATGTTGCTTCCTCAAGAATCGGAATTCATTAAATTCATTTGAGGTGGGTTGTTGTTGTTGAAGTTCCATCTCGATGCCTTTGAAAATTGTATTACTTCGCGAAATTTTTTCCGATAGCTATGGCAAAGTACAACAAAACACTGAGTATGTGCTATATCGTTGTATTCCAAAAAGGTTGGTACGCAATTTTCGAAGACAATATGCGTTTCGAAAATGAAAACTGATTAGTATCTACCAGTAGGGAGCTTCCAAATATATCACATTCTTCATGAGTCATCAGAGGAGAGTTATGTTATGCCATATTTTATGCAGTTTTTCAATATTTTTGATATCCTGACAAATCGGCGAGATATTGCCTGGATACGATATTTTGGGACTCCCGGTATTTAAAGGTCTAATGAATATTCATTTTGACTGACAATTATGAAGGCGAATGAATGTGCGAACTCAATATTTTTGTAGTGATATTCATTTATTATTCAGGTTATATTTGTGATAACTCCAGGAGCTCGCGATGGGAAATGCCCGTTCTTTTTGCGTCCAAGATATCCTTGGGTGCTCGCAGAGAGAAATGCCTATTTATTTCCTGTATGGATAATAGTAGTGATAGTACTATCCATACCGCCTTTTCTTCCAAAGCTCAAATGCCAGCCAGGCGAATCAGAAACGAACGAGGAAGAAATGTTGACGACTTGAATATGGACTTGGCAACAATTCTCGAATGGGGATCTAATAACTTGATAGATTTCAATGAGAACAAAATACAAGCTCGTCAGGAGTAAAGATACCTTTGAAGACATCCATTTCGATGCTTGGTATCACTATCAGCAATAACATGTCTTGGGAAAATAACGTGATATCAATTGCTAAAAGTGCATCTCAAAAACTTGGTTTTCTGTTTCGGGCTAGGAGCTATTTCACTTCCAGTCAGCTGCTTATGATCTTTGAGGCACAGATCCGACCTGTCCTGGAATACTGTTCCCTTATTTGGAGTGCAGCACCCAAACATACCCTTGAACTGTTGGATTCTGATATTCAAAAAAGGGCAATTCGTCTCGTGGGTGACGCCTCGCTCACAAACTAACTCACTTCTCAAGAACACCGTAGAAAAAGCTATCTGGCTCTATTCACTAGATATTTTCATGAACGATGCTGAGATATCAACAATTGTTCCTTCCTTGGCAGTCCCCGCGAGATTGACCTGACGAGTTGAGGCTCCGCACTACTTCGTGGTCACTTCGTGGACCTGCATAACATCCTTTTCCAAAGACTAGTTCATTCAACGAACAGCTGGAACACATTGTCAAGGAAGGTGTTTTCCAAGGCTTATCTCCAGAAATTTAAGAAGAACACACATCATTCCTGCCTTATTTTTCTTGGTTCCCACGATGTTCTCTGAACATTACAAGATATTTCTCTTCGTGGGAACCAGAACATGAAAGATACCTCAAGGATTCGCAATAACGAAGAATATGTCAAATTTGAGTCGAGATCTCCGCGATGTCTTTCGGACGACTTCAGAGAGTATTTCCCATAGTGACAGTTCATAGTGATCTTTGGTACCTCTCAGGAGGATTTCGCATCTTGATCCTGAAGATAACTACTCAGAGATATCACGGAAAGTTTCGTGTTACCTGGGTTATGACCCGCTATGAATACCAATAGCTGGCTCTCGCTATTCAATTATTTATTTAAGTGGCCAGGTAGCCGTGCGGACAGAGTGTCTATATTCTAATTCGCATTCGCTTGCCGGTCGTGGGTTCGATCCCCGTCGACTGCAGAAATTTTCCTGATGGCCCAAGAAAGTGTTTGGGATCACACGTTAAAAGGTAAGGCCCCCGTCATTCCTTGCTCGCACAAGACTTTCGAAGACTTTTGAGGGTTGCTCGTAAGGGGGCAACCGAATGACGGATAGAACAAATTTCAGAACAAATTTAGTTATCAACAGCCAAAGAACCAAATGTAATACTTGTTTTTCAAATAGTGCAACTTCACGGAGCTGAAACTCCTTACATTTGGGTCCTAAAAAATGTTCCACATTAATGTAGGACATTTAGTCCTCATTAATTTCGTGTTGAGCATCTTTCGTCGTGAAAGCTACCGTTTTAGAGTTATTATCAAAAAAACTAATACTTGTATATAAAATCCAAGATGGCGGTTCGAGCGCATGCACTTCGAGGTCAAAAACTTGGATTCATCAAGCCTAACAACATCCTAAATAATCGTGACTACTTCACTTTTTGAATTCGAAACCCCTATCCGATATACCTACGTACTGGACTATGAGGCAAAATTGAGGATAAGAGTTTTTTCCTTCACTTTCACACCTCAACACCAAACATTTCATCGTTCATCAGAAAAAACTATTCCAGGAGAATTTCCGTAAACTAAATTTCGGATGTCAGTGTCATCAAATTTTCATGTGGACAGCAGCATTGACGGTGAAATCCGCAGTATAATTGCTAGACAAGTCATGGAAAACATCCATTCTTCAAGTGGTCCAGTATTTTTCAAAAGGAGAAAAGAACAAACTCAATTGAACACAAAATTCAAAAGAAAACACCAATGTGCCATCTTCGGGCAAGATAAAAAGGGAGGAGTACCTTTTATGAAGTAATAATTACAGTCGTATTCAATAAAAAAGCATACAAGTATATTACAGAGAGAAATTAACGTCATTCTATTCTGCATAAAACGGGCCATTGGGGATGATTGTTCACCAAATGTTGACAGTAAAGTTGTCATATGTTCTCGAAAACACAAAAGCATTGGCTGAGCCAGTTTTACACAACTAGAACTAGGATCCCGGAATCCTCTCTTTTTAATGCCTGTACGCTTTTTTATTGAATACGACTGTACATAACTGAAATAATTTATCAGGTCTAATATAAAAAATACTCAGCCCAGTCTGAAATTTTGAACTTGAAATGATTGGAATTCCAACTAACTTGACTAGGAGTGAGTTTGCCATCGGTACGAGCCAATCAACGAAAATTTGTGGGAATCTAATCGAAAAAGTTCGAGGCAACAAGCCGTAAAATGCAAAATAAAAAATCACAACAAGCTACCCAGACAGCACTGGATATTCCTAGAATATTCTCTAAATATGCTAAAAAGGAGGAGTATATTCCGAATATTCATCGATTAATCCTAGAATATATACATGCCTCTGGAACATCTAGAAGGAATATTCCAAAGTGATGTTCAGGGAATATTCATGTATGAATTTTCCAGGAATATTCCCAAATGAATATTCTCTCTTGTATATTCATGAAATATTCCCAACTGAATGTTCTGTGGGGTATATTCATGAAATATTCTCAACTGAATATTCTGTGCGGTATATTCATGAAATATTCTCAACTGAATATTCTGTGGTGTATATTCATGAAATATTCCATGAAAATTCCTATGTTTCTCAACACATAAATACCCATCATCATTTCAGAGTTGTGACTATCGAAATCGACATCAAAATTAGATGTAAGGGGATTTTGAAACAAAAAGTGTGTATGATCCGATTTCGAACACGCTCTCACAAGAAATTGATATGTACAACATCATTCAATTCGATTACTGGCCTAGTGGTCAAGGCGTTGGTCTGATAGTCTTGAGGTCACGAGTTCGATCCCTACTAGGGTCACTTTTTTTTATTTCAGAATATGTTTATTGGAATATTCCAGGAATATTCAACATGGAATATTCTTTTGGATATATTCTATGAATATCTGAGGAATTCCCATTCGCATATTTAGAGAATATTCCACAGATATTCCGGAATATTCCAGATTATTTCTAGAATATTCCAATATTCCAAAAGGAATATGATAGGGAGATTCATGGAATATCTAGTGCTGTCTGGGTAATAACCTACTATGAGACATTGTTTCAATAAAATGAGAATATGAGTATTATTTCACTATACCGTGAAAATGTTCAACAACCCAACCCAATTCCATTGATAGACTGATCCATCAAATTGGAAACGAATAAAATGAACCACAACAAAAACAACTATCACTAACGATGAATATAACACCATCATGAATATTCACGACATACCTGAAAGAATATAACGTGTTAGTGATAAGTTTCAAGTGAAAACTGCGTTCATTGCTGGAAACACAATGAGATTCATTCTATATCAAACAAATCCGAAAAACGAAGAACAATCGTCGAACAACTGTATTTACACTGTACAGTATTATACAGGTGAAACAAACAAGACCTCTCTCAGTGGAGACGAAAGAACATATTATAAGAACAATATTGAGAGAAGACATATCGACAACTTTGAACAAGCTGAACATATTTTTCCTGGAAATGAACATCATATGGCACAGTAGAATAATATTTGGATGATAGAAAAGGAAGATGACACTTAAAAATCAAGGAATCCGCTTGCATTATTCCGAAAAATGAAGACAATACCATTGCTTGCTGTTTGATTGATATATAGAACAAGGTGATATTCATCCACGATATCCGAAATTATTCACCACATTCCAAAGTTTACGTTTACTATTGCGAAAGTGAAGATGGAAAATTGCACTACCATCGCTCTTCAGGACCACGATTTCTAAACCGCGAAAGGATGGTGAATTCCTTTGTCAGATTTTTTACGTGTATGGGCCCAAAATCAGGATCTCTGAGAAAAAGAGTGTTGATCTTGCATCAAACATGCATTGAACTGAATAGATCAGGAGCTCCTGGAAATCGATTGAAAAACAAATATACCCAATATTATATTTTTTTCTCCATCTTGATTGTATATCTCAGTCATTTATAGGTATGATTCGCATCATTAAATGTACTAGTTCTCTTCATTCTCTTTTATGAAATCAGAATCTTCAGGAGAAGGTTGTACTAGTAGTAGCAATTTGATATGGAATCAGCAACGATTTGGATCTGGTTGTATATCTATATCAATCAGAATATTGATACGGTTACATGATTTTGTTACCGTAAATCTTCCTGTTGAAGTGTATCTGTGGGGTGAATCCACACAGCACATGTCTGTCCAATGTACGTACAATGTAAGTCCACTTCGGATCGTGAGTAAACGTTCAATGTCCAATGGACGTCCACTGGATGTCCCAAGGACACCACTTTGGACGTCCGGTGGATATATATATTCGGATGTACAATTGATGTTCATATTTGGAATCACGATGGATGTCGATATCTGAGCATCCATTGGACGTACCAAATTGGACGTTCATTGGATGTCCTGAGGACACTCCTCTGGACGTACAGTGGATGTTAATTTGTGGGCGTACGATGGATGCTCATCTTTGGAAATCAAATGAAGAAACAGTAGGTAGCAAATATAGGTTGTTCTATTCAGATATAAATATTTGGTGACGATTACATGAATATGAATATATCGATCGTTGAATCATGTCTTCTTCAGTCCACTTTGAATTCTTGTTTCTGTAAAAAAAAAAATATAAGTTGCTATATAGGTAGGAGTCGATTGTCCATACCCCGAATCCTGTTCAGCCTCCCATTGAAAATGAATAACAATCTGTAGGATGAGAAAGCATGAGGTAATAACTGATAACTATATCAGATATATGAAGTCACATTCGAACATGCATGCTTTCATACCTACTTCGAATGATCTGGTTCTGAACATTCTGCATTCTACAATTCATTACAAACAGAACAGGTCATGTTCACGGTTATTTACTAACTGAAAATTGCGTCAGCATCACGCCAGACGCTACCGCTTGTCTACGTCTCTGAACGTACAACGGACGTTCATTTAACGTTCATAAACCTTCAGAATTAAGATGATTTCAAATAGATATTCACCTTGAACAATGGCTCATATACTCATAATTAATGTTTATTCTTAATCCATGAGTGCTCAGACTTAGAATTGTCGTTAAATGGACGTCCAATGTACGTCCGTCTCTGTAGGTACGATGGCTGTTGATCAAACGTCCATGAGAGTTTTAGTTCGTGAGATGACAGTTGTCCAATGTACGTTAATTTTGGGACATACATTGTACATCCAACTTTAAACGTACAATGAATGCACATTCTACGTACATGGGTGGTTGGACATTGAGTGGACGTCCACTGTACATCCAATTCAGATCATCCAATGATAATCGTACATTGGATGTCCATTCAATGTCCATGGACGTTTGGAATTGAGATAAACCTAATATGGACGTCCAATGGATGTCATGTGCTGTGTGGGAAGTAGCATGCACTTGTGAACATGCAATATACTGAATCAAATGGTAGGTTCAGGATATCCACTTGAAAACATGAAACTTGGAACATCATTTCTGTAATCCTGGAATGAATCCTATGATATCAATTCACATATTTCTTTGTACCTCACTCATTAGAAGATAAAATTCCTCTTCCTGCAACCGACACAAAAGTCGTCAATTCCAATTACAAGATCAGCTATTTTGAATTGACGTTTCAATTACTGACACAAACATAAGTATGTTGCTAGGTAACACATTGAGTTCCTAGGAGCTGAAGTTGAACTTCAGCTCTCAGGAACTGAAAAGGATGTACTTGAGGTCATCAAGTATAAACAACATTGTTACGGTTCGTTATTTGGGTTAAGACGCATAACTGATTTGTTTCCGATTTCGGCAGATTTGGCAATTCATACCTATGCTATAGATCAAGATTCACATACTTATTGCTTGATCTGTATTTCATTCGTTATTCTTGGGATGGATGATTTGTTTCTGAATAATCACGGCCAGCCATCGTTTTTTTTTTCTCAAACAACGATATTGTTCACCTCCAGTCGATTATCGAGCCAGACACAGTGCAATATGGAGGGAAATGAATAATCGCAATTTTAATTGTTGATATGCTCACTAACCTTACATTTTCAACGTCTCCTTCCTATATCTGGCACTGGCGCGGTATTTGCTTTAAGAGCACCTGGTCCATACACACATATGTCACTCTGTGGTTGTGTTCACATTGAAACCACAATTTGAACATTCTTGAAAATCAAATAAACCTGATCTGTCAATGCAGGTAGGATATTTCCACCACACGTATAATTTGTTGCATTGCATACATATGGCACGACATTGGTTGTTACTTCACATATTTATCTGAGTTAATTCTTTCAGTTGCAGAAAGAATAGCGTATCGAAAGTTACTTTGTTTGACTCGCAAATTTTGCTCCTGCTCGGCTTTGCTAGATGCTCCGCCTCGCAAATGCAGAATCCGCTTGTCAAAGAAAATTTCTTTATTGATCCTCATTAAACAATCCACTATTTATAATATGTTATCATTTTCCTTATTGTCTATCATGAAATTAGGATCATTGGAAAGAGGTACTTCCAAAGAAATATACCCAAGTCATAGTCCGATAATATCTCTTGTTAGGGTGATAATATATAATGGAAGCCGAGTCGCTTTCATTTCAATACCTCGTGGGCCTTAGGGCGAGTTTAGGACTCGCCATTTCTCAAACACTAATTAATTCTGTTGAAATGTCAAAGTGGAAACGAATGTCGCAAATTACTAAGTCAGCAGAACAATTGACTGGGTAATTAACATTTAACACTGTTGAACTTTAAATGGACGCTCGAAGAATATGCACTCTGTTTGGAAAATTTACATTTTCGTTTTATGTCCGGATGACGATTGTGATTTCAGTAGGAGGAAGCATAAAGTGTCGAGCCAGTGACGGACTAGGACATTACCACCACGATGCTAATACTATATTGATTGAAAAACACATTCTGGCTTCTCCTCATTTGAAACGATTGTAGAGGAAATTTGAACATTGTGATTTTGAATTCGTTGAATGCAGGCTGACTAACAAAAACGATGATCAATTGAAAATTCATGTCAAAATTCTATGGAAATGGCTAGTTTCGGTCAAATGGGCATACATTTTTCATTCCGAATGATTTTGTTCACAAATAATAATCGGAACCTACTCATACCATATGGTGATCCATTCCATTTCCTTTTCAGTTTTCGTGTAGTGTTTTGTCAGTCAGCCTTTGAAAGCGGTGTTTCAGGTCGAACAAGTTGATCAAATTTGTTTGATGTGACGTCATTCTTGCCTGTTTGACTCAAATGGTTTGAATTGTCAATAAATCTGTGTCACACGATTTGAATATTTTTGAACAAAAGTGTTGGTTGAGTAGGCGGTTCTCTCAAATGGGAGAAATTACATTGAGAAATTGGATGGAAACTCATGATATGATGAGTACTTTGTATTTGTGAAAACAAAGTGATTTAAAAATAAGAGGGAGATATTATGTACAAGCTAATGACTCCGAAGGAACCCAAATAGCATTATCAGTTTTATTGTTAGCTACAGGAGGTTGTTACAGCCTATTCTGAAATGCCTTTCCAAATCTATAATACTTCAATAATATCATCAGAACAATTGAAAAACCTTCTCAAACCATAAAGGGCCAACCTTTATGAAAGCTGTCACAGCTTCTTCGAAAGCTTGTCATAAAACTAAAAAGAAATTAATTGTAGTATGTCACAAAGAAATAATGAAACCTATCAAAACTACTTCCATCGAAGCATTTTAGCACGAGTTCAAACCTGTGTGCTTCAAAGTGACAGTTCTTATGCCAACATTCAAACATATTGGCTAGAATTGAAACCTTATCAGTTGCAGTAAGCATTTGTTAAGATAATATATGTAGTTCGTATAACGTGTTATATGGGAGTCTCTCTTCAGAACTAATTATACCACAAACATGTCAAAATGAAGTGAAAACAATAGATGGTTATGAAAGAGATCAAACATGGCGTTATGATATGATAATTCCCTACTGTATCGAATAGTCTGTTTTGATCCTTGTTTGAGAGATGACGTCTGCAATTTGCCTTTAAATGGATCACCCTAAATATTATTCTATTATTCAAATCCCAATAGGAAGCTGATTTCATTGATGTATCAGGATGCATTCTTTCAGGTACGGCATTTTCAATATCAATTGTTCTGAAGAAGATTCCAGAATTATTCTATCCGTCATTTGATTGCCTCCTTAGGAGAAACCTTCGGAAGTCTCCAAAATACTTGTGCGAGTAAGAAATTACGATGGCCTTATACCTTTGAACGTGTGATTCCAAACTATTTCTTGGGCCATCAGAAAATATCTGGCATTCGTTTGGATTTGAACCCACGACCGGCAAGCCATCGTAATCATAAAATAGATTATGAGTAGAGAGAAATTTCTAATAAAAAGCTTTTATTCAAAACGCTCTTAAAATAATGGAATACAATGATCCTTTATAAATTCAACTATCAACTTATTACCTCATTATACCCAATAATTCCAAGCGATTCAAGCAACAGGCAACGTAGGACTTGCCGGAGATGAATGATTAATTGAGAATATCATGAGTAGGAATGGTGTATCAACCTATATCATGTTTTATTTTTGTCACGCAATGTCATGTATTTTTTATTTTCATTATAAAGTTCTTCAACCAAAACTCAGGCAAAATTTTTTCCTGAGATCTATGCGGGTTTCATCGCCACTACAAAAGATAGATGAACAGAAATACCTAATATATCTAATGAAAAAATCCGTCTTTGGCAGTTTGAATTCCCGCAGTTCAATACAGGATATGTCACGACGAGCTTACACTATCTTTGTATCGAGAACCAGTCGGAAGAAATCCATAAAAATGTGCATGCTTATACTTCAGAATACGCTCTCCTCATTCAAAATATTTTCGACGATGCAGTGTTGCCGCTTCTACTAGTAAGTAGTAGCAACATTGATATTTCGAACGG
Organism: Phaedon cochleariae; assembly: GCA_918026855.4. NCBI lineage: Eukaryota > Metazoa > Arthropoda > Insecta > Coleoptera > Chrysomelidae > Phaedon > Phaedon cochleariae. The sequence continues at coordinate 12,674,433 of OU896710.1, read as the reverse complement.
AACACCCTGTATTCAATCGCATTTTTAGATTCTCCCTGAAGAGGTGATTCAATCGATTTCTCACACTCAGGGTCTATTCAGAAAGATTTCAGAGGTATAGGGTGTTCAAAATCGAGATTTTTCAACTTTTGGATTTTTTTGTGTCAAAACTATCCATTATCGGTCGAAACGGCTCACATGTCCTTATCTCAACTTTTGATTCTCTATTTAGTGATATTTAATCGGAACAGATACAGGGTGGTTCAAGATTCAGAATTCTGATCACCCTCCCAGCAAACATGATTGAGCGGTAAATAGGCGGCCGATTGCTGGTAACTGCGGTTAGTTGTCGGCAGCGGCACACCTATGTCGTTAAAATGTTGAAACGACATCGGTTTTGCCGCCATGGCTGAACGTACGCATGTTTATAATGGATGTTTGTTATTCAGCCAGAAATTGCCCGTTTAAAATTCCCGACAATCGTGCCGATGTCGCTTTGACGCAGTATGTATGTTGTTTACAGGTCAGTGGTAACTGAACCAAACGCAATGTTGGCATCACTGGGTTTTTGAGCATTGGTAGTACTGCTAATTTATTTTCGTGTTTTAGTTCTGTGTCCGTAGATCGCGTCAGTTGTCTGTCACTTGTCTTCAGGTATTTGTTAAACGGCGTGATAATATTAATATTATTTAGAAAAAGTTGGTGAGTTTTATGATTGATCCCAGCAAACTATCGTCCGACATCAAGAATAATGATATATGTTATATAACAATAATTAAACTCGTTATTGTCTACCAATCCATTTTTGTGGTAATGATTTTGAGCTAAATATTTGTTCATTACCCTATATTATAACAATGATGCTCCAATGCGAAGTTCAGCTCTTTACCTATATTCGAAAAATATTTGATTCACAGTAATAGATCAAACACTGGAAAAGTAATGTGGCTAGAACATTATCAGACTAAACCTATTCTACGTCGTCGAATCAACAAGTTATGATAGGTATATCGTATATGATCAAATATCAAATATAATTGAAGTATTGTACTATTTCAATTCTGTTGACTGATGGATTCGTAATAGTATCTTTCAAGTTTCGCAGTAGCCTAGTGGTATAAGCGTCTGACAGTTGATTGGATATCCGTTCGATCGCAAGTTCGAGTCCGACTCCCGACTATATCTTTTTTTTATTTCTAACCGAATAGTGTCGGTAGATAGTCGGGCGGCCTACTAGCGGCCGGTGCGACACGGGCTAGCCGGGCCGACGATGTATCATGATTGTGGCCCGCTGATGTTGACTGTCGGCAGTTTTTGGAGGGCGTCTAAAGGCCCGCGCGATACATGTTTGCTGGGCTGTATCTGTCACGATTAAATATCAGTGAATAGTAAATCAAAAGTTGAGATAGGAACATGTGAGCCGTTTTGGCCGATGATGAATAGTTTTGTCCAAAACTAATTTCTTTTATATTCATTCACGAATTTATTTAGTACTCTAAAATAGCACTGAATCCAACAGCGTACTGAATACAACCCGATGAAATCAGCTCCCCATGCAGATTCAAAAAATTGAATGATGTATACAGAGTGTCCGAAAATTTTTCGCAAAAAATCGAAGGGGTTATTCTACATTATAAAATAAGAAACTCATTCAATATGTTCGAGAGTCTGAAAATGCATTTTCAATATACAGTTTGTTCAACTTGAAAAAAAACACTGTTTTTTATGAATATCCCCAATGTCCTTCCACCGATTTTATTGAAATTCAACAATGATATCATTTGTCATGGGGGGCTGATGATGCCATAATTCAATTGGAATTAAGAAATCCCCATTACCTATTGGCCGACTGAGAATAGAACATTTCGATCTCCTAAATTGTTTTGATATAATTTGCTTCATTTCCATGGAAAAAAATAAATACCAATTCATTGCATAAATTTGTGCCAGAAAATTTCTTCGAAGAGTGGGGTGAAAATGATTGCGTTATCCATATCCATAGACATAGAATGAGAATGAAGATTCATTTTCTCCAAATATTTCATGATAAATGTTTGACACACTCTACATCTGTATACTGAGTATGTATGTATGTATTCTCGGTCCAGGAAGGCGTAGTTTCCAATAATACAAAGTTTGTCGAACATGTATTATAAAATACTTGAAGAAAATTAATCTTCATTCTCATTTTATGTGTATGGACATGGATCACACATTCATTTTCGACCATGTTTATGAAGGAATATTTCGCACAAATTCATATAATAAATTGGTATTTATTTTTTTCCACGGAAACGAAGCTAAATATCAATAAAATTCAAGTAACCAAAATGTTGTATTCTTAGTTGATCAATAGGATATGGAGATATAGAATTCAAAAAAATCAGTGGCGCACATTTTATCGACAATAATATTCGGTACGGTGTCCTCGGGTCACCACTGGATTTGACGATTCGAATTCAATTAAGTATTGTCAAATCAGCCCCTCATGACGCAGAATATCATTGCTGGGTTTCAAGAAAATCGGTGGAAGAATATTTGAGATATTCATAAAAAAACGATTGTTTTTTTTTAAGTTTGACACACTTTATCCTGAGAGCTATGCATTTTTGGACCCACGTATATATGAAACAAATTTTATGTTTTCTCATGCAGAATCACCCCCTCGAATTCTCGCGGATAATTTCTGGACACCATGTAGGTTGTTTCCTCTTCATGAAATCACCCTATTGAAAATGTTTTGTACGAATGTGGCAAATTGAGATACAGAGTCAACCTGTTTCAGGACATTATTCAGAGAGGAAGAGTTTGGCTATATATTAATTCATGAGTGGGCCTTTGAAAACGAAACAGAGGCTCTGTAGGTCGCCAAAACCGGATTATCAAAAAAAACTGAAACAGGTCAACTACATTTTCGAGGGGGACATCTTTCTAAAATATTTTCAGCCCTGCGGCGTTGCCGCTTCTAAAGAAAAGAAGCAACAACTTTGTTATTTCAAATGGAACACCTTGTATTTCATTGCATTTTTAGATTCTGCCCAAAGAGCTGATTTCATCAATGCATCACACTTGGGGTCTAGCTGTAATGTTTTCAGGGATATAAAGTGTTCAAAATCGAGATTTTTCAACTTTGACATTTTTTTGTGTCGAAACTATTCATTATTGGTCGAAACGGCTCTCATGTCCCTATATCAACTTGTGATTTACTATCTACTGACATTAAATTGGAACAGATACAGGGTGATCAGAATTCTGAATCTTGAACCACCCTGTATTTGCTTCAAATAAATGTCAGTAGATAGTAAATCACAAGTTGAGATCGGGACATGGGAGCCGTTTTGACCAATAATGAATAGTTTCGACACAAAAAAATGTTAAAGTTGAAAAATCTCGATTTTGAACACTCTATATCCCTGAAACCATTACAGCTAGACCCACCCTAAGTGTGATGCATTGATGAAATCAGCTCTCCGGGAAGAATCTGAAAATGCAATAAAATACAAGGTGTTCCATTTGAAATAACAAAGTTGTTGCTTCTTTTCTTTAGAAGCGGCAACGCCGCAGGGCTGAAAATATTTTAGAAAGATGTCCCCCTCGAAAATGTAGTTGACCTGTTTCCGTTTTCTTTTGATAATCTGGTTTTGGCGACCTACAGAGCCCCTGTTTCGTTTTCGAAGGCCCACTCTGTATAATACTTTACGAAAACTCTGTGATGGGCGAAAATATAATATGCCCTTCAACCTTATCGCAAACCATAGATCTGAATATATTCAGATCTATGCGCAGACACAAACAGATGCTGTGATTGTGATGCAGAAGTCAAAGGTGAACGTTCATAGTTCATTCGATATACTTATTTATCGAAAATTGCGAAAGATATTGCGACGCCAAGACAAGAATAATTGTAAGAATATTGTGAATAATTCAAGTACCTAGATATGAAAGTACTATTTCTAGACTCGAACAAAGTAAATATCACTGATGGTTTGGCTAATGAGGCATCTTTGAGGAACCTAGAATATCCGATATAGTGTATGCAAGGATGTTATTCATCATCGGACATTATTTAGGTGATGATATGGTTGATGTGGAATGTGGCACTCATTGTTGAGTTAACGAACAAGGACGTACAACATCCTTAATGATAGAACGTACAAGCAGTTGTCCTGCTGGAAGCGCTTCCAGAAGTACTTTTGTACGTCCTACTGGCAGGACGCGCGCTCATCCTTCCAGAAGTTCGAAGTGTCCTTCTAGCAGGACGTATTGAACGTACAAGCGGTTGTCCTGCTGGAAGCGCTTCCAGAAGTACTTTTGTACGTCCTACTGGCAGGACGCGCGCTTGTCCGTCCAGAACTTCAAAGTGTCCTTCTAGCAGGACGTATTGAAAAATCAGTCGCAACAAGTGAGCTAGAGCGTTTGAGAGTCTGAGGATACATTTATTTCTATATGGAACTCAGTGGTGGCACAGACAATGAGATAAACGTATGCAGAAAAAAATATATTAGGAAGTAATACAGGGTTTTGTTGATTTTTTTTTTCGTAGAAGTTCTCCACTGAATAGAGCGTTCTATCTAAAAAAATATCATTTTGGATTGCTGTTTCTTTTTCAAGCGGTAAGGATCCCAAGAAATTTTATAACGATCCCCAACTGGTGATATTGCCAGAGTATAGGGTACAAGAAAAAGAGTAATACTGTTCAAGGAAAGAGTTTCGCATTTCCATTTTTGAATGGATAAAAATAAAAACCCACCTTCCTGGGTTTCGTTAGAAAATCTTTCTATCTGTAATAGATTTGAGTCAATTTTTGTTACATTCTCATCAATGTCCCACTTCACTGTGACGGTATTACTGGATTTCATTATATTTTTTACAATCCCATAACACCTGGCGGACTGCCACTGGTCACCGAATTGGGAATAACTCCACGAACGATCATTTTTCCCATCGAAAGTGGTCACCCACAGAGATCATTTTCTCGACTGGAGTATATTTCTTTTTAACTCGTCATATCTTGCTACTGGGTGGGGTTACAGTTCCGAATAAAAAATGCGCTGAAAGCTCAAAATCTGCACATTATTCCAGACGCACTAAAAATCCTACCAGAATCACAGAAAGTACTATGATCAATAGAAATCGAGCGTCCTCAAATGGGCTGATTCCGTCCTGCTGGAAGGACGCTGTACATTCTATCTTAAATTCGTGCGTTAATAATGTCCAAATCCCACTTGTCTCGTGAATAACTATTATCCTTGTTTTGGTCTGCAGGTTTTTTTTATCTTCAATAATAATGGTGGCAGAAGCTTGTGAACAAAATATTTTTCAAATTGCTGTAGCTCCCATACCCCTTATCCAAATTCAATCAACTTGGGCTCGTTTGAAAGATAATCTCAAACCCATCTGAGAACCGACTGTTTGCAGTCGCTAATCTATACTGCGTCTTATAGAGGGCGTCGTTTACCATAAATATTCGTTTTTTTTTCGGATTTTCTTGAAAAATCTTGATGAAATGATAGATGTTTGCATCATTGCAGAAATAATATCGTCGACATATCTGATCCAAACCCTAGGAAAACCCCTTAATAGTTTTTTTGTTCACCCAAGAAATGTGATAACAGATTGACCAATTCCGCGTATTATCCGAATCAAGGATGTTATATTTGAGTGATTTCCTTATTCCAAAGTTGATGGTATTGGGTCACTTGAGAAAAGTAATGGAACATCAAATGATATTAGGATTTCGCCTTCGGTCAGATTCAAACCTTTGACCGTTTCGATGAATCAAAGCGATTTTGACACCGAATGATTATTCAAAAGTTAAAACTTCAACCAATCACTTTGAAATATTGCTGTTGATGGTGGAACAACCAGTAAATTCGCAATTTCTGGAAATCAAATCACAGAATTTAACTAACAGATATTTGATTACTTCTCGTCGGGATACAAAACAACCTGGAGCTCAAATCTGCTATTTTTTTCTCATATAATGAAATAATAATTGTTAATGTGGAAGCTTCTCGAACGATAAGATTTCCACAAAATTCGCAAGCACACAACATATATTTCGCTAACACAGTAGCTGTCAGGTGATATACTGGTACGATCACCTGATATCACCTGACGAAGCTACTGTGTTAGCGAGACATGTCGGATGCTTGAGAATTTTGTGGAAATCTTATTGTTTATGAAGTTTCTACATTTTGAAAGGGTTTTCATCAAGTAACGCCCGAGTCAATTAAAAAAAAATCATTGTCCACCATTATTATTCTTTATATTTTTATCTCCGTTATCAAAAAATCTGATCATGCAGCGATTTCCTGATGTGATTCAAATTTATCTTATTCCCTAACAATGGTTTCCATAATTGATATCGAACCTCGCCGACCTTAGTACAACACCCTGTACATACATTCAAGCCGAGTATTGTCGTTTGATTTCATACAATCAATATCTGGATTAGAGATAATATGTGAAGATACCTTGAACTTCACAAATCAAGAAAATATCTTCTTATTTTCAGTGCATTTTCCTATGATTATAAACTTCTCGTAAGAAGAAATTATTCATTTGATTCTGTTTTTATAGGATTTTTTTTTGTGTATAGGAAAACTCTATTGAAATCCTATGAGTTCCTATGTGGAATAATCCATATAGTGATCAATCTTATCATTGAATGAAGAGGAACTTTACTACTGAAATAGGAGAATGGGTAAAAGATTGAATGTGTATCCATTTCATCATCTGATGCTGTTTTCTCTGTGTATTTTTCGAGTATTTCTCTCTCTTCCTTCCCTTTCATATTATTCTTCAGCATCTTTCACACATATCTCAATCGTCAGCGATGGGGAAAAATAGCTCGCTTTCTCAGAAATCATTCTCAATTTCATTTTACCTCGAATTTTCCAATTTTCCATTTCAGTTGCTTCACAGTTTAATTAAATCAGGCGTCCCCTGAAGCGAATTCCATCTCGTTCTCCATGCACGTCACTCATCCCAAACAAATACATCAATCAACATCGGAAAATTAAATTCCGATATTTTCAGACAGCAGAATCAGCGAAACGGTTAAGGAGTTTCCCGGATTTTCCCGATTTTCGATAAATCGCTTCGTTACTCTTGAAACAACTCTCCCGCAGGACTTTATCCCAGACAATTTGATTCAATTGTTATGTAAACGCTGAAACATATCTACGAAGGTAATCTCTCGAAGTTGTGGAAGTATATAATTATGGCAACACACGCATTCTCAATGGAGGAAAATACACAGTGAAAAATACATTACGCACACTACACTTTTTTCGATTGTGATTCAGAAAGTTTAAATTGTAATTCAGATTAGTAAAATTTGAATCAGAAAGTGTAATTTGTAATTCATAATAATTTATTGTAATTCAGAAAGCGTCAATTGTAATTCAGATTAGTCAATTGTAATTCAGAATGCATAAATTGTAATTCAGATTAGTGAAATGTAGGTGATTCAGAAAGTCAATTGTAATTTATGAAGCGTAATTTGTAATTTAGAAAGTATCACTTGTGATTCATAAATACTATGGACTCAAATAAGGGTAGGGAATGGAAATCAACGAATGGTTCATTGTGTGGTGAACATCAATATTTTTTATTTATCGACCAACGGGCATATCTTGAAATACCAGCTGCAGCATATGGTGAATGATGATGTGTTGTGCAGCCCTAACACAATCACCTACAACAATTGTATCTTTGGCCTGATCAATATTCTGTTCTACATAGATGAACAAATCGTTGTTCTCCAACACCCTGACCTCAAGGAGAATGGATACATACCGGTTATTCCTAGTTTCTGATGAATGATAAGTGATACTCTCTGAATTACAAAAGTAATGCTTCCAGAATTACAATTGACGGTTTCTGAACAACATTTCACTAATCTGAATCACGTTTAAAGCTTTCTGAATTACAATTAACTAGTCTGAATTTCAAGTTATACTTTCTGAATAACACTCAACTAGCCGGAATTACAACTCATACTCTATGAATTACATCTTAAACTTTCTGAATTACAATTGAAAAAGGTGTAGTTCACGCCAGGAATCGCAATATACGTTCTATCGTTGCCGTCGAATCATACGATATAGTTTAATTCAATTCAATGCAATTCGATTCAAATTATGATTTATTTTCATAAAAACAAACACACTTGTTGATAAAGCTTGTTAAATTACATGGAAATAAAAAACACTAAATACGACAATAGTACGATGAATAACAAACAACATTCAAAAGCTCGTATAGAGCTATGTCTATACACTGAGGAAAAAAAATAGTAGCCATTACTAAAAATATAGTAATTACAGCAAAAAAATTGAGTACGATAGAGGACAGCTAGGTTATTTTGTTGTCGGAACTAATCCTGATTTGTTTAAAACACCTTTTTGCCCCAAATAAGAAGAGCAGTTGTTTCCTTCAAAAGGTTTTTGCTGATACTAAACTCGTTATTAGGAATACTACCAATTATATTAGCCACAATTGAGCCACCTAGTTGGGAATACCACTCATTTAATCAGGTACAACAAAGTCACTTAGTTAAGAATAATACCAATTATATTAATCACAATCGAGCTACTTAGTTATTATGACTCACTTGCATTATTGTCTCAAATGAAACATTCAATTGTGGTCAAAAGTAGATTTAGTTACTATCAAATGGAATTTAGTAAAGGTTTGAATAAATTTAGTTATTATTGCAGATTGATGGTATTTGTATCAAATGAATGATTTAGTTGTCTCAACAAATGACATAGTTATCATCACGAATATTTTTGTTACACCAAAAAAATAATAAGTTGAAAATATACAGGTTATTTGATTATATTGTGACTCTTAGTAGAGCCTTCGTTAATTGAGATGAAAGAAGATATTTTGAACAAATGATGTATGGTTTCACTCATATAATTTCTAGAAGTCACCAGAAAAGTCGAATTGGCATCGGATGATGTCGAAACATATTAACGTCAATCTTTCAACAGAAACACCTTGTTCATTATCATGCGTTGAAGTTAATATTTTGAAGATTTTACTATTGAATTGAATTATCTCAAAAACATATACCATAGATTCATAAACCTAAGTACATAAATCTATTTTTGAAATCATGAAAACGGAAAATTTTTATAATAATAATAATAATAATAATAATAATAATAATAATGGGTCTTTATTTTCATCTAAATCATTAATACAACTACATATTTTAAATGGGGCGACATTCAACATCGTTGCTCTTCCATGCATTTACAAGTTTTCTAAAGTTTGGGGAAAATAATTAATTTTTTTTTAATTCATGTAAATTTCTGTTTTCTAGCGATATCAAAAGATTGAATATGAGTTGAACCATCCACATTTACTCTATATTTTTTTTTCCAAACTCTAATAATGAGCGGTCTCTTGTAAGGGGTCTAAATATAATTGATGACCTTGTTTAAGTTGATGAACTTGAGAAAATCAAAACATTAAGAGATTTCACTAAAATTGAACATCAAATATTTTCCAGACTACAGCTAAGAGTCAAATTCTTGGTAATTATTTCCAAATATCAAAGAGTTGGTGAGTGAAGGAATGTGATTGGCATTAATGAATTGATGAATATATATTATTTCTTCTTATTCAAAAGGTTAATATTCATACAAAAATCTCAGTCTCGTGAATGTCCCGCCGACTTGAATTCCTATTCATCTAAAATTCGTTTGGAAACAGCATTCTTTCGACAGTGGAAAAATTTACATTTCTTATTCAATTAAAATTCGTTCAGGAACAGCTCTCTTTTTAAAGTACCAATATTACTAAACAGTGGAAAAAATAACATTTCTTATTTATCTAAAATTCGTTTAGGAACAGCTCTCTATCAAAAGTTCCTATCGGTATACAAACAGAGAACAACTTAACATGTCTTATTCATCTGAAATTCGTTCAGGAACAGTTCTCTTTCAAAACTATCTATATTAACGAGTATATCAATAAACAGTGAAAAAATTTATAATTCTTATTCATCTAAAATTCGTTCAGGAGCGCCTCTTTCCGGGTGTTATTCAAGTAAGTGGCCAAACTTCAAGAGTTGATTATTCGAGTGATTTCAAGTCGAAAAAATCATGTAACGGTTTCAGAAATACACCGTTTTCAACATACAGGATGTTGAAGATTGAAAAAAAAAAAACACTTTTCCGTAAATATCGCAAAAATCTCTGATTCAATTTTGTTGGATTATTGCAGTGTTATTTGTGGTAGTAACTTTTTTTTTCAAGTTTAAAGGTGTGTATCTTGAAAACTATGCATTTTCAAAGCTATGGTCATATGAATTTTTTGTCTCAGAATCAATGAAGGAATCGCCACATGAAGTTTGGTCATTTACTTGAATAACCCTGTATATATAAGTGAGCAGTGAAAAAACAAACAATTTTTATTCATCTAAACTAAAACATCCCTGGTTCGAAAGTACATACCTTCTAAGTCTAAACAATTGTAATACCCTAATAACACACTTATGTCCCATGGATATCCTTAGGACGTAATGCACAGAGAAAAACGGTCCAGGTACACAAGTACACTTGAGTAAAATTTAATACCCACAAATATATTAATGAACTTTTGTACCATTACAATAGGTGAACATTTTTTTCTGATATCGACTTCCAGTGACAGGTTAACTATGCTCCTGGAACAGGCCATCTTTCTTGTGCTTGATTAATTTTTATCGATGTGTTTAATACTCAGTATACAACAATCCACCTAACATTAATATAATTGTCCCTCAATCCTTGTTTTCTATGAGTGAAAGGAATAATTCTGCCATTATCACCAGTTTAATAACAACAGGTAACAGTTCACTTGATTTCTCTGTTTCGTCATCATTCGGCTAGTTTCGAATACCCACGATCACGCCACGAGCTGACTGCGCAACTCTTCTGCACTTCATTCCATTAATGAACTCTGTCTGTATCTGTACTAAGAATATGTACCTGTGGTGGTTGCGAACACATATGCGTGCCTTTTTAACATTTGTGTTGTGCATGTAAGTTAAGTGATTGTGACTATTCCAAAAACATTTCTCCCAGTGACATTATCACTATGGAGCGACTAGCCCCAGGTCGAGAGTTGAAAAATAGAAGCAGCATAAGCAGTTCATCGACGACACTTTGAAACAGCAGAGTTTGGCGAAGTTTACGCAAAACTCTTCTTTCTTTCTTGGTGAGTAATATACCATTCCTTTTTCTCCGTGCATGAAGAAATCTTTATGGGCACAAACGTTTTTTAGTGATATGTTTTTCTCCTTCCAAAAATTATTCTAAGCGCTCTAGTTCCTTATGTTGGTTGATCATTTGCAATTTATTGTTTCATCTGATATTATATGTCCGTTTTTTTCGTGGTTCGTGCCATTTATTTTTCATTTGAAGAGGTTATATTTTGAAAATATCTCCTATTTTGGTTGTGACCTCTCAATATTTTTATCGAGTGTGCTCTATGTTGTCGAAATTTCAGTAGAAAGTCACTTGTTAAGTAGTGTGAATTTTGTTGAAGATTAAAGAAATATATAATCTCAGAAAAATAAATGAATCGATCTCAAGTAATTACCGAAACAGAGGAGTTTTTATGGTTATGTTTCACAAAAGCCAAGAAATAAATTGGGAAATATCAAAATGAAAAGACTCTCTACTGTGAATGTTTGCAAAAAAATCTTATTTCTGATAGTAGGTACACGGAAAAAAATTCAGGAAACGGATCTTGATTTTTCTTATTCGGTGTCCCTGGATTTGAGTCAAAGTAAAGTTTTATAAAGAATGGCCTTACTTGGATGGGCTCACGGGACGTTCGCTACCTGTTAAGAGTTCATTCTTCCAATGAATCTCTTGAAATAGGATTATTTGTTTGAATTGAAAATAATAGGAAAAATTTAACACATTATATAGAGAAATTTTCAAATTTCAGGGTGCTGATGGTAATGATGTACCTGATTAGAACATGATGCCACTTGATCTAAATTCAAGTGGACCTAGTACCCCCGCGGCCCGCAGATACTCCATCAACGTCTGAAATATATTTGTATATGAGTCAGTTCGACAACTATTGTAAATTGAAAATAATTATTTCAAGTTCATTTATTTATGTATAGTTTGTACTGAAATTACAAATGACTAGAATATATTATATAATGTACCTATATTTTGTACAATGTTTTTTCTCTTCTATAGAATCACCATCCCCATTGTGTGATACCTTGAAAATATGAAATATTTCTTGCTCCAATATTCAACAATAAGCACGACATATCCAAATTGAACGATATGCAACAGCTTTCAAAAATTGATTCTGTAATGTTGATAAATGATGAACAGTTAACCAAAAATAATACCTAATGATTTGATTTTTCTCATTTATCATTTTTTGTTTTTCAGTAATGAATGTCTATGGGTCTGCATTATCTAAAAAAGTGGATCAGAAATGATCATTCCGATTCATGATTTTCAATGTTTTTCACGGGTGCACTTGACACTCGTAGACAATATCTTTAATTTTTCCTATATCCAGGCCATTGAAAATCAGGAATCAGAATGATCGTTTCTGAACTCCTTTTTCAGAGGTATGCACATTGAACATCCCCAATATTTCAATTGAATTGCACATCTGAGATAATTAAATTATGTTCCAGAGACGAGTAATTCATGATCCGAGGACAACTTAATAATGTTTCTGGAATAATTGTATTCGTCAGTGGAAGTAATTGAAGGGTGTACCTAACATCAGTTAGATATATCTCAGAGAATATAACCTATTTTTCTGTAACAGGATGCTTTTTCACCTGTAGCAACTATATAGTATTGTTAATTCCGATGTTAATTCATTGAACTGTTGAATAACTATCATCGAAGTGTGAACCTACAACAGGTGAAGAAGTCTGTGAGATAATATAGCAATGTTTCAAAGGGAATTACTTAATGTTCAATGGTTATTAAACTGTCAAATCAATGTTATTCAACACTTCAATGATCCTGAGTTGATTTTGAATATATTCATTCATTAACGATCAATGAACTATATAATTGAGTGTCTGTTGCAGGTATACCAATTCAGGTAAAATATTTTATCTACCACTATCATACTGTATATCTGTCCCATATAGTATTCAAGTTTTTAACTGTGATTATTAAATGTTTAATAACCAATATTAAAGTTTTTTCTCTGTGTGTCGGGACATTCAACACGTCCTTAGTATATTGATAATGAACAATCAATACCTATATACTCTCGAATAAACGAAGAAGGACCACATGTTCTTCCTGATACCTTGACTAGAACTGTTCATTCGAACTTTCTGCCGTCATCATAAATGGATCTTCGCCCGAGGGTGATAGAATTTGGTATAGGCAAGATTCAGACAAGGGTTGCTAGATCGCCTAATGTCACAAGCATGGATTTCTCTTCATGGGGATACATGAAGGAATTCATGTATTCAGTGACACCAACAGCAATTGAAGATATGGAGGTAAGGATTCTAAATGCGTGCAGGAGTCACTGATAAAACTCGGCCAAGTAAATTGTTTTCTTGAAAAAAAGTCGATTGTGACAAGAACATTTTCACCAACGGTAGGAAAATATGGTACTTGCAGTAGGCAAAACTATATTTCTGGAACGAAGTTTCTGCTGTAAGTGATCAGAACACTTGTTGATAGCAACCAAGTCGATATGTACTTAGAGTTCGCTAATTCTGAGTGAACACTAAACTAGTGCTAGGTTAACGAATACTCACTATTATTAAATTATTTTTCTGATATAAGATCACTTGCTCTGAGCGAACTCATCAATAAAGACAATCTATCAAGTCGATTGTTGCAGGTGACAGCTCACCTGTAGTTATAGATCTCTTTTCCGTTCGGACATCTCTGATATTATTCGAGTACCCACGCCCAACGCGATCACTCTCCAGTGTCCACGAGTCCATGGCGTCATTTCGATCTTAGCATTCGTGAAGTTAGTATACTTGCGTTCCCGCTAGTAACATTGAAATTCTTCTAGAACAGTACATAATTGTTTCTACATATGAACAGGATTTTTTTCCACTCCCTATGATACTCGAAGTGGAAGGAAGTGACGTTTAAAAAGTATGAAAGTTGATTCATCTTCAATGCTGGAAGGAAAAAGATAGTGAACCAGAGTGCAGTGCAGTGAGTGAGTGTACCGTTTTTCTCGGTGTATGATGCTGATATACGCACGGAAAAAAAACTTTAATAACAGCTAGTGAAATTTGCATACTACCAAGTAAAAATTTGCATACTATATGGGACAAGTACTCGCCTCATCAGCCACAAGAAAAATGATATTTCTGAATCTGATCACTTGTTGTTATTAATGTGATTTCAGGAACACATGTAACCTACTGATATTAAACGCTTTATTAGGGACAGAATATTTGTTTTATTGGCCTAAGTGTACATTTTACTTGCAGTTATACAACGAAATCATTGGATAGGTGGTCAGTTCGATAAGTATAGGTGACTTGTTTCACTTGGCCTCATAGAATACCTCACTTGTGGGTAGTGTACTTTTCACTTGGAGTTATGCAACGACATTATTGGCTAGGTGCTCATTTTAATGACTACAATTATCTTGATTCACTTGGCCTCATCTATTATGACTCACTTGTGGGTAGTTCATCATGTCTCACCTTGGATAGCTTTCATCCCATCTTTGTTATCGGGATACATCAGACTCAGTCAAACTTTCTTCCTGTCTTCAGTGTCTTCACTCCTAATTCACTTGGCATCATTCAAACAAGGATCATTTGATTCATTTGTAATGTATCATGCCTTATTTTCTTACAATCCATTTTTATTTCACAAATGGACAGTTTTATTTAAGAACTCATCACTATTGAATAACGTCATTTCTACACAATGATAAACTTTTAAGTAAATAACAGATCGATAAAAAGTAAAACAGCACTATTGGTTGTCTATAACTCTCGGCCGCCCCCAAAAGGGATTCTGAATGGCACCTTCTATACCTCTCGTGGTGATGAGTCATACTTCCTCAGCATAATATAATGAATACAACACCAAAAATTATTTTTCGAATTACCACGTGCACCAAATCCTCAAACTGAACATACTCTCACGAAGTCACGACGAAACTGACGCTAGTGACGCTGATGGATTCTGATCAATTCGGATATACAACACGAGAGGGCGACGATTATTCCCGATTACTGGGCAGGTGAACATGTTGTATTACCGTAGGTATTTTGGGTTGAACCGCAGATAAAAAATTGTATTGTGCTTGTAACACGAGTTTCTGTAGTTAATATTTCCTTTTCAGAAACTCGAAGTTAATAAAGTCTAAAATACACTTCACCAGAGCTTATGAAATGTTTTCCTGTGGCTATACAAAGTGAATTATCAAAGATGAAAACTATTTGCTATAGGTGGATGAAATTATAGCTACAAGTTCATGCGTTCAGAATTATCATTTTACTAGAGGCTGAATAAAATTGTTTCTGGAATAGGTATTATTTTTCTTATCCCGATACAAAACAAGTCAGGGAAACATTTTACTTGGACCATTTTTTTCCGTGCGCGGTATCTAGTATCTCAATATTTGTCGTCAGCATTACCTTTTTTGTATTTTCTGGATTCATCATACCTATATAATAAAATGTTTCGAATGCATGTGTTTTTGTCTTATCACCAAGATTTTATCATTTTTCAGAGAACAATGGAGGTATTTTTCCATACTAGCTAATGACAAGTGAATAAGTCACTATTGGCAAGTGAATAAGTCACTGATGACTAGTAGATAAGTCACTAATGACATGTAATTAGGCCACTAATGACTAGTGATTAAGTCACTGATGACTAGTAAGTGAACAAGTCACTAATGACTAGTGAACAAGTCACTAATGACTAGTGAACAAGTCACTAATGAAAAGTGAATGAGTTACTTATGACAATTGAATAGGTCACTGATGACAAGTGATGTGTTCACTAACCGTTATCACTCTGAAATTTAATGAAACAGGTCAATAGTGGTAGGTGTACATTTTCAGGGACACAAATATTCTTGTGGTTATTAACTTGTTTCCTTGTCCCATATAGTATACAAGTTTTTACTTGCCACTATTAAATATTCACTTAGGGTTAGTGATTATTTTTCTCCGTGCAACATCAGTAGGTTTAACCCTTGATTACTCGCGCTAATTAATTTGAACTTTTTCCCGCGCGGTGTTTTTTGTACACAACCATGAATTTGACTTGTTTTTAGGTGAAACAAAAACGTATGCTTTCCTAACCCCGCACAAGTTTCGACTTATGGGGCGTTGGATCCAGTGCTGAGTCCAACGAGGAAATGCAATCAATAAAAAAAGTCACTCTGTTTTTAGTGCGTCCACATAATACACAACTAACGTGTTTGTATACAATATTGAATACTTAGATAATTTACCCTATTTCCCACGCAGTGTATTGTATTTAAGGCACCAACGGGCACCAACGTGACAACGCGTCAAAATTTACGTACAAAGACACACACAAAACTGATCTATCACATGTTGTACATTGGTTAGGTGGGAGTCTAGAGCCACAAAAAAAAATCTTCGTTCGATGGTAGCAAGAAATTTGGCGCTGGTATACAAAATACACCAGCGCGAGTAATTAATGGTTAAGAGCCCAATAGGAGACGCTTTTCACGGAATATTGAAAAGTATGTGAATCTCAATAGGAAACATGTGGAGCTCATGTCATAATTTGTTTTGGTTTGTGATCCGGAATTGCATTTTTTCATTGCAGAATTCCGCATGTGATTAATTGTTCCTGTTTGCTCTCAAAATATCATGCATTTATTTGATACTTGAGGAATGGACATTATGTGAATGTTGTTTTCGATGTTGCTGGTATCAATTCGTTTGATGAAGAATCTGAGGTTATCAAATAACTACATGAACTCTCGTTTTTATTTATAACAGATAAAAGCATGTATATCGAATGAAATTGCGCGCATATAGTTCGGATGTCAAGACATAAGATGTTACATTGATGAAAATTTGTATTATCCATAGTTAGAAATCGAATTATTCCAGCAAAAGACTCTTATAGCATAGGGGACGAGCTATAGTTATCACCTGCGATCATGAAGTCAACTTTACTGATTATAACTCATTTCCGAAATTAGATATAAAACCTTGCTGTCATTAGCGAGTGCATCTGTATATTGTCATCAGACGATATTGCTGTAGTAGGTATACGACTTCGCTACCGCTAGTGAGTGCATCTAATAATAGGAGTAGGGCAATTTAATAATCATAGGTAGAGAACTTGGCTAATCCTGGTGGGTTTGACTTTCTCTCTGTAGTTATTTAGATATTTTCCAGAACTGTTATTGTCATGAGAGAAGGTGAAGTTTTGACCGAAATCCAATTTCACCTCAAATGATTTTCACCCTGGTGTTTGGTATGAATAGCAATTCATTGATCCCTAAAAAAAATTTTGGATCAGTGATGTTTGAAATACAATTGATCAATTGATTCACACCCACCCAATTTGACAATAGTTTCATTGGATCAAGAAGGAGGAAATATTGAATGTGAAATGTTAATATCTCAGTCAAAATACCTTGAATAAACTCACTTTTATCGTTCCATAAATCCTGGTAATAACTAAAGCACTCAGATCAACGAAAGCACTGATAGGGACACTGAAGATTTTTCACTTGTTCAAGAATGTTTTCATTCTATATTTGGATTCAGAATCAGAGATTCAAATTACTGAATTCGATTGGAGAAAGAAAGTATTCGTAACTGTCGTGTCGTCGAGATCGTCGTACTGTACATGGGTTTGCCAACTAGCAATAATTGAACATGTCTTTGGGACGCGAGATGTCTGTCAAATGCTCATGGGGAAAGAAATCAGCAAACTATGGAATAACGATAGTTCGACGATCAATAATTGATCCAAAGTGAACGTTGAAATATCTTTTTGATAAACCTCTCAAAATAGTGAATTTTCATCATTTGATCATGATTATTTGGAACATTAACAGAACGATGATATCCCACTTCTATTTCTTGTGAAAAATTTGGTTGGGAGCGAGGCAGCTCTCACCGGTTTCAAACGGTTATTTCTATTGAAATTATCAGTTGAAAACACCTAAGTGTACTGTTAAGGTACACCGTTTGAATCAGTGACACTTTCACAGCTACCGGAGGCATAAAGTCACCCACTTATTCTATGTGGATGACCTCAAACTTTATGCCTCTGGTGAGAGGGATATGGATCGACCAATCCCTCAGGGTGGTGCAGGTGTACACGCAGGCAATTGGAATGGAATTCGGGATGGACAAATGTGCACTGGTTCATCTCAAGAGAGGACGATGTGAGAACTACGACAAGGACGCGCAGCTCGTGAACGGAAGCATCCTACACCACCTGGATGCCGGAGAGGCGTACACCTACCTGGGTGTAGAAGAAACTCACATCCAAGAGGCACAACGGGTGAAAGACGCTGTCCGCAGCAAGTATCGGCAGCGGCTCCGACAGATCTGGTCGTCAGAATAAAGTCGCTGCGACTAACATGCTTGCTGTTCCGATGCTACTTTACTCATTTGGAGTGATAAAGTGGACTCAAGTCGAGCTACGACAACTTGATGTAAGTACTCGCAAGATGATGCATCTCCATAGGAGTCTGAATCCAAATCCATCCGTTCCACGGTTATACATACCTAGAGACCAGGGTGGCCGTGGACTGTTGAGTTCGGAGTATCTCCATAACAGAATGGTTCTGGATGGCGTCTGCAAAGTCATCAGGAGTTCGGATCACCTTCTGCAAATGGTTAAAATCCATGAAGAGGCAGGAGTAGGAGTTTTTTTTTTTTAGGGCAGCACGTCGAGCAGCCGATGGATTGTCTCTGATTTTCGACTTCGAGCGCGAGGCTCAGGACTCAGTTACTGAGCTAGAACCCGCTCGGAGAGAAGCCGGCATCAAAGCTGCAGAAGTGGAAAAGCTCCTGCAGCTTCACATGGATGAGCCCATGCATTCGGTCTATTTCAAGATCATTGAAGACCGGGGCTTATCCAAAGAACTGACTTTCGCTTTTCTTAAGTCAGGCGGGCTCAAATCGGAAACAGTGGGGTCATCATGGCATGCCAGGATGGAGTTTTCAACACTCTCGTCTACCGATAGCCGTGTCATGGGTATGGAGGTCCCTGACACAAATTGCAGGGCCTGCCGCAGGGCGCCCGAGACAATTCTGCACCTGATGTCTTCTCGCACGGTTTATGCAGTCTCGGCCTATATCCATATACACAGTGCTCTATTATCACTTGAGGCACTCGTACGGAATAGACGAGAGCCCAGTGCTGCCCTATGCTCCGGGGGATATTGAGTCCGTTGTGGAGAATGAGAGGAGCCGAATTTGTTGGAACTTCTCATTCCCCACCGTCAGGCAGATACAAGCTAACAAGCCTGATGTAGTCCTCCTTGGCCATCAAACCAAGGCGATGTTCGTGATCGAGTTTTCGGCGCCAGCCGAACCGAACATCGTTTTGAAGGAAGAGGAAAAACGGACTAAATATCGAGATCTTCTATTCAAATTCCGCCGGCTCTATCCAGACCATTCTGTGGAATTGGTCATCCTGATAATCGGCTCCCTAGGAGGCACACGACACACGCTGCTCTCGAAGATCCAGAAAATCCCAGCGTGTCGTGATAAGGCACACATCCTGGCTGGTGGAATGCAGAAGGCCGTCATACTAGGATCATTGCGTCTACTCAGAGGGCACAAGGTACTTGGTCCCAGTGATTACTCACCTCACAGGCTGTGAGGAGTAGTCAGTCACTGGATTTTATCCAGCACGACTCTGCGTGACGTCGAAGGCCGCAGGGTCGTGACTGGAATCATATGAACTCAAATAATAATAACAGTGATGAATTAAGAAATATTTATCTAGAAGTATCTTGATATATCAATGGATTTGACACTAGGTGATGTTTTATAATAGGGTATGAGCAATTTAAATAAACATGTACACATTCAAGATTAGATAAGATGCATGCTCTGTTGCTTCAGATAAGTATTCTAATCATCTCTCTTATATTTTTCATGATGTAATCTTCGAGCTTTATCTTGAATGGGGAAATTCCAATTATATTTTTAATTTTTTCGGGAATTGATTTGTATATTTTTGGGGCTATATATGAATATGCTCGTTGGCATGATGTTTTAGACATTTGTGGGACTGGATAATGATGTCGTTGACGTGTATTATAGTCATGCGACGGTAGGGGTGCTGAATGTTTATTCTGATGAAATTTCAAATTAGACGCAAAATAATACAGTTGTCGGATATCGATTATTTTGGCTTCTGAGTAAAGTTGATCAGTAGATTATACAGTGGAATGAAATGTTGAATAAATACAAAAAGCTCAGTCATATCCACACAATGTTCATGAAATGAACAACAATGGTAGATTTCGGTGGAAAAACAACTCCTCTCATTCTTTCCTACTCAGATGGCGTTGTTTAATATCGTCTATGAAAGACGCTTCTGTGGGAATATATTGCCGACTTGATTTTTGTTTGGCTAGTCTACGCTCAGTCGGCAGTCTTAGGACTGCTAGCTGGAAAATGCCCCACACTGTTGAGAGCCAAAGTGCTCGAAAACGGTCTGTAGGTGTCTAGCGTGGCCTGACTGAATCGAAAACAATAAACGATCAGGAAAAAGTCACTTGTATCAGTATTCGTTAATACGAGTCGATTCATGGATTTCGGGAGGATGTAATTCAATGATCTGCGTGGCATTAGCCAGGAAAGTAGTTGTTTTTCTACCGAAATCTACCATTTTTGTTCATTTCATGAACAATTTGTGGATATGACTGTGAGCTTTTTGTATTTATTCATAATATATGATGATTCAGGCGACAGTGACCTACGAGTAGGCCTGTTAGAAAGCGTATAGGTCTTTCTTACTGTAGTCCGACATTCATTTCGTATTATTCTTCGAAGATGTATGAAAGCCTCACAATAAGCAAATCCTAGTAGATTCTGCTAGGAGTCAGTAGCTTCCCTTGCAGTCCAAGTGTTCAGTTCAGTATATGTTTGGCAACATTAGAAAAAATGAGGTTCTGGTCCGATGAAACTACTTGCGGCACCCTTCCTAATGAAGTATTCTTTCCGGTATGAAACGTTCTCAGTGTAATACTGGAATACAATGCTCTTCTCTCGGATTCTGATAAATCGCTTCGTTATTCCTGAAACATCGTTCCCGCAAGACGATATCCCAGCCAATTTCTTTCAGTTGTTGAATTGTCTAAACTGGCTCATTAGAACAATCCTCACGTAGAAGCCATTAAGAAAATGATAAGAATAAGACTCGGTATCTATGTCTTTCTGAGAAAATCCAGGAGATTCCCTCTACAAATCCTCGCTGATAGTTTCTTGAAATCTATCACGTCTGTTCCATTAGTTGTCTACATGGAGTCATCTACTCCACAAGAATCAGCAGAATGAAGAGATTCGATCGGAAAAGAAATATTAACGTTCCGAGGAAACCGTTCTGTTCATTGCTGTTTACTTCTTATCAGCATTCACTATAATCTTCAACAGTGAAACCAAAAATGTAATGGAAGAGAGATATTAGACGAGCCGTCTACATAATTCATTCTTCTTTAACTCATTAGTGCATGAAGTTCCTTTTTTTCAAATCTCTATATTCTGAAGATGTTTACCCGTTCAAATATACCCAAAGAATGATAACTCATGACGAATAATTTTTTTTACAACAGTTTTTTTTTATATGACACGTCCATTTTAATGGACTCTATGCAAATTGGTTCATTGATGAAAGTGATCAGTAGGGAATTTCAGTATTCATTTTTATTCAAGTACATATCCAGAACATGAAAAACTCAATAACATCGATCACAATATTATCAATAATAATAATAATGATAATAATAATGAAAATTATACATCATGATGACTTGATACATTTTGAAGCATCTCTCAGATGCAGTCCTATTTTACATATAAAATTGCAATTTTGTATACTCTACTGAATGGAATTCAGCTGATGGGTATATGGAAATGCATCATATCAAGAAATTATTTGGGATGATACTTCCAGACCTTTTTTCGGTGCTCCTCACACGATCCAGTGGAAGGAAATGTGAACCCGTTGAAGAAAAAGAGGAGTCGAACGAGTGGATGGAGTCGTGTCTATAGTTGACGTGCTGCAGTATAACGTACAATCATTTGATGCTATAATATTCCTTTTCATAATGCAAAGATGTATATATTATTTTCAATTTCATCAGAATCAGGATCAGAATATTCCTTTATAAATATAATTTATTATGGTCAATAGAGAAAAAACCCAAAGTCGTCTCCACAATATTTAATGTATAATCTGGCAGTCAATCCTGCTTCATTAAGGTTGATACATGTTTCGGCCATTCAAATGGCCATCTTCAGTCAAAAGAATATAACAAAGTGCATCTACAATAGAAAACCAAACATGATTTTATATATAAGAAAAATTGAAAATGGAAAAGACAGCAATTGTAAATTCAAATTGAATTGATTAACAAATTTCAGTTAGATCAAAGAGCAACAGTGATTTTTATGAGTATACAATGATAATTGATCAATAATTGAGAATAAAAGTGAAAAACAAAATTTTTTTATCAAATCAAAATTCTGAAAAACAAAATGGAGAACCATGGATAAGAAGGTTGTACTCACGTGAAAATACTTCAATGCATCATGAAGGCGAAAAAAATTGTTATTGCCAAATCATTATTTATTATTTATATTAATTAAAATTGAAGTGATGTATGAGGAATTGGGAGGAAGGCAAAAAGCCAAATCCCCCAAGAGGAAAGTTATATACTTCATGGGACGCTGAAGAAGCTCTGCGTAACTTGATCATTATTGAAACAATGGAAGGCAAAAGCGCTGTCGTAAGTGAAAATAGAACCTGTTGAAGAGTAAAGGAAAGAAGAAAACTGTAAAGTGATTATTAAAAGGAAACCTGTAATGTCCAGTAAGTTGTAAGTGAATTGTGAGACAGCAGACAGATGGCGTGCTGTGTCTGAAAACTTCAAATTTTTGTATTTTTAATTTTGGAATGTGTAGATTAGAGGGAGAAATACTGAAAAGATTGTAAATAATCAAGAATCAACAAAATTCAATGAGTTGAAAAAGGGAATACAATCAAATTGAATTTGGTCATTCAAGCATATGATATCAGGATTATTGAGTAATTTATTGATTTCAAAGATTTTCAGAATATTGAGTTTTCTGCTTTTTGAAAAGCCTTAATGATGCATTGAAGTATTTCCACGTGAGTACAACCTTCTTATCCATGGTTCTCCATTTTGTTTTTCAGAATTTTGATTTGATAAAAAAATTTTGGTTTTCACTTTTATTCTCAATTATTGATCAATTATCATTGTATACTCATAAAAATCACTGTTGCTCTTTGATCTAACTGAAATCTGTTAATCAATTCAATTTGAATTTACAATTGCTGTCTTTTCCATTTTCAATTTTTCTTATATATAAAATCATGTTTGGTTTTCTATTGTAGATGCACTTTGTTATATTCTTTTGACTGAAGATGGCCATTTGAATGGCCGAAATATGTATCAACCTTAATGAAGCAGGATTGACTGCCAGATTATACAAATATTGTGGAGACGACTTTGGGTTTTTTCTCTATTGATCATTCCACTCCACTTTGAGCATGGACTACTACAGAAGATAATTTATTATGGATTCGCAGTTTTTAAATTCGAATAACTGCATTTCTGCCAACTTTTTTTCTGGAGGCAATATAATATATGATTATCTGTTGGTTGATCGATATCTGAGCCATTTTCCATATGTCTAAGAGGTGTTGCAAGAATGATCTACAAAAAAATCTTGATGACCGATATGCATAGAGTCTATTATAATGGACACAAAACGTCACAAAAAATTAGACAAGGAGCGTCCATTATAAGACACATTATGCACTAATGGGTTAATGAAAAATGTATTTGATGCATCAGCAAATCAATATAGTTTGAATTGTTTATGTTGAATCAACAAGATATTATCATAAATCCAGACGAACAACTATTTTTTAATCAAAATTTCACAGCTTGTTTCGTCTAAACCGAAAATCAGACGAAATTGGAGTTATGAATTTGTCTCACAGAGGTTATCGATTGAGTCTTTTTCAATGAAAATATTTTCATGATACAGGACGTCCTGAGAATATGCATGGGACATAATTGTGTTATTAGGGTGTATCGCTCTCGCTTAGTGAAGGAGCTGTTTTCCACTCGAACAAATATTTAATTGAAGGTGCATGCATAGGTAGGTATGCTTAATGCCTACTGTTGAACATTAGGAGAAATGAAAAATTATGATGTCCTCTGTAGTGCTTGATGAGGAATACTGTAGGATTTAGGTATTCTATAGTTGTCCCATGGACATCCCTCAAGGACGTCACTAGTTGGTCCTCAAGTGGGACATTTGTGCGTCCCACAGACGTCCAATGGACGTTCACGGTATCAAATTTGAACGTCCTATGGACGTCCTGAATGTTTCGATACCGGAATGAACTTCGTTACTCTGATGGAAAGATATATTTCCCATTCATATTCCAAATTCCTAATATCATTCCAAAATGAGCCGTTCCTGAAATATGTAGACTTTCTTGTATTTTTCTCGTTATCACTTTCCTCTTTGGGAATAGATAACTCTGACAATTTTGAAAATATCGAAACCATACTTTAGATTCAGTGAAAGGAAACATTGATCTTTTCTCGATATTTCCATGATTCGGCAAAAATGATCAGAAATCTGTTGAATATGGAAAAACATTTGGGGAAATTCAAGTAGTCATAAATATTTTCTTCAAATGTAATGTCAACATTTTTCTTCTACTACTGAAAGAGCATTAGAAAAATAAGTACCGTTTTGGTATAGTAATTCTGTTCAATAGACTCCACCGCCGGTATATATATTTTTATTGATCATGACTTCCGATGATTCCTGTACACAAATTGTCAGATCAGTGTCATTGTTAGACCTTGAATTACTTGTTATGTGCGGTTTGAAATGAGCAGCATGTGTATTAAAAACAACATTATATAAATGTGATAAAAAAATTCACACTACGAAATAGCTACAATGCTCACAGTGGAATGAAATAGTAAATAAATGTGAAAAGCTCACCAGCCATTTCCACCCAGTGTTCATAAAAAAATGAACAACAATGGTAGATTTCGGGAGAAAAACAACTACTTCCCTGGCTAATGCCACGCAGGATATTCAATTACATCCTCCCGAAATCTATGCATCGACTCGTCTAAACGAATACTGATACAAGTGATTCATTCCTGAATGTCTATTGATTTTGATTAAGCCAGGCCGCTAGACAACCACAGACCAGTTTCGAGCTCTTTGACTCTCATCAGTGCAGTGTAGTCTCCAGCCAGCAGTCCTAAGACCGCCGACTCAGCGAAGCCTAGCCAAACAAAAATCAAGTTGGCATTATATCTACCCCGAGGCGTCTCTCATCGATAAAATGAAAGTAACGCCATCTGAGTAGAACCGAGGAAAGAATCACTGCAAAACTGAAATTCCCATACGGGAGTGGCTAGCAGCCCGACTGGCGTGATATGAACTACGAAATAGCCACAATACTCACAGTGGAATGAAATGGTAAATAAATGTGAAAAGCTCACAGTCATTTCCACCCAATGTTCATAAAAAAATGAACAACAATGGTAGATTTCGGGAGAAAAACAACTACTTTCCTGGCTAATGCCACGCAGGATATTGAATTACATCCTCCCGAAATCTATGCATCGACTCGTTTAAACGAATACTGATACAAGTGATTCTTTCCTGAATGCCTATTGATTTCGATTAAGCCAGGCCGCTAGACAACCACAGACCGGTTTCGATTATCAATAAAAAGTTTATTTTCATGCTGTACAAAGATTTTGAAATAAAAAATATTGTTTGGTGTGGGTGAAAAAATATATATTATCAGTTAAAAAAAATATATTTTCATAAAATAATCATAATTTAACCATGCACGAGGCTTATTCATGGGGGTGTGAACAAATAATTTGTTTTTTTCAAACAAACGTTCAATAAGCCATATTTCAATAACGGATTTGGTAGCAGTTAATCATATTTATTTATGATAACCAAACTGTTCTTTCAGTGTAGTCTCCAGCCAGCAGTCCTAAGACTACACTGCACTGATGAGAGTCAAAGAGCTCGAAACCGGTCTGTGGTTGTCTAGCGGCCTGGCTTAATCGAAATCAATAGGTATTCAGGTAAGAATCACTTGTATCAGTATTCGTTCAAACGAGTCGATGCATAGATTTCGGGAGGATGTAATTCAATATCCTGCGTGGCATTAGCCAGGAAAGTAGTTGTTTTTCTCCCGAAATCTACCATTGTTGTCCATTTTTTTATGAACACTGGGTGGAAATGACTGTGAGCTTTTCACATTTATTTAAAAAATACACAGGTCGTTTGAGAACAAGGGGGATCCGATGCTAGAATAGGTACACGGCGATTCATCGTGAATGTCGCCCGGTCTAGCTCACTCACTCACTTAACCGATTTGAAAATTTCAAAAACCAATTGAAATGCTCAGCAAAATCCAAGCTCCTCTAGAAGTGGCAAATATGTGAGAATATTGTCAAAATATACGTGAAAGGGCTGGTAGGACATATTTTGTAAAACATCTGCATATTGGAGAACAACTGACGCTGCCGAACCCATATGGAATTGTTGTCGACGCACCTTAGTAGGATTCGAAATGAACAATGTATTAAAGGCGTAGAGTAATCAGTTGAAATTTCCTACCACCACCTCATGAGTTTGCCTCTTATAAATTCCCTACTGCAAAATACGGTAGCATAGCTCATCAAAGCTGTTCAGAGTACATGTCATTTTCATTAATGTCAGTATTATCATTGTGAAACGTATTTTTTATAGAGAAGTGGAAATGCTGTTTTTCATGCTTACGGAAGCTTTACATCGGCGGCATATAGTCCATGAAATGATGTGGGTTGGTAGTCGAATGGAACGATGATTCTAGTGGTGCGTAGCAAGGTGGGGCATAGTGGTCCAGTGGCAAACAACCACACTGGTACCAGGACGAAGCCCCAGCATATTCAAGACGGAAAGGTAGCAATCAGCGCCTGATGGTGACATGACACATATATTTTTTATTAAAACCTATGAAACTCACCTCTGATGATTGAGGGTTATTCTATTCATGAAAAATCCCACTTGGGATTGGCTGGAAGCCCGACTGGCGTATTTTCTCCCGTATGGGAATTTCAGTTTTGGAGTGATTCTTTCCTCGGTTCTACTCAGATAGAGTTACTTTCATTTTGTCGATGAAAGACGCCTCGAGGTGGATATAATGCCAACTTGATTTTTGTTTGGCTAGGCTTCGCTGAGTCGGCGGTCTCAGGACTGCTGGCTGGAGACTACACTGCACTAATGAGAGTCAAAGAGTTCGAAACCGGTCTTTGGTTGTCTAGCGGCCTGGCTTAATCGAAATCAATAGGCATTCAGGAAAGAATCACTCGTATCAGTATTCGTTTATACGAGTCGATGCATAGATTTCGGGAGGATGTAATTCAATATCCTGCGTGGCATTAGCCAGGGAAGTAGATGTTTTTCTCCCGAAATCTACCATTGTTGTTCATTTTATGAACACTGTGTGGGAATGACTTCGAGCTTTTTGCATTTTTTTTTCGATAAATATTATGTTAGACATTTCGTCTGCAGTGAATTTGCTGGCGCGGTTCATTTGTTGTGCATTATAATTGCTAGAATTTCCATTTTCTCTTACCAAGTTTTTATCAAAAAACAGTTTGAACATATTTCCATGGACACGATCGCTTTGTTCAGTTTGAACTGGTTGCCATTGCATGAACGTAGAATCTAAATCTCCATTGAGAGTATATAGTCAAACTCCTTTTCGAGCTTAGGTCGCCTTTCAACGAAAGTGGACAATGGAAGATTGTCATCACTGTCCCATTTGTCATCACCTCTTCCACGTCAAATGCAATGACCTCTAGTTGCACTCCGGGTTAATTATTTGGAACTTCATCGTCTTCAGTCCCAAAATCTTCATCGGTATCGCAGTTTCCGTTGGCATTCTGGGTGGAGAGATTTAAGTAATATGCTATGGTTTATGGCTTTTACCGATACCTGAAAAAAAACACATAGCAGTATATGATCCTACTGTCCTATTGAAAGTATTCGATCAATTGAACGCCCCTGGATTGCTCGAGAAGTGTGAGACAAATATGAAACAAATGAGTAAATCATGTCATTCGTTGAGAAAAATCAGAACAACAACAGTAAAATGAACGAGTGTCGTACCTTGAATTGTAAAATGTAAAATTGTTCGAGATCAAAGTTCAATCAAGCTTCGGAATGGGTGCTGGGATCAGGTGATTTCATTGACGAAACAAAGTGAGGTCTTGATACTGCCCTACTGCGAACATCTGTTATCGCCATCATTTTCCGTGCTAATATGAATTGCTAAAAAGAAGTATACTTGATGGCATTAGCATTTATAATTCTCTTAATCCGAAGTAACGACGTACTTACTCGCATTTTTATTTTTATGAATATGTAACAGCAGCACAAAACCGTTTTATACGCAGATCATTTCAATTCAGCGAAATTATTTATTTTTTCCTCTTAGTTTCATTCTTGGATTTCAGGAAATCATTATGGTGGTTGTAAGTCAGCGTCTACAGTACAAGTAGAAAATAATCACAAGAATCCAACCAATAAGCGACAATTCCTTGGACAAAGCAGTGAACATATTTCATAAACAAGCTGTAGGTACTTACCATCGATGAATCAAAGTATACAGGTTGTTTATGAAACATACATCAAACATACGTCAAAAAAGTGTTTGTTTCTTTTCAATTCAGGAGATACAGGGCAAAATTCCAAATCATTACAACATTTCATTGATCGAGAACGAGAACTGTCGAAAATGATCCTGCCATTGCTCTTGCGTACGCCGAAAGAAATATTTATTAGTTGTTATACAAAATCGTATAACCTCCAGAAGATTTCTGAATTGAATAGTTCGTTTTTCACCATCATCATTTTCTTCATTTCAAAAAAATGATATAACTGTGAAACGACATTTATTTGAGAATAGAATGACGCCCAAATAGGGGTCAAATGATTAGCATTCCAATATCAAATAGTGATATTATAAGAATGAAATAATACTCATATTAATATGATCTGCTTTTAACCCAATAGTCGAATTATTGGCATTTCAGTAATAAGGTGATATATATTGTTCTCCAGTTCTCTCCGAGTTCGTCGAGAAAAATTGGAGACATATCTATTTACTATATTCACTCACCCTTCAGTTGACATTTTCATTAAAACTAGAGGGCATTGAAGTGCAGCACAGAGGCGAGATACTCAGTACAACATATCTTAATTTGTCTACGATATGAATGCTTCCAATTCAGAGTATCTGTTTTTTTGTCACTACGTTGGACTATCAGTTAACAAATTAGGTATATGTCAAAAATGTACACGGTGACGTCAGTAAATTAGGGTACACGAATCACGAAACTCAAACAAATATCATTTATTTCTTCTAATGAATCCTTGACTAGTATTCAAGTGAATTTTGAAGCAGAGGATGGAATTTTACGAATCAAATAAAAACATATACAACGTGTCCAAGATAAAGATACAAAAACATCCTTATCTTGGACACACTGTAAACGCAATACATTTCATTATCAATATAACTGTGTGAATCCAACCTTCGGTCACTAATATGTGAATAGTGAGCTGGTTTTAGAATACAAAATTTCATCCAAATAGGAAGAAGTTCTGACACATTACCGATTTATTGTGAAAACACTATATCGACCTCTGATGCAGTTTCACTTTCAGGAGTTTTCCAACTTATTCGATATACCCACTTGACGAGTATATGAACAAATATGTTCTCCTCATACAGTGTGACCCATTTCTAATGGAACCACCCCTGTATCTTACGTAATCGTTGGGTAAGTATCCTGAACTTTGCTGGAGCGAGAGATATACCAAAAATGCACTCTATGACCAAGTGGGGTCATCTTCAGTTATATACACTGCTCGCCAACAGCCATGAAACTACCCCAGTTTCCAGAAAATGATATTAGGAGTCAAAATAGGTCGAATATCACTTCAGATTTGGAATCAGGACGCCCAATTTACTAACTATTCTGATTTCTCCTGGAAAATATTCAGTTCGAAAATATAAAATTTTGTCGCATTTTTTATGGAAGCACCCCCGTATCTCACGTAATTGACTCTATCTCTAGACTTTCTCTTCCTCTGGCAAATTTCAGAACCCTACCTCATAATTACGTGTGATACGGGGGTTCTTTCATGAGAAGTGAGACAAAATTCAATTTTTCTGAACTGAGAATCTTTTAAGAAAACTTTGAATAGTTAGTAACTTGGGCGTCCTGATTCTGAATCCGACGTGATTTTCAACCTATTCTTACTCCTATCATTTTCCGGAAATTGGGGTGGTTTCATGGCTGTTGGCGAGCCGTGTATATCACTGAAGATGACCCCACTTGGTCATGGAGTGCATTTTTGGTATATCTCTCGCTCCAGCAAATTTCAGGATCCTCACCCAACGATTACGTAAGATACAGGGGTGGTTCCATTAGAAGTGGGTCACACTGTATATCTAGAAAACATTCCAACCACTACACTTTTCCGCAAAAATAATTTTCACCCTGTGAGAAAAGGGTCCACGAGCTGCCGCGGGTTAATATTTCCTCACAAATATCAGGTATCCGGAGACGACTAAGGATTATGATGGAACAAGGTGTTCATAAATGATTGAGATGACTCATTGTGGTAAAAGAGTATGACAAACATGATAAATGAGGAAGGGATGGAACTTGGGTACTTGTATAACTGTGAAATGACATCTTCTAGTGTTAAAATGATTATCTTTCAAATTCCATCTCTCAACTATAATCTTGTTCCATCCCAAATCTATAAGGTAACCTTTCCAAAACGCAGAGATTGATTTGACAAGGTGAGCTGTTCCACGTTGGTAACGTTGACTCTCAACGTTCATCAGGAGACATTTCGTGATCAAAATGGTTTATTCACCAGTTATAGGATATTTTCGAATAGAGACTTGTTCAACTTGATTTTTCTCCATTAGAACCAATTCAATCGATTTTGTTCTTGTTTGAAATGGAATTGAAGAACACGAAGAGAAGTCAATGTCATTTCCATGTGTATGAGGTTCTGAGAGAGTGAACTCTACTGAACGGATCAACATGTCAAGCATGCAGATCGGTCGAATAACTGACATTATATGACATTTTAGAGACAGATGTGTTTCTGCATCTGGATGCTGATTTTCGTTTTAACATTGAAACAAAGATAATATCTGTATGGTTCCGGATTTTTTCAGAAATTATGGAAAGAAACTTCATTTAATTCAACTTGAACGAAAAGGAAAATAAATATCAACAAGAAACAAACGTTTCAGATCGAATATCTGTATGCCCCCTATAAGCTCCAGTTTATTCCATTTCCATGAATCCGGGCCTCCGAAAATTGTTGTGAAATTCCATTTGATATATATCTTCCCAAAATTGAGATGTTTATGGAAATGTTATGGTCATTAGAATACACCATCTCGAATTTGTTCCCTGCGAAAAGATACACACATAAACAAATGTCAATAATTTCGAGGACAATAAGCGTTCAAAATCAAGCAAATTTTCAAATTCAGGTTTCAATGCAATTTCGTTTTATGGAAAAGAAAACAATGACATGCAGTTGACGCTTTTTCCCGTTCAATTATTTCTCAAACAAGAACAACATCAATGGAATCGATCCATTGGACAACTACTTATACTCATAACCTGAATACCCATAGATCATAGATGCCACAGCTATATGGAATCCATTTCGATCTTGTAAGCAGTTTTTTGTTCTGTCTCTCGGAGTGCACGGAAGGAAAATCCTATAATATTCGTTGAATATCGTGCGTTATAGTTACAGTGCTATATATTTCTGTTCTGAACCCCATGTCTGAACTGATCATAGCAGAACGAAACGTTATGAATCCGAAATTCCGTGCCATTGATCCAGTTGTCGCATGTTCCAGACGAAAGAAGAAGATCGGATCAGTCCGTCCACTCCTTCAGATAAAATGAGGTTAAAATTACCTCGATCTATTATTCATTGAGGAACTTCAATTTCATCCATGAATTTTATAAGGAAGAGTATAAAACGGTATTGGTGTTGTATATTTTACTATGTCATAATTTTGAACAGAACTCTCGAGAGGCGGACAAAACTAACAAAAATTGAAAACCGATGAAATGGAGGGCAATCTTGGTTCTCGTAGTTTACTTCGATTCAGTTCAGTTCAGAAATGATATGTCGGTTATTTCGAAATACTTAACCATTTCACCCCGACTATGGTACGTCAATGAGGTCGATTGATCGAAACGTATTTCTGATTATAGTCATTATGACGAAATGGAATCTCATTTCGCGTTTTATGTTCCTGTTTGAGGAAATTATCTTGAATGTTTCAGCGTAAGTACCTCGATGAAATCAAAGTTTTGATTTTTGTTTTGTTTGTTTGGAGTGTTTTCTCCTTTCCAACACTTTTATGATCATGACTGATCGTAAAAAATATTCTAATCTTCTGAATAGGCTATAAAGAACATGGAAGAAACACAGTATCGTAACGGAAGATTTCAATGAGGATAATGTTATCCGAAATTTTCCATTCATAATAATATCTTTCACTTCCAGAATTGTCTTCCGATATTTTTGTGGCTGAAGCTAAAATTGTGGCAGGATAGTTGATAATTTGAGTGCTCATTCTCCATGGTATACAATAAATTGAGAGTGAATTGAAAATTGTTATTCACTCCTTTTTCTAGTTTTCAGTAGGTCAACTGTGAGAAATGAATGAACCAATTTCAAGACTTGAAGCTGAAACTCTCTTTCAATGTTTCAGCTTCCTTGAAATTGATTATCAGAAACATCTTCTAACAAAATGTGGGGAAAAAATCCTGCAGACTCGTGAAAGAGTGAACAACTGAGGTTATAGAATATATCATCCATGCCATGTCATGGATCCTCTGATTATTATACGCTGTAATTAAGGCAAAAGGGTTCAATCCCCTGAATTACCCTATGTACCGTTGAAACCTGGTGAAACCACGAGTACTTTTATGTAGAACTTCTACTTGAAATTGACAGTAAATGCAAATAGTATTGATACCTAGCTAGAATTTGCGAAAATCTCGATTTTAAACACCCACAACATATCTCTGCAATCATGCATTCCCGCTAGATCCAAAGTGTGGGATATCGAATACCCAATCACCAAGTAACGCCATCTGAGTAGAATAGAAGAAAAGACACACTCCAGAACTGGGAGTGTTCGTTTATACCAGTTGAGGCATACTGGTACTGGTGGGGGACGTTTGCACGTTAGCAACTAGTCCCTGATGGGACCTTTTTGCAGCCCCAAGGTGTTTTTCAATGACTGATGTGGTTCGCTTGAGAGAGCTGGCTAACATCCCTTCAGGCACCTGATGTACAGGACTCTTTCAGAGTTTTTCTGCTGTGTTTTGTAGGTTAGTTATGTACTCGCTACTATATGCTGCAGTGGCGGGCCTGCTATATATTCTTGTTGACCTCCGTCAGAGACCGAGGTCCACAAAGCAGCTGGCCCGCTCTCACACTCAGCTGGTAGTTTACCACACCCACCTACATACACCGTCCTACTTCGTATCTAATGTCACAACCACATCATCATCTCTGTCTGCGTGTTCTGTGTAGGCTTTGTTACTAACTCCAAGCGCCACTTCAGGAGCATCACTGTTGATTGGAACAAAACAGCGAATCGTGCAGGACTTTCTCCAGCCGATGCTCCAAAACTTAACAATATTTAATTCGTAATCAAAAAATTGGAAAATGTTCCTTGCTCGTGCTGGGAATCGAACCCACGACATTGTGGTCGTGAGACGGTCGCTCTTCCACTTCGCCAATTCCGGCTCACGGGTGGATGCATAGATTTCTTGAGGATATGATTCAATGTTCTGCGTGGCATAAGCTAGAAGAGTGGTTGTTTTTCTCCAAGAATCTACCATTGTTGTTCATTTTATGAACATTGTGTGGAAATGACTTCAAGCTTTTTGTATTGATTTAACAAATTATTTCACTCTGAGCATTGTGGCTATTTCGTAGTTGAATAATTTATATTTCTGAGATCTGGAGCATTAGTAGAATAGCCAATGGTCTTCGACCTGAATTATTGTGTGAATTTGCATTGAAAAAACATCATAATTTCTGTGGTCGAGTTTTCGCAAAAATATCCACGAAATACTTTCAATCGCGAGAACTTTAACTGCTACACATATGAGAAGGATTTCTTGATTCAATATGCGGAACAACATTGACTCAACCATATCACGCTCTTGAATACAATAACTTATTCTCATCGTGTGTGTTCGATATAACAATATTCAGTAAAACAAAAAATGTTTCATTTCAATAGCAACTTTCTGCTCCGATTGCTGTTGAAAATAATCAACTTTGGACATGTACCTGGTTTTGTAACATCGCATGTCCTCGTACTAAAAATGGACGTCTTTGGGACGTCCTGAATATCCGGAGCGTATGTCTTTAGGACGTCTTTGAAACAAACTTGTGCTATCTGGGACCGGTCACACTTTGTATCATCACAAAGATTAACGACTCCTAGACTATGATCATCATATCGAAATCACGATTATGTTTACCCAAGAAAACGGACCTGAGAATTGGAGGCCGGTCAAAGAAAATGCCCGATAAAATTTAGTAGCCAGTCCGGGCCTGGTCGCAGATTGTCCTCAAATGTGGAATACCGAATTATTGTAAAATTGACACCACATCAAACATCATTATCATCCATGACTCAGCGCACTTGATTATTTCACTTTGTGTTCTGCACCGTTCACCAACTCAAAACTCCTTCATCCATAGAACGGCTAGGCTCTGGAATTCATTGCCTGAGGAAGTATTCCCAACAACATAATATGTTATATTATAATCTCCAGAAGTTCAAAAAAAATTCCAATACCTACCTCCTATCCTTATCCTCCCTAGGAACGCACGATGTTCTTTGAACATTATAGGGATTCCCTTTCGTGCGCTCCAAGCGATAAAAAAAAAAAAAAAACTCCATCTACAACACCTCAGCGGCAATGGCGTATGGCGACTGGCGGGTCGATTGGCGCAGGCATTCAGTTGACGACTCCGCCAAAGAGGAGGGTGACTAACCTACTATTCTTTGTCTCCGCCTCGGTTTGGGGCAGGTCACTGCAGAACTTCTAGGCAATCAGAGATTTTCTTCAACCAATGTGAATTCAATTGTATGTCACCTGTAGTCGCGGTTTTCTTCAATGTAGAAATATATTGTCTATGTTGAGCAACTTCATTTCAAGAAATTTCAAAAAACGAAGCAAGAATGCCAATTAATTTGAGACGAGGGTAAATTACTCAGATCAATTCTTGAATAAGGCAGAAAGTGGATTTGTTTGATTGAAGAAATTCTCGTTATATGTGTAGGTATAGGAAATTATCAGGAGAAGTTACGAGGAATTCAATGGGAAACAGGAATGATATACAGGGTGAATATTTTGAAATAACAAAGAACGTGCTACTTTCTGATATACATGGAAACCATCCAGGCCCACAAACATTCGAAATGATCTGTCGATTGGTTCTCCAGATACGTTTGAAGTACCATCCACCCTGAAACACCACGTATCAATATTGAGAACCTGGAAAATAAATCAACCGCTAGTTATCAGTGATATGTCACTGTCTATCGAATCATATGAATTTGTCTTCGAAATCGAAATTATACTCATTTCAAAAGCAGAATGAACATAGTGGGAGCTGAATAATGAGTAACTCATTATTTTATAAAAAAGTCCATTCGATACGAGATATTCAGTAACGGCCCTCTCGATACACATCATCTATATCAGACTCCTATCTAGAAATACTTCTGAGAATGTTTCCCTAATTATTACTATAATGGAAGGAAATTTTGATTTCGAACTTTTTTTCCTGATATAGATGATTGTTTTAAGCTAATCTCCATTACCTTGTACCCATCTATGAGGCTCAAAGTATTCTTGTTCATAATACATGGTGGTCAATTATTATCATTTGGAACACACGAAATCTATAACATCAAAGAGTTCGTGGATCCCAGTAAACACACTTATCACGTCGAAATAACGTAGTGAAATTACCACAACGGTAACAAATAACACAAAAATGTCGCTAAAATACACGTTGTTTCTGATCAGTAAGTACACTAACGTGTTTTCAACCACTCGATCGTTTAATATCACTTAAGCATTTTTCTAATAATAGTGACGTTTTGAAATCAATAATTTTTTATGCTTCTTCAAATTTATCAGTTCACGAGAACCATCAATCGAGTACCCAAAAGTTATAAATATGAGAATTCCTAACTTTGGAATGATCAATAATTTTTTGTTTCAATCTATCATCCTTCCTTTTTCTTATGATATAAACAGGTTATTTTTGGCAATGTTTCTACTGTACATTATGGAAGTGTCGCTTCATTGAAATGTGTCATTGCTTGAAACTATCAACGTTCGTTTGATAGTGGTTGCAAATCAACACAAGTTATGAATCGATGAAAATGTATCGTCTGAATAACGTGTTAATTTCTCAATTTTTGGCAACCAAATTTCAGCGTTGAAGTAGCTAATCAATTATGTCCTGTTCACGATAGCACACAATCGCCTAAGATCATCCTCAATGTTTCGCCAAGAGAGGACGATGAATTTTCTTCAACCTCAGGAAATTTACAGTAGATGATTTACCACCACAATTGTCCTAGATGAGATTACAGTGACTTCAGATGACATTTCATGAAATAACGTGTTTACCAAGAAGAAAGGAAGAACAAATGAAATAACTAGAATTAAGGTTATTCTTCATTTTGATTGAATTTCGATATTTTCAGGGTATAATAACAAATCCCCCATAGATTGGGGAGTTTATATCACATGTATTTTCATACTGATTCATATAATTGCTATTTCACAAAATGATTTCGAGAATTTTTCAGTGAATTTTGAAGTACTGGGAGAATTCCGGTCTAGTGTAGGTAAGTCTGAGAGAGTGGCGATGCCGCGGTATTGGTGACGGGCCGATGATTTCCTGATGCTGACATTAACAAGTTGTGGCCCATTGCGGGCCAATAACCTGTTCTCTACTCGTCCACCTGGTGGATTTTTTGGGAACGTCTACATCAACAATAAGCTGATCATTTGGATCGATATTATATGTGACTCTAGGGATAGCGTTTGTATCATTTTTCTCTGTCTTCTTGTCGAATTATTGTGCTCCTCGATTTCACGTCCTTTGGATGCAGTACAATGCTCCTAAGGGCAGCTTTCCTCTGATGCATTAGCGCGGGGCATTCAGTGAGAATGTTTCATCATCCTCCAAGCACCATCTGCAAATGGGATCATCTTTGATCCCTATGAATTCTAGGTGCCTGTTGAGGTGGTTGTTTCCGGTTGAGAGCCCAACTACCATCTTGAGATCCCTTCTATCAAGTGACAGGATCTTTCTTGTGAGCCTTTTTGAAGGTTCCTTTATATGGAGCTTTGATTGTCTCATTCCTGGTGTGTCCCGCCATGTTTCAAGGAACTGCCTCTGTAGCATTTCCTCCATGAAGGACATAGCCGTACTATTGGGTATTCCCAATATCGGTTTTGGTCCAATGGGTGTCGTTCCTGAACCGATCTTGGTTAGTCTGTCTGCTTCCTCGTTCCCCGGGATACCAGAGTGTCCTGGAACCTACATATGAGGTTGACTTTCCTAGTTTTTGCCATATTTTCTGAGGCACTTCTACACTTGGACACCAATTTAGTTGTGATCCTATTGGATCTCAATGCCATGATAGCAGCTTTGCTGTCCGAGCATATGGTGACTGGTCCAAAATTTTTTTGGACACACGTCAGAATTGCAAACAGTTCGGCCTGGAACACTGAAGCGTATTCGCCAAGAGGAACTGAGAAACCTTTTCCTGTTCCTCCTCCATATACTCCTGCACCAGACCCGCCACTAAACCTTGAGCCATCCGTGAACCAGGTTGATTCGTTGGCAGGAAGCAAACCTGGTGTATTGCCAGTCCATTCCTCTCTTGTAGGAAAAATGACATGCGGAGCTTTATTGAAATTCAGAACTGGCAGAGTGCTGGCCCTTTCCATCAGCAGACTGGGACAGCTTTCTTCGGCCTTGTTCCATTTTAGGGAGTGTCCATAGTCTGCCTTTCCGATCCATTGATTTGCACCTTTGAGTCTATAGGCAGTGCGCATGGCTTCATGCTCTACAATCAGATGTAGAGTGGGCAGACCTAGTAGGACCTCAAGGGCCCTAGTAGGCGCTGTTCTCATAGCACCTGTCATTTCTAAGTAAGCCAGTCGCTGAACTCTATCCAGTTTATGTCTGGTTTTGCTCTTTTTAGTACTGGTCTACCATACGATGGACCCGTACGTTAGTGTTGGGCGAATAATTGCCGTGTATATCCAGTGGAGGGTCTTAGGTAATAGGCCCCACGTTTTCCTGAAGGCTCTTTTGCATGCCCAGTAGCAGCATATAGCCTTCAACATAACAAGAATCATAAGAAAAGAACAGATATTATAGGAATATCAAATCATAGATATTTTTGAATATGAGATATTAAAACAATGTTCACACTATATATACAGTTATAGTAGACACAAACTTGATGATATCATCACATCATTCCGAGATATTTTATGGCTCCTTCGGAATCTATTAGGCCTTAACGTTCTGGAGATTCAGCATCAGGAAGTATTTCCAGGGTATAGAAATAACAAATTAATGATAAGGAGAACTTTTACTTCGCTTTCGCGGAGTTGAACTCTGCAGCCGTTACTCAGCAACGGCTGAAAAACCAAAAGACACTTCCTAATTTGATCTTTCAATACTACGGAGATAGCAGATGTCAGATTGTGGTGAGATTATATTTCCGTTCACTGAGTTCTATAATTCTGATGATTGTACGAGAAATAGTGTAAATACCAATAACTATGTTCTTCATTTACACTAAAAAGTGTTGAAGAATTGAAATCTCTGCTCACAACGCTATTATCATTCCACTTTCCACTGATGACTCAACAAAATTCTCATCCTGAGAATCTTCATCACTATCATAATCTTCATTGGACATTTCTGTTGGAAAAACTGCTATTTGTTCTGGAAGATCAGTTTATTCATCATTTTTCAAATCTTCCAGCAACTCAACGAGTGGCAATGATTGCTTTTCTCAAAAACTTCAGGGAAATGGAAGATATTCTGATCGATAGTAGTGAATAAAACCAACCAATATGTCTTTGTATCATTTAACCTTCTTATTTTGAATAAATACAAAAAGCTCAAAGTCATTTCCACACAATGTTCATAAAATAAACAACAATGACAGATTTCGGAAAAAAAAACAACTAGTTTTCTGGCTGATGCCACGCAGAACATTCAATTACATCCTCCCGAAATCTATGCAACGACTCGTATAGACGAATTCTGATACAAGTGTTTCTTTCCTGAATGCCTATTGACTTCGACTCAGCCAGGCCACGCTAGACACCCACAGGCCGGTGTCGGGCTCTTCGACACTCATCAGTGCAGGGTAGACTCCAGCCAACAGTCCAAAGACCGCTGACTCAGCGTAACCTAGCCAAACAGGAGATTGGGACGGTCTCCGCATGTTTTTCTCCGAGTTTCCTTGGCATAGAGTATGCTTTGACTCTGAGGACCCTTCACAGTGTGCTGCGGAAATATCCGAGATCATCATGCTCGGAATGGACACATACATACCGCATTTTTCGAGAAGATCATCACCTTCGAAACCCTGGTTCAACAAAAACTGTTCTAGAACTGTTGCCTTGAAACAAACAGCCTACCATCGCTGGCGCAAAAACCCTAACCTCGCGACTAGAGCAGAATACGTTGATGCCAGGAATAACTGCAGCCAAACAATAGATGCTTCGAAAGAAACATAAAATGCCAAGATAAGATCGAAACTCATAGATTGCCCCAATGGCTCCCGTTCGTTTTGGTCCCTTGCTAAAGCGGTCAGAAGAAATTTCACTAATAGTCCATTTCCACCACTGTCCAAATCCGACGGCACATTAGCAACAACATCGCAAGAGAAAGCAAATATTTTTGCAGAGATGTTCGCAGCGAACTCTACTTTAGATTCCCAAGGAAAAGTGCCGCCAGACATTCCACCCGTTGAGAGTCGAATGGCCGAATTCGTCTTTCGTCAACGCACTATCAGACGAATTTTGCTCGGTTTAAAAACGAATAAGGCTAACGGTCCTAATGGAATTCCACCCATTATCCTCAAAAAATGTGCACCAGAATTAACACCGATTCTCTGCAAGTTGTTTACCGTCTCGTACAGGTAGGGTATTTTTCCATCATGCTGGAAGACAGCTAGAGTCCAACCAATCCCCAAAAAAGGGAACAAGAACCTGCCCAACACCTACAGGCCCATTGCCCTGTTATCAGTAATCTCCAAAGTGATGGAGAAAGCCATCAATATTGAGCTCATCAAATATCTGGAGAGCTCAGGAATCATCAATGATAGACAATACGGCTTTCGCCACCGATGATCTACTGGAGATCTACTTGCCTACGTCACCCATTTATGGCAAGCTTCATTAGAAAAACACGGGGAATCTCTAGCTGTCGCCTTGGACATATCGAAAGCATTCGACCGTGTTTGGCACGAAGGACTCCTCCACAAACTACCATCATATGGCTTACCACCTCAGCTATGCCATCTCTTATCGAGTTTCCTTTCAGGCAGATCGCTTCACGTGGTGGTGGACGGTGTATCGTCTGATACCTTTGGCATCAATTCCGGCGTTCCACAAGGATCAATTTTGGCACCAACATTATTCCTGCTTCATATCAATGATCTGTTGGGAGTAACAACTTGCCCCATCCACAGCTTTGCAGATGATAGTACCCTCCATACTGCGTTCTCTTCCAGAAATCCCATTTCTCCTCAGGAAACTAAGAACTAACGACGCAGGCAGGTCAATGCTGTCAATGAAGATCTTGCTGAAATCACAGCCTGGGGAACCAACAACCTAGTTGAATTCAACGCCACCAAAACTCAAGCCTGCATTTTCTCTAGAAAAGCGGACCTCAGTATGCCCGACATTGTAATGTCTGGCTCCACCATCCCCACCAAGCCCACCATATTATTGCTCGGTATTTCCATCAGCAACACTCATTCATGGGATAATCATGTCAGATCCATCGCAAAAGCTGCTTCACAAAAACTCGGATTCCTGTTCCGTGCGCAAAGCTACTTTACACCTCAACAGCTTCTCATGATCTACAAAGCGCAGATATGGCCTGTTCTAGAATACTGTTTCCACATATGGGGTTCAGCACCAAAACATACGCTGATGCTCTTAGATTTTATCCAGAGAAGAGCCATTCGCCTGGTGGGTGACGCCACACTCACTCACTCTTTGACATCATTGGAACACCGTAGAAAGGTCAGCGACCTTTCACTATTTTATCGATACTTCCACGGGAAATGTTCTTCGGAAATCTCTGCTATCATGCCTTCACTAGCAATACCAGTCAGACGAACTAGACAAGCCCAGTCAGCACATCCTTTCGTTATCAACCTCGAAAGATATCGGACAGCACTTTATCAAGACTCCTTCATCCATAGAACGGCTAGGCTCTGGAATTCATTGCCTGTGGAAATATTTCCAACAACATATAATCTTCAAAAAGTTCAAAAAAAAAATCCAATACCTACCTCCTGTCCGTATCGCCCCTAGGAACGCACGATGTTCTTTAAACATTATAGGGATTCCCTTTCGTGAGGTCCAAGCGATAAAAAAAACAAAAAACAAAAATCAAGTCGGCATCATATTCCCCCACAGGCGTCTTTCATCGACAATATGAAAGCAACGCCATCTGAGTAGAACAGAAGGTATGAATGACTCCAAAACTGAAATTCCCATACGAGAGTGGCTGGTTGACCGATTGGCGTAATTTCAACTACGAAATAGCCACAATGCTCAAAGTGGAATGAAATGTTGAATAAATACAAATCTCCTGAAGTCATTTCCACACAATGTGCATTGAATGAACAACAATGATAGATTTCGGGAGAAAAACAACTACTTTTCTGGATAATGCATGGAAATATATGGTAATGGTACTAGATGAGTTGCTCGATACTATTCGAACTCGAATGAAATCAAAAGTGATCGTGATATCGAATAACCATCATATTTACTCAAGGTGCTCATTGTAAATGGCCGATGAACACAATAACAATTTCACCTAGTCAACTTATGGAAATCAAGCATCATCACGATCCCATGTGCTGCAGATTTTTTCTCAATCCACAGAAGTTTCAAGTACATGAATCATTGTGCTGCCATCCATTTTATAGTTATTGTTCTTATTCAAGTGATAGACTCTACCTCCTTTTTTTGAACTCATGCTCATACTCTCCAAGGATTTCATCAGAGGGTATAATCCCTGTGAGAGATATATTTTCTGTAATTCTACACGTTGTTTGTGTTCGGAATATTGTGCTTAATGTGTATTCTTACTAGTGTTTGTTTGCATTTATGCCATTTTTCATTCATTCCATGTTGGAAAGGCCGGCCCACTATGATAAACGCATTGCCCCAACGCCTCAAGCACCTCTTTCAAGCCGATTTTGTTGTATGCGTTCATCAACTCAGCGTAAAACTAATAAGAGGTAGCATCATCCTTCCTCCATCCATTTATTGTCATTAAATGGCGAGTGTCTGAAAGAATAGAGAATTCCAATTCATTTAGATTTAGATTGGTATGAATGATAGGTTTCTGTACTGAGTGGTGATCTTAGTGTATGTTCCACTGCTCGATAGCAGAATGATGGAGTATAAATTATTTCAAAAACTTCCTGTTGCCCTATTGCCTCATGCGCCACATTCTTTTGTTTCCTTCGTTCCATGAGATTACTCAGATACCTGCTAGCTCGAGAACTCTCAGTTACCCAGTAGATGTTAGCAGTGATCTCGAAAGATCCATATGAAAACGTGATGAGTTGCCTCGAGAAAAACAAGAGCAGCCGTCGAGCAATCAACAACGAACGTGATTCTTCAGGAAAGTATGTATAAATCCAAGTAGGTATATCTCGACGTGTTATGCGTGGGTGACATTCTTGACATAACGATACTTTAAATAAATCATCAGTAGATGAGCTATAGGGGTTCGGGATATCAGTCCCATGAACGTAGTTACACATTCAGATATCTTGCATCCATAGACTCATTATATACTTCCGCAGTTTTGTGACTTAAAAAACATGTGCGTCTGGATGCTACTTCCTGCAGGCATGATTGAGGATTCCGACCAGAAAGAATCTAGGATTGAGCTGTCCTTGTACCGAAGTTGATGGAAAGTATAAATGCAGAAGACAGCTGAGGGATCACTCCCTCTTCTCTCTACTCTCTATGCTCTATCATCTAGGCTCCAGACTATACTCTCCACCTGTGACTCTCCCGGTTCTCTTGCTGATCTCTTGGTGCTCTTATATTTCATTCGAAGTAATTATGTATAGTGATTTCGTGTTGCACATGTAAGTTTGTATATCTTTCACCATTATAATTCATTCTGTTCATGGATTCAATCAATTCCTGTTAATTTTCGCCCGACCTGTGTAACAAACCCAGGTATTTGCGAATAAACGTTTTTTTTGTGATTGCATTTTCCATATTTCTCTCTCTGTTGTCATTGTTTTCAGTTCCGAAAAGTTCCAGTAATCCATTCAATGATTTTCAATATTTTCATTTGTCAAATTGCTTATTATTATTATTGACTGACGGCTGACACTGACAAGCCTGTTGTCAATTCTTTTTCTCGTCATTTTCCTCGAGCATTCCAGTCCAGTGCACCGATGTCTCTGTGCTTTGTGTCCTGTTAGGCGGTGGACTGTGGTTCATGAAATTTTGACGTGGATGGAATGAGATGATCAACCTCACCAAAATCCGATATTGGAAAATTAGGGAATCGAAGGAAAGGAAAAGATGAAAATGAATTGAATCTGTTTAATTCATTTGGCACTGTGTTTCCGATTCTCCAGGTAGACATAATGTTATAGTTTGAATAATTTTCAGCCCTAACCTTAAAATACCAGAGAACTGTTCATAACCGATATATGCTTCAATTCCTGGAACTATCCAGCATGAAGATAGCAATCAGTATTCCAGGGTAAACTCAGCCTACACTCCCTTGGCTCCTTATTGATTCCAGGTCGATTCAATAACATTGACCCCTGGTTTATATACTGTAGGTACCAAGGTATGTATACATGTACTTGTCTTGTCTACACTGTTGCTACTTTGGGCCTTTGTACAAAAATAGATTTGTGCAGAGCAGGTGG
The DNA here is from genome assembly GCA_918026855.4 of Phaedon cochleariae. Lineage (NCBI taxonomy): Eukaryota > Metazoa > Arthropoda > Insecta > Coleoptera > Chrysomelidae > Phaedon > Phaedon cochleariae. The sequence continues at coordinate 12,629,836 of OU896710.1, read as the reverse complement.
AGTAAACCACCCCATAAACAATCTGGCGCCCGAGCACTCCGATGAGTACTAGAGTAATCTCTGTCCGAACATGCAGCAAAGTGAGGGCCACAGTGATGAAGGCCATTACAAAGTTGGAGATCAACTCCTAGGAACTAAAAACGTGTCGGATGACACTGACATACTCAAGTCACTCAAAATAGTGATATTTCACCAATATTTTTCAATCAACATATCAATCATTTCGATTGCAGAAGAAATAGCTTGTTTCATTTGGATAAGAAGTGACTCTATTTGGCAAATTTTGAGTGCTATCGCTTGTCAAACAACGTGTGAAATTTGATCCTGATAAAAGAAACTACTATTTGATGATGGTTGCAGTATTAAAGGGTCCCAAAAGGGAAATGTAGCACCTTCATCGTTCTGAATGAATACTTGCAATAGTTCAGTTTCGTGAAAAAATTGTGGAAACGTGGAACATCGAAAATGGATTCGAAAGCTAGACTGGATGTTGGATGTTTATATACCTACCATACTTTGTTCATCTCCTCTCACTTCATTACTTCAATAATGAATATAAGTTATGTTGTGATTCATAAATACATTACTGATTATCAACTATTCGTTTTGCTTCTCTGGGAGAACATGATTGAAATGATCAACAGCTCATATTTTGCATGATGAGTTCCTGGTGAAAAGTCTTCATAATCAGGAACTATAGGAAGAATGTTTGTCCATCACTTCTTCGATGAAGAAGCAAATTCAATGCATTCAACTTTCGTATAGCATTACATGAGGCTTGGCAAAATAGGAAATGGCATAAGGAAAAAGTGCGTGTGGGTAATTTCAAGTTCTATTCGAAATGCTGGATTTCTCCCAATCATATTTGGATAATGTCCATGAAATCCTGCATTTGACTTCACAGATTTAAATTCATCTTTATAGCAGAATGATCAATCCAAATTGCATGACCTTTTTGCTGTAGTGATTCAGATATCCTCCAGGATTGTTGTCATGGAAGAATGGTGTAATCTTGACAGAAATCCAATTTCAAGTCTCATTATTTCCACCCTGGTGTTTGCAATAAATAGCAATTCATTGATCCCTGAACAAAATTCCGTAGCAATTAAATTCAAAATTCAATAGATCAATTGATTTACCTACCCAATCCAACAATTCCAAAGTTTGATTGAATCAAAAAGAAGGTAATGTTGAATGTGAAATGTTAATATTACAGTGAAAATACCTTGAATAAACTCACCTTCATCATTCCATCAATTCTAATAATGAAATTTCAAAGGGACACTGAAGATTTTTTCAACTTGTTCAAAAATGTTTCCACTCTTCAATGGATTCAGATCCAGATTCTGAATAATAAATTGGATTGAAGAAAGGAAGTATTCGTAACAGTCTTGTCTAAATGATTGAACATATCTTTGGGAGGCGGGATGTCTGACAAATGCTCATAGAGGGAGAAAAATCAGTGAAATATCGAATAACGATAAGTAGGCGCTGGCGAACCTTGAGTAGGTTCGTCGAATATATTTTCCGTGGCAGGCTAACAGTTTCATTATTGGTAGTGAGTGCAGTTCCTTGCGATGAACCTCGCAGTCACAAGCATTCAACTCACTACTAGTAGATCAGCTAGACAATTATAAAAAAAATCATGCTGTTCCAGAGTGGCTGCCTGATAGCAACAGCAGTTCATCTACTTGTGGCAGAAAATCCACTTCTAGCAAAGTCGTTATTGCTATCATAGGATTTCAATGGGCTTAATACGAAAATAAGTAACGGTAATAAGATTTCTTGTAATGGTAGCAAGATAGATAGCAAAATCTCTTACAGCACAATTCTTCTCGATGTACGAATTCGAGTGTATACCATCGTCATTTTCTTTATTTGAACTAAATAGGAAAAAGATATAAGAAGTGTTTTCCACTTCTGTATTTCAATATGTGAAGGAGTTTCTAACCAACTCAAAATAATCATATGATACCTGTGAAATGGAATTTGTTTATTGGTGTTGGCAAATAAGGAGAAACTTGGATTGTGGAAATAGTTATTGTGCATATGAGAATTATCATTGTGCAAAAACTTTGACATCGAATTATTCTTTCTCACATGCTAATTGTGTCGTTATCCATGATGAGAAGATTGTGGAATGATAGTATGATAGTGATATATCATTAAAATGGTTATTCAATACTGCATAGTTATTTCCTGAAAACAAATATACCTACTTCGTTATTGAAATAAAAAATTTGGATGCATTTTCGGTCATATCGAAAGTGATATAATCGATCTGATACAAGCGAAATAGCACACTGAATCGAATCGATATTTGGAACTAGAAACTTCCATTTATTATATTGCAACGAAGGTAAACAGGAGGGTATGGTTGAGCGTCACCCGGTATACGTCATACAAAGTTATACTGAGTCAAACACATGTATGGAACGACCCATTTATCTCAGTATCAATTGTTATATATTTTTATACATGGTGGAGTGGAAATGTAGCGTTTCGAAAAATTACATCGACAATATTGCCACGTTATCAGTTTTCTTCGGAATTATTTTTGATTTCCTCATTTCATTCGAGTAGATTTTTGAATTGTTGTATGTGCACCTCCTGACAATGATTATACCCTGCATCTACACTGTTTCTGATGTGTTCTCGTGGTATATACTCCATCACTCTTCGGATAACAATTTCCAAATTCTCGAGTGTGGATTTGCTTTGTTAGCAATATTGTTGACATGTCGCCATTAGAAGAAATCTAATGGTGTGTCGTATAGTCCTATTCATAGGTTTATGGAAACTTCATCGACATATTGCATTACATTGCATGCAAAATGTGGTGGTCCCCCGTCTTTTTGAAACCAAATATTCTGACGCACTCCATCATTTTCATCTGAAAACGTTACACTCCTCACTTTAAATTATCATATTTATTTGAACTGAGCTGATCCCATTGATTCTGGATTCTGACTGCCAGACATCCAGACTAATTTCCGCTTACTGAAATTAAAGATCTGAAAAATCCACTTCCTTCTGCGAAAACGAATAATAGAGCTGTCGACAGTGATGATAGAGAAACTCGATCAGCTTCCATTATGAAGCGGAAATCGACCGAAGAGATATTGAGATTAGAATTAAATCATCGTCTACCACGATTCTTACGTAAATCAGCAAAGCGTCGAAAATGTCTTTAGTTTCGCATTGGGAATTGGCATCAAGAATAACGATAAGAAAAATGGAACGATTGCCGGTGAGTATTTTCTTTCAATCTACGCTGTCATAGTCTCCTGGAGGATTTCAACGAATTTTCTGGAAATATACTGCTGAAGAATTCAGAACGACTCTAGTTGGCAGTGATTTGTCAGATTGAGTAGCTACCTACACCGGGTGTCAACGTATTCATTATACAAGCTATGGTTGTCAGAGTTTAGAAGGTATGAGATTCAAATTTGGCAGAGGTGTAGAATTCACCAGAACCGAACGAAACTCTCAATTTTCAATTGAAAGACAATTTCTTTCATTCTATAATCGGGTAGGAATAAGACAAACTCAAAGATACCGGGTATGACAGGTTTCATTAGTCCAATGAAATAGTATTTTCACCTGGAAAAAATTCGACCAAACAGTTTCTTCACGAATTTATATGGTTCTTGAGGTGCGAAACTGAAGTTTGCAAAAAACATTTCCTGAAGCGTTTCGAGATATTTGTCAAAAACAGCGAAATTTTCGCACTTCTTCCAATTTTTTACCCGTAAATCGGAGACTATACCTTTTATCGAGAAGACTACTTCTTGGAAAGTTCAAGAAGATGGAATTCCTTATATAATATATTTGTAATTGCTGATGGATGTAGGACTACTGTGTGAGGAGTTGGAGCAATTAAGTTGACAATGGACCAAATTTCAGTATATTGCAAAAAATTGCGTTTTCCTACGAGCGTTCGCAAAGTAGTACGTTTCCGCACTCATTTGCGTTCGCAAAGTATTTCTTTTTCGCACTCATTGCGGATATGGGTGTAATCCGCACGGCGTGCGGATAAGTAGAACTTCCCAAAAATCTTACTGGTATGGAACATTTATATTCATTTTAGTTTCTGTAGACTATTGAATGCACTATGAGAAGCCCCTACCCCTTTTACTTTCCAACCGTTCTTTCCAATATTTGTATTCTCAAGATAGTAGGTGATATAAAAATAATTAAATTGGTTGCAATGGTTGCTCACCACTTGATGAGTGAAGATGCAAATTTATATTCAATACTGATTCTGAGAGATAGAGTTGTTGAATTGCTTGTATCAGTATATAGTAAATTTATATAAGTACCAAACCATTATTAGGTATTTCATCCTCATGTTTTGGTGTTTTCTAGAGATTGCATGTGATCATACCTCAAAGCATCTCAAAGAAATGTGAATTGTAGAATTTCTGCCAAGTGGATATAGTCACAACAAAAGACCCAAGGAATATGGAAAACAAAAGCCACAAGAAATCAGGGCAAGATGGAATGTGAGTTCCAGATTTCAGTTATCTGGAGTAAATAACTGAAAACAAGACATATAGAAGAAAATTATACATTCATTTGTAGTTACATATGTATGTTCCTGTCATATACCTAACTGCAAAGGCTATTTTTATTTGGAACTCGGATTTTTTTTCGTTTTGTATTTTTAATGTCCTTTCACTATTGTCATCTTGAAAATAGTAAGTGATAGGAAAGTTGGTTGAATTCCACAAATCGAAGCAAATTTGATACAGGGAAGAAAGTTTCTTCTTTACATTCCATATTTCTTCAAAAAGAGACATATTAGGTACATTTTGGTTTTTTTAAAATGGTTCATATTTCCAATTTGAAATCATTTCATTCTTCACATACAACTTCTCTTCAATTCAACCAACTTCTTATCATTTACCGTTTTCAAAATGCAAATAGTGCCAGAACCAAAAAATACAGATGATAAGGGACAAATTCATGATCTCAATATTATATAAGTGTTTTTTGTATTCTCATATGCTCATCTATTTGTAGGTTGCACTAATTATCAATTTTGGAGTGATGAATCACCTGTTCTCCGACTCGATCTGTTGGAATAGTTTATTGATATTCTTAAAAATAATTATACCACCTTCTTAAAAAATTATACAGTCTCTGAAATAAATACAACAAACCCCATCAATTATTTAAGAGTATACTAAATGAATCCATTCTTGCCACCCATTTCTAATATTTTCAACACATCTTCCAAATATCAAAATCTATATAATCTATAATAAAAAATGATATTTCTCCTGTTAGCTGAAAACTGACATGAAATTGACTTCAAAGTTGTCACATCACAACACAATCACCACATCCTCACAGGCCCTGACCACATGCCCACTGACGTCACGAGTGCAAGAGAGACTGGTCGCTCCTGATTGGTTCACGACTCGATTGAGCACTTCTTGTGTGTATTGTCTCCTTGGATGATCGCAAAATTTATATGGTTGGCTCATCGATAACGTTCCACCCAAGTTTTCCTCGTTGTGTTGCTATCAATGGATATGCTCGAACAGTTCGATTTCAAGTTGGCGGAGGACAATGTCAGTTGATAGTAAATTAAGAGTTGATACAGAGACATGGAAGTCGTTTTGACCGAAAATGAATAGTTTCGTCACCGAAAAATCCTGAAGTTGAAGAATTTTCATTTTGAACACCCTTTATCTCTGTAATAATTTCCAATAGACCACATTAATGAAACAGCTCTGCGAATCGAAAAGTTATGCCAGTTACGATTCAAGATCTCAACTTTGGAATATGATAAATGCAGAAAAATGTGTCACCAAATTGAAATCGACCTATCCGAGCGGCTTCTCTGTATTTGCAACACAACGGAGAAAACTTGAATTGAACGTTTTCTATGGGCCACCCGGTATAGTGTTTTGTGCTCACATTCTTTTCGCCAGTCTTTTTTCAGGAGACGAACATTGAAATTAGGAACCAAATCAGATTCTTATTGTTTCATCGAAAACTAAGCGAGGTTAAGAATAGTAACACAAGGAATCAAAAAGCAGTAATTTCAATTGTTCAATCTCATGAAAATATGGAACTCTGAAGAACCAGTGGCCTACAATGAAATATTCATCATGAATATGGTTACCCACTGTGACACCACTGAACGTACAATTCTGAATCTCAATACACCTGAGGAAGCTACATGGTACTTTCAACAATACCAGAAAATTTCATTGAAAATTGATAAGAAGATATTCGAGTAATGATTGAAAAACAATTCTGCATAGGAAAATGATAGGTACCGGAACCAGTTAGGACACATATTTATACTAACTTATATATCACGAGAAACCACTCCCTAAAGTTTGTCGCACTTATTCACTCATATGATTAGTTTTAACCTTTTTTCCTACCTACTTGATGAACAGAAAAGTTGAGTGCGCAAGTATGCTACGAGAGTGTGCTTGTGTGGTGCCATCAAGAAGAATCCTCTTGACAATAAAATATAAATAGTGAATTATGATCTCTGTCTAGAAAGCGCTTGTTCCAGAACTGTATGTACTCATATGCGGAGACAAATCATACTGTTAGATTCTCAATCAAGGCATCGTTGAATGACACATTTTCAACACATGAACACATTCATTCACTCAGGATAACAATTAAAAAGGAAACCATATATGAATTTCAACGAACGACCTTTTCTTCCTGAAGCCAATCGCATGGCATGATTACGAAATCCGATGAATCGCCACCTTGTGATAACGCACTCCTATGCGTTCCATTTCCATCCACTGGGTGATTTGAACTTCGTCGCTAACAATACAATTACCTTCGACACCCTGTATATCTATTACCAGCAATATTTCATCAAGTCAACTTGGCTTCAGTCCTGATAGTTTGGAGTCAATAATCTATCATATTCTGTACAATTATAGGTACCAAGGATTAATAAGAATAGAAACAAACGAAAGCAGTGCTCAGCTGAGCGATACACGAAATATAAACCAGACAAGAAAATACGATCATATCTTTCCACTTTTACTGCTGAATATTCAATCATTAAGGAATAAAATCGACGAATTTCTGATATTTGCAGAAACTCAAAAATGGCCAAACTTTGTTCTGCTTACTGAGCATTGGCTGGGTATAGAAGAACCCTGCTTCATACCAAATTACATCGTAGCATCTAGGTTTAGTCGTCAATTAAGTGCACATGGAGGAACCATGATCTTGGTAAACAAACAATTTGCCGATATATTTCCACTTGAGAACATAACAAAATTCAACTATTTGCTCAATGAGAAAATATTCGAGTTTTCCATGGTTTATAATAGATCAAATAATATCTACATTGTATGTATTTATAGAGCACCTGGCACTGATTTGAAAGCATTTCATGGTAGTCTTGAATGTCTGTTGTCACAATTATTAGTTCAATCAACGAACACTAAAAATGGCTGAATAGAGGAAAAAAATCGTGTAGTCGCAAATTTTTGTATAGTGGTAAAGGGAAGTGTCATTAACAACATACTAAAAGTCCTGACCCGTAGGGGATGAGCGCGATGGTGGGGGAGTGTTTGAAGGTCATTTTCTCAATCAATTCTTGAATAATTCGAAAATCGTGACCTTTAGCGGAAAAATATACGTATACAAAATTGGACTACTTAAAATTTTCTATAAAAAAGTTTCTATTCACTTGTCTACAATGGATAGTTTCTGAGATACAGGGGAAACAAAAATCGAAAAGTATAAAAAACAGTTTACTGATATGCAATTCATGTTTTTTGTGCCACTATTGTCCTGCGTTTCATGAAATGTATACCTATGTAGACTGCTTCTCATCAAATGATGGCTTTTACTATAAAAATAAGGACTGGTAGCATAAACTCATGTCGTTCATGGGGTGCATTGGTCACACAATGGCAGGGTCGGGACTGAAAGAAGTATTATGCCTTGTTTATGCTACAAATTCAGTTGACAAGATCCTAACTGGACATGCTTACAGCAGAGCCGTTCGGAGGACATTTACTCATTCAAGCTGTCTTAGCTTGGATTATTCTGGAAGGAGCCAGCATCTCAGAACAAGAAAAGAAGGGACTCAGCATTTTGAGTAATATCGAAGATATCACTGTACGAAAGATTGGGGAAGATCCTTGGTTAGCTTCAATTTTTCATAAATTCAAGAATCAGCTGAATAATGTCAAGGAGAATGGGCCTACCGCTGCTTTGTGGGTGCAGTATTTCACCAACCCCACGACACAAGCAGACAAGATTACACAGGTTGGCAAGAAAATATTTTTAGAAATGTACCAAGTGACTGCAGATCAACAGGATCTGAATAGACTTCGGTATGCTGCATTCTTGAATGCATCAACAAAGTCAAAACCAAATCTCGCCTCACTGCCACCAACCATAGGAGCAGCGCAACAACACTCATTCAGAGTTTATTTACAGGTATAATGATTCAATCCAATCCGTATCATGCCTATACAATAATATGTATTGGTTATATTTCAACAGGTACAGCAATGGCTCAACAATCCTCTACCCCCGACTGAGTGGGGGTGGAACAGAGGAGAGGATGGATCACTCATTCCAGTGACAACCAGAGATCCAATAGCACCTGAAGCGATACTGAACAGCATATTCTGCCGATGTTCTACTGGATGTGGAGGACGATGTGGTTGTCGGAAAGCTGGAATTTCATGCTCCATGGTGTGCGGCATGTGCCATGGTACGTGTACGAACGGTGCACCGTTACTGGATGTGGAAAATGACGATGAAGATGATGATTAATTGTTGATATTATTAGAACGTATTCATTCAATTATGTCTGTTCTCAATGAGTAATGTATTTTTTCTGTTAATATTCAAGTTAAACACCAATTCCATACCAATAAACTCTATTTTTCATCCCCTGTATCTCAGAAACTATGAATTGTGGACAACAAGTGAATAAAAACTTTTTTATTGAAAATTTCATTTACTTCGATTTTGTATACTTATATTTTTCCGCTAGAGGTCGCGATTTTCGAATTATTCAAGAATAACTTGAGAAAATTACCTTAGAACGCTTCCCCACCATCGCGCTCATCCCCTACGGGTCAGGACTTTTAGTATGTTGTTCATGGCACTTCCCCCTGCCACTCTGCAAAAATTTGCGACTACACGATTTTGTTCCTCTATTTTTCGTTCGTTTACTGAACTATATCTGTCCAGGCAAAAATTATAGTAGCAGGTGACTTGAATATTAAATATTTAGATACAAAATCAACAGAATTTCAAGATCTGACCAACTTATTTCTCTCATTTAACCTTTTTATGCACGTGAAGGAACCTACCAGAGTATCTCAATATTCAGCCAGTGTAATTGATTATGTTTGTACGAACTTCAATGAGTCTGATATTATTGCCCAAGTTATTCCTGCAGGTCTTTCGGACCACGAGGCAGTTACTTTCTCATTTCCAATCGAAACCCTAAACAAAACCAAGAGTAAAAAAAATATGGCAGAATCTATAGCAAAAAGAATTACGACAATTTCCAAAAATGCTGTGAGGAAACACATTGGACAATAAGTCCAAACCCGACGGAAGCTCTTACGATATTTCATAGTCAATTAACTCAAATTTTCAATGATTGCTTTCCAGTGCAAATAATAAAGAAGTCTCATAAAAAACCATGGATCACAAATGGCATCAGAATATCATCGAAAAATCTAAGATGATTAAATATGATAAGGAAATATACCAATAGTGACTTTTTCTCAACATATTTCAACAAATACAGAAAAATATATAGGAATGTAGTCAAATGTGCTAAAGAAGAACACTATAAATCCAGATTTGAGAAAGCCAAAAATTTATCAAGGGAGCACTGGAGAGTCGTCAATGACTTGAGGGGAAAGAATAATTCTTTACCAACCCCTATTAATATTGATCCAGTCATCCTTAACAATTATTACTGCTCTGTTGCCAGAAAATTAACATCAAATTTAGAGAGCCAGACTGACCCTCTTAGTTACCTCCAAAATGAAATCTCAAATAATTTCTTCTTTGTACCAATTGATATTCATGAACTAAAAGAAACTCTCAAAGAAATAAAAAATAAGAAATCGGGGGGCATAGATGAAATTTCAGTAAATATTTTCGAAAGTCTATCTGATACTGCTTTATATGTTCTGGCAGAATGTATAAATAAATCATTCGAGTCAGGGTCATTTCCCGCTTTTCTGAAAAATGCTATTGTGATTCCACTTCACAAAGGTGGTGAAACCAACGATCCATCAAATTACCGTCCGATATCGCTGCTATCTACGCTTTCTAAAATCATAGAGAAACTTGTTAAAAAGAGAATGATTAAATACTTACAAAAACATAATATACTGTCGCGATATCAATTCGGATTTCAAAGTTCAAAAAACACAACTGATGCAATTTTTTCATTCCTTGAGAATGTATATCTTAGTCTGAATGAGGGCGAGGTAGTAGCAGCAGTATTCTGCGATTTTTCGAAAGCATTCGATTGTGTTGATCACAGAATACTGCTGGAAAAACTACATTATTATGGAATCAGAGGAGTTGCTCTCAAATGGTTTGAATCATACCTTCTTGAAAGGAAACAAACTGTTAAAATTTCTAGCGCAACTTCTGGCTTCTCACATGTCAAATCAGGTGTTCCTCAAGGATCAGTGCTTGGCCCAGTTCTATTCCTATTATACCTAAATGATCTAACTAGCTTACCAAGCACGGGAAAATTCACTCTATTTGCTGACGATACTACCCTCCTTTGGCATGGAAAAAATGTAGAAAACCTAAAGTTAGTTGTAGCCCAGGAACTCGACGAAGTCAAATCTTGGTGCGATTCAAACTCTCTATGCTTCAATGTGGAGAAAACAAATATTATTACTTTCAAATTTGAGTTTGAAAATCTGACATTGGGTACACACCAAGTTGAAAACAGAACAAGTACTAAATTCCTAGGTATACATATTGACAGAAAATTAGGGTTTGAAGAACATGTAACGTCACTAAAAAAAAGATTAGCATCAGGTTGCTATGCCATTAGAGTTGTATCAAATGAGCTTGGCTCTGCTATTGCCAGAAACACGTATTTTTCTCTCATAGAGTCTCATATCAGGTACGGCATAGCCTTCTGGTGTTTTTGTAGCCAAAATTTGTTGAATTCTGTCTTTATTCTACAGAAGAGAGCGATTCGCTATTTGTGTCGGGCTAAAGCAAGGGACCATTGTAGGCCACTTTTTATCAGTCAACAAATTCTCACTCTCACCTGCCTCTTTATTTTGGAAACAGTCTGCTTGATCCACACCAGACACCATTCATCGAACAAAAACCCGGTGAATCATAATATTATGTCCACTAGAAATAACAGTCACCTCTCTCTGCCGATACCGAAGATGACTCGAACAAAAAATTCCATTATATATGAGAGCAAAAAAATCTACAATCACTTGTCAGAACAATTCAAAGGAACTGGCTGCATAAAAAAATTCAGAAAGGAGGTTAAAAAATTCCTTATTCAAAAAGCGTACTATGACCTGCAGGAATATTACAACGAAAAGTTTTGAAGTCATGTATAATTTATTTCTATAATTAATTTCTAGATTCTTTCACTATTATGCTAGGTACCTAGTTGGCGGTGTATGTGATATGAATGTTATGCTTTTAGGGCTTTTTTGTAGTTGTTTTATACCCTTGTATTTGTGTTATTTATTAATTATATCTTATGTTCATATCTTTTATATATTTGTACAAATAATTGGACATAGTGGATCTATCCACTTGCTAGTTTCACGCTTTGTCAATAGGAAGAATGTTTCTTGGACAATAAAGCTCAGTTTTGATTTGATTTGATTTGACCTACTCACTAATGGACCGCCCTGTAGGAACAAGGAAAAACTGTGCTACATCGTGAATGTATGACAATATACTATCACATAATATGCATTGTTGATTCGAATATTGCATGTCGTATGGGTTTGAACAAAATGAAATTGGTTATCATAAACGACCATTTGATGATAAAATGTAATCAAATTCACATCATAACTATTATAGAATCAGAGCAAAATTATTATACAATCATTCTCCCTAGCCCTGAAGTTTCGTGTATCTCGTTGAAACTTTGTGTGTCCCATCAGATGTTTGATAATATCTTGACCCTTTCAATGAGCGGTGTACATCCTCTTCTTGAAAATAAACAGCATGTTTCACTCCAAACGGCTTCCTCTATATCTCAGCAAATAGTCGAGAGATCCGTTCCAAAGATGCACTGGTATGGATAATTGGATAAGGACATCATTCTGGACAGAGTCGTGCATATTGATTGAAATAAAAATGGGTAGATTGTTCACAAATTCATAATATGAAAATTTTTTTGCAGAAAAACCATTTTAATATTATTGTCCCTTATGCTTTCAAACGTTTATCGCGGTATTTTTCCACGTGTTTGGTCGCGCGGTCTACAAACGTAGACCATTTTTGATGTCAATGTATGTCACTGAAAAATGAAAAAGTATTTATTATGTATTCGATCATGTAAACATTCTTTCGTAAAATGAATTTTGTATTATTTCCTGACATTTTTTTTTGTTATGGAATAAAATCTGCATTTGGCTAGTACAAAACGATAAAATAAATACAATTTCCCTAAAATGTCAGTAAATGTATCTTTCTGTTATAAATACATTACAACTCGATAGTAAAAAATATTTTAACAAGAGAAAAATAATCAATCTTGATCATAAAAGTGGTAGAAAAATGATGAAATTCTCGGTGGATCAAACAGGTAGTGGATACATATCTGTCATATGTTGTTTGCATTCATAACGATTGCATTTCACCCAACATTTTCTTGAAGACTTGTTGCGACTTCAAGGACATACATGACATCTTTCGACATTATTCTCCAGTCTTCACAGTGGAGTGGGAGGGGGAATTATCACCTCGAGTCCAAGAAGTGAACGCGCTCGCCTTCTGAGCTCTACTGGTAATGAGGTATAATAGTGCCTCTATCTGTGGTTTTATCAGCTCCCAAGCAAATTTCTTGTTGAAATCACATCAAGAGAATTCTTTCTTGGTGATGATTACCTTCATGAACGCAGACTTATTTTTTTTTTCAGAACAATACGAAACCATTGTTTTATCCTCTTGGAAGGCGAAAAGTGGGGTGTTCTCTTTTCTTTGCATATTTTCACGGGATCATGACATGGCGGAATAAACGGAAACTGTGCGATGTGCTTATACTGTGCGTAGAGAGCTTGCCTTCTTTCTTTTGTGCGTCTGGAGGTAGGCACTGTATCAAATTTCTCGGGCATGGGAGTTGTAATCGACAGTGTCCAGCGAATGGGAGGAACAAGAAATCCAAGGAATAATTGAAGGGAAACAGCGTCAACGAAATCATATCTGTGAACTATCGAACTCAAGTCCTCGTATCCCAAAGGGGAAACCATCGACGCCAAAAACAAATATCTTTCATCTAAAATGAAGATGTCAGAGGACGCATCATAAGAAATATTTTCAGATAAAAGGAGCAAACCTTTCAATCATTATGTTTCAAATAATATCTCAGCATACTTGACCCACATAACAACATTTTTCAAATCACATTTGGAAATCAACAGTGGCCTAACCAACATTTTTTTCCTAAAAGAACATGAAAACAATTGAAATATGAAGCTTCATTTATCGTTTATAAATACGTATTGAGGAAGTAGAGATTTCAAATCTACACACCACAAAATAATTCAGACCAGTTCAATAATTGTTGGTCATTTATCTCGAAACTGAAGAAATGGACTTAGGCCATTGTTGCGCTGATAGCCTCATAATATACAAATACATTTATACATACATACATGATACATACAGGTGATGCTGATAAAAGCGTGTTGAAATATTGATGAATGCATCGAAATGTTTTCAAGTATGGAGAGATTCGTTCAAAGGAAAGACTTATTTCTAACAGAGTACTCTAACTTCACAGAATCTACCGAAAAGATCAGTTAATACATAAACCATCAATGAAGAAGAACAAACCCCCTTTGCGGCTATAAAGAATTTAAACAAACAAGACTCCGAACCGAATAAAATAAGAATATCTCACTGAAACAGGGATGGAAACGAGAAGAATATGTAGTATACCTGTCTCGGATGAAATATATAAAGCGGCGGCCTTTTTGTCACATAAAACAAAAAACACTGCCTTGAAAGCAACACTACTCATTGTTATTGTTCCTTTTTCCAGCTGAGGTTTCGGAATTGGAGCCTGTGGAGAAAATGTCATTATTTATTACACCATCCTTATACTGAGTGAGAAATATAAAAACTTGAGAGCATAGCTAATAGTATCATGACATAGTGGCTTCCTCAAGAAAGGGTATTTGATTGAATATAACTGGTACTTATTGAAGATGGAAATGCCTGGTTCTCTATGCCTCTCTCCGGAAAAAAAAGCACTACCAAACTCTAACCACATATAGATAACTTTTGTAGTGTCTGGACACAAACCTACTTTTCAATGATTCGGCACAGTTCTCACGGTGAACTAATGTTTATTCGAAACATTCATTGTATCTCGGAATGAACGTTACACAAACGCTCTATTGAGAGTATTCGATAACCGATAAGAGGGGAAAAAACGTGAAATATATGTTTTTCAACAATGTTAGGTTATCGTTGTTTTTTTTTTATCGCTTGGAGCGCACGAGAGGGAATCCCTATAATGTTCAAAGAACATCGTGCGTTCCTAGGGAGGATAGGGATAGGAGGTGAGTATTGGAATATTTTTTGAACTTCTGGAGATTATATGTTGTTGGGAATATTTCCTCAGGCAATGAATTCCAGAGCCTAGCCGTTCTATGGATGAAGGAGTCTTGATAAAGTGCTGTTCGACATCTTTCGAGGTTGACAACGAAGGGATGTGCTGACTGGGCTTGTCTAGTTCGTCTGACTGGTATTGCTAGTGAAGAAATGATAGCAGAGATTTCCGAAGAACATTTCCCGTGAAAGTATCGATGAAAAAGTGAAAGGTCGCCGACCTTTCTACGGTGTTCCAATGATGTCAAAGAGTGAGTGAGTGTGGCGTCACCCACCAGGCGAATGGCTCTTCTCTGGATGGAATCTAAGAGCATCAGCGTATGTTTTGGTGCTGAACCCCATATGTGGGAACAGTATTCTAGAACAGGCCGTATCTGTGCTTTGTAGATCATGAGAAGCTGTTGAGGTGTAAAGTAGCTTTTCGCACGGAACAAAAATCCGAGTTTTTGTGAAGCAGCTTTTGCGATGGATCTGACATGATTATCCCATGAAAGAGTGTTGCTGATGGAAATACCGAGCATAGATATGGTGGGCTTGGTGGGGATGGTGGAGCCAGACATTACAATATCGGGCATATTGAGTTCCGCCTTTCTAGAGAAAATGCAGGCTTGAGTTTTGGTGGCGTTGAATTCAACTAGGTTGTTTGTTCCCCAGGCTGTGATTTCAGCAAGGTCTTCATTGAGAGCATTGACCTGCCTGCGCCGTGAGTTCTTAGTTTCCTGGGAAGAAATGGGAATTCTGGAAGAGAACGCAGTATGGAGGGTACTATCATCTGCAAAGCTGTGGATGGGGCAAGATGTTACTCCCAACAGATCATTGATATGAAGCAGGAATAATGTTGGTGCCAAAATTGATCCTTGTGGAACGCCGGAATTGATGCCAATGGTTTCAG
The DNA here is from genome assembly GCA_918026855.4 of Phaedon cochleariae. Taxonomy (NCBI): domain Eukaryota; kingdom Metazoa; phylum Arthropoda; class Insecta; order Coleoptera; family Chrysomelidae; genus Phaedon; species Phaedon cochleariae. The sequence continues at coordinate 12,614,115 of OU896710.1, read as the reverse complement.
ACGATACACCGTCCACCACCACGTGGAGCGATCTGCCTGAAAGAAAACTCGATAAGAGATGGCATAGCTGAGGTGGTAAGCCGTATGATGGTAGTTTGTGGAGAAGTCCTTCGTGCCAAACACGGTCAAATGCTTTCGATATGTCCAAAGCGACAGCTAGAGATTCCCCGTGTTTTTCAATTGAAGATTGCCATAAATGGGTGACGCAGGCAAGTAGATCTCCAGTAGATCTTCGATGGCGAAAGTCGTATTGTCTATCATTGATGATTCCCGAGCTCTCCAGATATTTGATGAGCTCAATGTTGATGGCTTTCTCCATCACTTTGGAGATTAGTGATAACAGGGCAATGGGCCTGTAGTTGTTGGGCAGGTTCTTGTTCCCTTTTTTGGGGATTGGTTGGACTCTAGCTGTCTTCCAGCATGATGGAAAAATACCCGACCTGTACGAGATGGTAAACAACTTGCAGAGAATCGGTTGAACGTGTAGGCATTCATTCCGTTTACATACCGCCGACGCTCACACCAAAAGTTTAGGTACAAATACGAGTAGTCGAGAATATTTTAAAAGGAATACGTGGACATAGGTACATCACTAAGGAAATAGTGGAACATTTCATGAAAGGAACATGGACAACATATCAGGTTAGTAACTTATGATAAATAACGAAAATTCAACGATTGAAAGAGATCTGATCTGAACGGTGAATTTTCTAAAGTAACAAATTGTTGATCCGTAACGTTTATTCCTCGTGAAGAAGTTGGTTGGAACTGAGCAACTGGGAAGTTTTCACCACATTCAAACGGTTATCAATGTAGGAATTAGTAGTTGAAAACACGTTTGTGTACTGGTTGAAAACAACGTGGATGCCAGCGACATATTTGTGTTGATTAAACGTTTTGATTGAACGTTATTTCAATCAACAGTTGTGATAATTTCACTGTACCTTACCTCCGAAGTGAGATGTTACATGAAAATATACGTCTAACAGAATGTTCATATTTGTATCAAGCATCATCCAATGTTAACAGATATGAATATGGTTCATATTACAGGTCAGGTTAGTTGACCGCGGTTTATGTTTCTGGGAACGTCAGTGACTGAAATGAAAGTGAACATTCAGGATTTTACACAAATTTGTGGACATAACTTACCTCAATGCTGTCTTTGTATCATTTGAACAAATGTGGTCATCCCAGGCAACGTCAGAGCACTCTTAGGTGGAATCACAAAGGTTGAAGAACTATCGTACTTACCGCAGTAGAGTAATAAAGAGGTCATGACATTCCTTCGAAAATTAAATTTTTGAAATCAGTAAATGTTTGTTTATTGTCGTTGTCCATCAACGGAAATGAATTCCACAGTCGACGAATTTTTCTATTTCAATGTCATGTCGTTGGTTTTCTTGCTCATAGCAGCCCCTTTAGCTTGTATATCTATCACAGTCAGCTGGTATGATCTTCGCTGAATTTTCAATTTCCCTCTAAACCTCTTCCTCCAGCTGTTCTTTGAGTCTATTCAATGCACCGTTCGAAATCTCGCTATTGGCAAGGTGATCGACCGTTGGGGGCGCTGTTTCGAAACAAGATGGCGGCAAAGAGTGTGTAGTTTGTTTACAAAATTTCTTGAGATTTGCATACATTTTCTTCTTGATATTTCATCGTGTTATTTGTGTTAATTCTTGAACTTTTTACTGAAATCATAATTATATTTGTTGGATCTTACTGTTTCATCGTTATGTGAGGAAAATTAATGTTACCTACTAACTGAATCGTGGACCAAATTTCTTCAAAACAGTGCATTTCTGTGGGACAGCTTCATGGTTATCAAAAATTACAAGCATATCCACTATCATCAGTAGCTGATATATTCACCATCATACTTCTATAACTCCACTCTTCAAGCAAAATGATCCTACAGACCACAAATGGTGATACCAGGAGTGAAGTTTTTCAACAGTGAACAGCCTTCTGTGAACACATTGAAAACCATCCCTGAACAATGTGTTAACCTATTCGACTATTTTGTGTTAAATATTATAGCCATCAGAATCATGTGCAATTGATCCATACAATAGAAATCAGCAGCAACCAGCTCTAATGAGTCTAAACCAAGAAATAATTTAACACCAAAGGCATCCTGACATTACTGTGGATTTAATAGTAGATACAACTATATTACTTCTAGGCTTTGAGGAAAACATTGATCAAATGACCTAGGATTTCAGTTAATGTATTTACATCATGAATTTTGTGATTTGATATCATTTTGGAATCCTGAATTCATCTTATTGAAAATATCTATCTCATCAATCTGTATAGTTCATTATGTTTTGTATATTTTGGAACTGAATTGATAATTTCCGAAAATGAAAGTACATTGACATAAAATCCCAGGTAACACGGAACTCTCCGCAATATCTCTAAGTAGTTATCTCCAGGATCAAAATGCGAAATCCTCCTGCGAGGTGCCAAAGATCACTCTAGGCTCTCACCATGGGAAATACTCTCTGGAGTCGTCCGAAAGAAATCGCGGAGATCTCGCCTCAGATTTGATATATTCCTCATTATTGCGAATCCTTGAGGTTATCTATAACAGGAAATGAATAGGCATTTCTTTGTGCGAGCACGCAAGGATATCCTGGACGTAACAAGATCAAGAATTTTCCATTGCGAGCTCCTAAAGTAATCACAAACATAACCTGAATAATTAATGAATATTCCTACAAAAATATTGAGTGGTTTTTTTCAATAGCCTTCATAATTCGAATACTGGGTGTCCCAAGTTATCGTTCACAGGCAATATCTCGCCGATTTGTCAAGATATCAAAAGCATTAAAAAACTGCATCAAATGGCATTAAATAACCTTCCTAATGGCTTATGAAGAATGTGATATATCTGGCAGCCCCCGAGTGGTAGATACTGATCAGTTTTTATTTTTTAGTAGCATATTGTCTCTGAAAATTATACGTGTCAATCTATTAGGAATACAAGGATATAGCACATACTTGGTGTTTTGTTCTTGATAACAACAAAAAAATGAACATTTTGTGACTTTTTTACGTTACTCAAATGACAAATTGCTTTCACCCATGTGTTCAAGAAGTTCACAAATAAGAAGTATGGATTGCATTTTTGTTTCAAAATATCAATGGCAGATATTCCATTTTGAACTGCAGAACATCAATCATTGCAGACGTTACCTACCTAGTGTAATAATTAATCTAATTTCTTTGTGGGACATTTTTACGAACATGGGAGGAGGCAATTTTCAATCGATGTAACGTAAATGAGGTCAAAAATGAATGAATTTCTGCGTGCGATATCTTCAAGACCTCGCTGAGCTCAGCCTAGGTGACGGACATTTGGCATAGATATAGCACTCTCGGCGATCTCTCAAAGAAGTTACAAAAGGCATCACAATTTCCTAAGAGGATTTCTTCAAGATATATTTAGGACCTCTTTTTTCTGGCTGGGATGTGTTTTACTGTACTTATGCCACTCCAAAGAAGTACCTAAAAATAGATGGATCTTCCATCAGTATACTCCTTTCCTCAGTGCTCATGTATACTGTTTTTCCCAGAATTATTTTACAAGATACCTTCATGAAAATTTACAATTATAAATGAATTTGAAATCCAGGACTTTCATATCATGAAGAAATAAATTAACAATGAGCAAAAGTGGGTATCTTTCTGGTAGGTACCTAGTTTATAAGGAATCAGTAAAGATAATGAAGTGAAACTTTGAAATTGCATCAAAAAAGAATGAGGTGTTGATTGAGGTAGTTGTGGAATGGAAATATGAATTTTGAGAACCTACAATAAAACATTACAAAACAGAAAAAAAAAGTAGAACGTTTACTTATGAATAAATATAGTTTAATAATAACAATGAAGCTGTAAAATTATGAATACATTTTTCCAAGATACAATTTGAAATGTCATGGATATATTCGAGTACCCAAATAATCAGTGATATATCCTTAAAAACTTGAATTCAACTTCAAGGAATCTGGGTTTTGGTTTCAATTTGTGTAACTAATTGCACTCAATTGCAAGATACCCTGGATGGCAACTCCTCCCCTGCTGAAAAATTGAAGAAATATAAGTACCTACTATAAACAAACCATATCTATTAGCTATTACAATGACCTGCTTGTACCAGGGTTATTATATATCTATAAAATATGCTACTGTTTCTGCTCGTATGAATGTAATTGGAGCTGTATTTTAACTTAATTATTTTGGAAGTACATGCAATCTGCATTGGCGATTTTACTACAAAGATGATACTACAAAATAGGAATCTATGGAGGGCTAGGCAGGATGTCATAAACAAGATTTTTATATGAGTCAAGCATTACAAATAAAACTATAAATTACCCACCTGCACATGTTCATAATGTCTTTTTTCTTGTCCAGCTTTGCATATTGCAGTACAAAAGTCAAAGGCATTGAATTTGCTTCATTTTTCTTATAGAAATATTTGAAATGAAGACAACCATACTAATTTTTCCAAGTCCTAGTATCTGGAGACATTTCTCCATAAACAAAATAGGTATGAACTGTTGATAATTTCAATCATGTTCTCTCTCATATAGGCACTGCAAATGAGAGTTATTCATCAGTAATAAATATACTGTCTGAATGAATCACAAATTTACCTTATTGTTATCATTATTGGACCAATGAAGTGAAGAAAGGTAGGAAGTTTTGGTTGGAGCTGCATACATCCAGTTTCCAAACTCATATTGGATTCTCAACGTTTATCTATTTGTTCCATTCAACTGAACTGATTTTTCATCATCAGAAAAGACTTCTTGAGAGCAGGAAATTCATATTAGAGGACGTTATAGGTCCTACATTTTTCTATTTTCCATTGGAGTTCCACTAGTTCAAACAGCAACCAAACACGGTTGATTTCGCGTATTATCAGAGATTTGTTGATACTCATTTATAAAATAATATAGAATTGATTTGGCAATTGAAAAGTCGATTGTGACAAGAACATTTTCACCAACGGTAGGAAAATATGGTACTTGCAGTAGGCAAAACTATATTTCTGGAACGAAGTTTCTGCTGTAAGTGATCAGAACACTTGTTGGTATCAACCAAGTCGATATGTACTTAGAGTTTGCTAATTCTAAGTGAACACTAAACTAGTGCTAGGTTAACGAATACTCACTATTATTAAATTATTTTTCTGATATAAGATCACTTGCTCTGATCGAACTCATCAATAAAGACAATCTATCAAGTCGATTGTTGCAGGTGACAGCTCACCAGTAGTTATAGATCTCTTTTCCGTTCGGACATCTCCGATATCATTCGAGTACCCACGCCCAACGCGATCACTCTCCAGTGTCCACGAGTCCACGGCGTCATTTCGATCTTAGCATTCGTGAAGTTAGTATACTTGCGTTCCCGCTAGTAACATTAAAATTCCAAGTCATGCAAGTGCCCTTTCGAACAACTACTATATCATATTCGTATGAGAATTCTCTGTTTGTGTGCCGTGCTCTGTGGCCGTGCTCTGAGCTGTGGGGTGTTGAGTTCTTGATCTGTTCTCTTGAAGGAGATAATGAAATACAAAACTCTTCTAGAACAGTACATAATTGTTTCTACATTGAGTCGAGGCGAGCGGAGCGGTCGGATGTGCTAGTGTCGTCGTTAGTAAAAATTAAAAATTTCCATCGAAAAGTTGAATATTCAAAGAATTTAGAACTGAACTCAGTTGGGAAAATTGAAAACTGTGAAAATCTAGTGTCCGTAAAATATACATGTGATACAGTGAAAAACAAAGTATTTCTTTTGAGACAAAGTGAGTACGAAACTGTGAACAATAATAAACTCGTCCACATCAAATTCGAATCGTCAATCCCCAATCGAATAAATAGCCTCGCGACACACTACACAGCGACACCGAAAACAAATAGCAGTCAGTCTTGCTTTGTATTAGGTGCTAGACGACACGAAAAACACAGGGACCTGAGATACACGCTGCACTCTACACAAGAATATGCCAATATCACTGGAAGACTTGGAAAAAATTTTAAGAAACGTTACAACCCAAATTTCAGATATAGGGAAGCAAAATAGTACTATACAGGAAAACATACAATTACTGAACCACAACGTAATAGAAATTAAAAAAGATATTGAGAATAATCACAAGAAATATGTTGAATTAGAGTCGGAAAATAAAAAACTCAGGAAAAAAGTAGATGAACTTGAGCACAAAATAAAAAAATATAACATAGTTATATACGGTCTGCAAGAATCCGAAGAAAATCTCAAGAACCTCATACTAAATATACTAGACAGCAAATTGAAAATTAAAATCGAAAATAGAGATATCAGAGATTGTCATAGAATTGGTAAAAAAAATAGCGACAATGGAAAGCGTCCTGTGGTGATTGAACTTTCTACTTATGACTTGAAGAAAGATCGGCTAAAACCCTACTAAAAGGATCAGGAATATTTGTGGCGCCAGATTATACGAGTGAGGAATATAACAAAAGAAAGTTGTTACATCAGAACTTGGTCCTCGCTAGAAAAAAGGATAATTCAGCTTACATCAAGAATAACATCCTAATAGTGAACGGAGACAAGTACACTTATGATGATTTACTCCATGATGGGTTTACCGAGGAAGATGAATATACTATGGAAATAAACGTAGAGGCAGAACAACAAGTAAAAAGCAAAATCAAAGACTTGAATTCCCCTCAGATATTGGCTGAGAGAATCGAAAAACGAGGAGAGAAGAGACCGACAGAGCATTCGCCTAGCGAACAAAGAGGTGCAAAACCAAAAATACCAAATATTCCTCAAACCAGAAACGCAAGCAGAGGAGGAAGACCAAGATAACCATCTACGAAAAAAATATTTCTCTATCTCAAATTTAAATCGAAGCTGCAACATAAAAATTGTTCACTCCTGTATTTGTTTAGTATACCTATTGTATCGAATTTTATTATTATTTTTTTTTTTTTGATTACTGTATAAAAGTCAATGCGATATGAATAATTATGTAACAAATTTCGAAATAGAAAAAATGCAAACACATGTTGCAAAAAATTTCACAGAACTTAGGGACATATTGAGCAATAAGCATGAAAAACAAGATTTCAAAGTATTCCACAACAACATTAGGAGCATGAATAAAAACTTCGATGAGCTTCAGTTGGTATTGAGCCAATTGTGTGAATTTGATGTGATAACACTATCAGAAACTTTTAGAATACCTGATTTGGATTTATATAATCTTCCTGGCTATAGCATGATATACAATGAAGGAGATCTGAATGAAAATGATGGAGTCCTTGTATATGTAAAGGAAACAAACACATATCGGAAAACGATTATTGAATTAGGTGAAATAAAGATCATACAAATGAAACTAACTAAATACCATAAGAACATTATGATAACAGCGATATATCGTTCACCAGCAACCTGTTCAGATTCTTTTATTGATAATTTGCGTGAATATCTATCGACGTGTGATAATACGATGGACTTGCACTTGATAATCGGTGACATTAATATTAATATTCTTGGAGATGATGACAATATTGCTGCTAATTATATGAATGTTTTAGCTGAGTACGACTTCGTATCAGCTATAAACGTACCAACAAGGGTCGATGGTTCCACGGAAAGTTGTATAGATCACTTATTTGTGAAGCAAAGAGGTACAGAATTCAGTCACTGTCCAATATTGCTTCAAACCAAAATAACTGATCACTACCCTATTATAATCAGAACCATATTACCTGAAAAAAAGGAAGTTTTTAATAATAATGAAAATTATAATTTTTTTCTCGATAAAAAGAAACTAAAAATAGAATTGAAGCACGAACGATGGTTGGATGTTTTCAATTGTGCAGATTTGAATACTTCGACAGAAATTTTTCTGGGTAAACTTGTTTCACACATAGAATATTGCACAAAAAAAGTAAAACTCAAACATAACACAAGAAAAAGAAAGGTATGGTTTACAAACGGCTTACTTGCTTCGGTGAGACAAAAACAAAGATTATATGAAAAATTTAAAAGGTATCCCACTGAACAGAATGAAATTGCTTTCAAACAGTATAGAAACAAACTAGATAACTTAATCAAGACAACAAAAAAGAACTATTATCAATCGAAAATTATACAAAATAGAAATGATACAAATGGGTTATGGAAATGCGTCAATGACCTATGTCCAAAGAAAAACAAAACTACTAAAATTCCTGAAATATTCGGTGCTGATCAAAATATCAAAAGTAACGACTGTGATATTGCGAATGAATTTGTCTCTTTTTTCACGAGTGTTGGTAAAGAACTAGCAGAAAAAATAAAAATAAAAAATGCAATAAAATATAACACAAAAAAACTTAGAAATTCAATCTATCTAGAAGATACCAATGAGAGTGAAATCATTGAGACTGTGTATACATTGAAAGACAAAAAAGCTCCAGGAATCGATGGTTTGAAGAGTGAAACAATAAAGGAAGTAATACGATATTTGGCACCTCCACTCACATATTTAATCAATAAATGCTTTCATAAAGGTACATTCCCAGATGTTTTGAAAATAGCGGTCATTAAACCTCTTTATAAAAGAGGAAACGAAATGGACATGAATAACTATAGACCGGTTTCTCTAATAAGTAAAAAGAGATTTGTAAATTTTTTCAATAAATATAAAATCATTTCGGACAAACAATATGGGTTTAGAGATGCCAGATCGACAGAAGATGCAGTAACAACTTTAACAGGGCGTATTTACCAAGCACTGAATAAAAAAAAGACATCACTCTGTATCTTCGTCGATCTGGCAAAAGCATTCGATACAGTTAGTCATGTCCAGCTACTTGAAACACTAGAAAATGTTGGCATTAGAGGAATACCACTACAATTGATCACAAGCTATCTGACAAATAGACAACAATGCGTTAAAATAAATACTACTCATAGTGATTTCAGAACAATAGAGTATGGTGTTCCTCAAGGGACTGTGTTAGGACCCCTCCTATTCAATCTATATGTGATCGATCTTTTCGAGTTGGAAACAAAAGGTGATATAATGAGTTTTGCTGATGATACGGCCGTTTTTTATGAAGGCGAATCATGGCAGAGTATGAAAGCAGAAGTGGAGACAGACTTCAAAAGAATTATTGAATGGTTTAATTATAAGCTCTTGACAGTAAACTTCGAAAAAACTTATTTCATCCCATTCACATCATACCAGAACAATTTACCTGAATACAATTCACTCGAAATACCATGTGATACTCCTGTGCGAATAAAATCTGCTAATAAAATCAAGTACCTTGGTGTTATTATCGATACACATCTCAAATGGAATGAACATGTCAAGTATGTCACGCAAAAACTAAGATGTTTGTTACCAAAAATGAAAAAAATGTCAAATATACTGAACTCAGAACAAGTCAAAATTATATACTCAGCACTTGTTGAAAGTCATCTGATTTATGGAATAACTTCTTGGGGAGGAGTTACAAATTCGCATTTGATCAACCTACAAACCATACAAAAATATATCCTTAAGATTTTATTGAAGAAAACTTTCACTTACCCGTCTGATATTCTATTCAAAGAAAGTAAATGCTTCGATCTGCGGCAGTTATTTTGTTATAGACTGTTACTGAGACAACACAAATATAGAGCTGATTTGATTCCATATAAGCATAGTTATGATACTCGTAAACAACAATCTTCTTCAGTTATCCCCAGAGCGGAGAAAACTATTTTCCAAAGATCTTACAATTACTTAGCTCCAAAGATATATAATTGCCTGACCACAGAATTGAGAGCAATCCAATCATTTCCATTATTCTGTAGTATTGTTTTGTAATTTTGAAATTCCCGCTTTTAATACTTATCTTGAAGTTGGTCATACTGATGGACTGTCATGTCATTTATTAAATGTCAATATTCTGTGCCTATGATGGTTGACGCATGACAAGTTAGGTTAAGTCTCTCTTATGATTGACCCGCCATTCTGATGCATTATGTATTAATGAACAAAAAGTTGTTTGATGATAGAAATACAGTTTTTACGGAACAATATGTTTTTAATTCTACAGTTTCAGAAGTGGGATACCCAAGAGTTATGGAATTTAGTATTTTGAGTGTCGGATGGGTTTGAAAATTTATGTTTCAAGATGAGTACTGATGGTCATGTTGGGGTTGAGAACGATCATGAGGGGGCTGTTGGTGGAGAAGCGCTACCTTCAGCTTCAGGGGCCGTACCAGCTATGGAACCAATAACTATAGAGGATATAGTACAGGCGACAGTCCGAGCAATGGTGTTATATAATGACGAGCGTCGAAGGAGCCCTAATAGCAGCGTACCAACGTCTACTTCGGTTGAGGTTAAGCCTCAAAACAGGGAATTGGCTGAGTTACTGCCAGAATTTAGTGGAGCAGGCCAGAATATAAATATATGGTTAGAAAGAGTTGAATCAGTGCAAAGAGTATACAAAGTAGCTGATGAGGTTATGAAGCTTATCGCAGTTGGAAAACTAGCAGGTCAAGCAAAGTTATGGTACCAATCTAAGGTAGATTTTATTCTAATGGATTTCCATACCTTGAAAGGGGAACTCCGAAAGATGTTTGGAACTGGTGCTGATCCTGTTACTCTTCGAAGAATAATGGAACGAAGACGATGGCGCAAGGGTGAGAAGTTCTCCACTTATTTTTATGATAAAGTGTTGTTGGGAAATAATGCTGAGGTTCCTGAGAAGGAGATGATATACTACATTATAGATGGTTTTGATGACAAACACTTACAAAACCAGATAAGGATGATAATCCATGAAATAAATTTTCTGGAAGAATTATTCAATATAATGAGCAATGTTGTGAAGGAAGATGTACCTGCACAAATGCCTGTAGTTAATAGATCATCACAGCCAAGGACTATTCGTCACCCTCCTCCACAAAATTATCAACAAAGATTGAGATGTTTTAATTGTAATAGAGAGGGACATCGTTTCAATGATTGTGATAGGCCCAAACGAGAAAGGGGATCATGTTTTGAATGTGGGAGCAGGAATCATCAGGCTAGAGATTGCCAGGAAAGAAGAGATCGAAGTTCAGGAGGTAGTTCTTCTGCAAATCGAACTACAGCTTTGGTGGATAGAGATGAAGAAATTCAGAGGCCAGTACCTGCCTATATGGTGAATATTAAGATTGGAAAGTATTCTGTTTTGTTGTCAGCAATATTAGATACAGGTAGTCCTATTTCCTTAATTTCTAAAAATTGGGTTCAGGATTTGGATATTATGCCATATACAAGTGATGATGTTTATATGGGTTTGAATAAATCACCTCTTGAGATTTTAGGTACTTTTTCAGATCTGGTAACTATTAATGACATTAATGTTCAGGTTTTGTTTTATGTTATTCCTGCAGACACATTCCATTTTGATGTACTTTTAGGTAGAGATTTGATATCACGTGCAGACCTAGTATTTGAGTTTGGGGAATCTGTGACTATTAAAAAAATAACTGAAAAGGAAGAGAGTGAGATGAACTTTCTCTCTGAAATTTTGTTAATCAATGAAGTTGTGAAGTCTGATTTAGATATTGAGTCTTCTTTAACCTATACTGAGAAAAAAGAAATTTTAAGAATATTTGAAAACTGTTATAATAAAGCTCATAGACCTTTGAAGCCTGAAGTAAATTATGAACTACAGATCAGATTGAAAAAGGATGTTAAACCTTTTAGTTTTAGTCCCAAAAGGTTGTCCTGCAGTGAATCAAGAGAGGTTAGGCAAATTTGTGATGACTTATTAGAGAAAGGTGTTATAAGACCTTCTGATTCAGAATATAGTTCAAGGATAGTTTTGACAAAGAAAAAAGATGGAACAACTAGAATGTGTGTAAATTTTAGGGAGCTGAATAAGATAGTTGAAAGAGATAATTTTCCTATACCTAATATTGAGGAACAAATTGATAAGTTGAAAGACAAAGTATATTTTACCAAATTGGATTTGAAGAATGCCTTCTATCATGTTAAAGTTAAGGATGATTGCACCAAATACTTATCCTTTGTCACTCCTTTCGGTCAGTTTGAATATTTAAGGATGCCATTTGGGTTTTCTAATAGTCCAAGTATTTTTATGAGATATGTTAACTTGATTTTTAGTGAAATGTTGAGGTCTGGTGAAATACTGATTTATATGGATGACCTATTGGTTGCAACAGAGAAGTTGGACGAGCATTTTATTATTTTAAAAAAAATCTTCAAGTTAATGGTTGATAATTTGTTAGATCTGCGATTAGACAAATGTGCATTTTGTAAAAAAGAAATCCAGTATTTAGGATACGTAGTTTCTGAAAAAGGAATTACCCCTAGTCCTCATAATGTTCAGGCTGTTAAGAATTTTCCATTGCCAAAGAATAAAAAAGAATTACACTGTTTTCTAGGTCTTGTATCATATTTTAGGAAATTTGTCCAGAATTATTCTGTTAAGGCAAAACCATTATATGATCTTATAAAACAAAATAGTGAATTTGTGTTTGGTCATGCTGAAATGAAAATATTTGAAGAATTGAAAGAACTCATTTGTAGCAAACCTATTTTATCATTATATTCGCCATTGGCCGAAACTCAGTTACATTGTGATGCTAGTTCACTGGGTTTTGGTTCAATTTTATTGCAAAAGCAGAAAGATGGTTATTTCCATCCTATTTTTTTCTTTAGCAAACGTACAACTGAGGCCGAGTCAAAATACCATAGTTTTGAATTAGAATGCTTGTGCATTATTTATTCAATCAAGAGATTTCATGTGTACCTACATGGAATACCATTTACTATTTTCACAGACTGTGACAGTTTACGTTTGACCTTGAATAAAAAAGATATAGTCCCTAGGATTATGAGATGGGCATTATTTTTGGAAGCCTATGAGTACAAAATTGAGCATCGTTCTAATTCTCAAATGCGCCATGTTGATGCTTTAAGTAGGTGTCATAATATTTTAGTTCTTGAGGATAATTCATTTGAGCAAGTACTCTCCATCAAGCAATTAGTTGATCCAGATATTTCGAAAATTAAGTGTCAGTTAGAAAATCGTCAACTTCCTCATTTTGAATTGCGAGATGGGTTAGTTTATAGAAAATTGAAAAAGAGAGGTCAACTTTTGTTTTATGTTCCAAAGTCTATGATCAACAGCGTTATAAGAAGTTGTCATGATCAATATGGTCATGTAGGATTAGATAAAACTTCGGAAGTGATTTTAAGAACATACTGGTTTCCTTACTTACGAGAAAATATTAAGAGGTACATTGAAAATTGCCTTAAGTGTATTTCCTTTTCACCTAGCAGAGGTAAAGTAGAGGGAGAGCTACATAGTATTCCTAAAGGCATAGTTCCCTTCGAAACATATCATGTGGATCATTATGGGCCTTTAGAAAAATGTAAAAATGGAGATAAATATATTTTTCTTATTGTTGATGCTTTTACTAAATTTTTGAAGTTGTATCCTCGTCGCACTACTAACACAAAAGAAGTGGTGAAACATTTAAAAGCACATTTTTTAGTTTATAGTAAACCATCATGTATTATATCAGATAGAGGAACTAGTTTTACATCTAATGATTTTAAAGAATTTGTAACAAGTGAGCATATAAAACATATTCTTATTGCTACTGGTTGTCCATGGGCTAACGGCCAAGTAGAGCGATTCAATGAAGTCATTGGTCCAATGCTTGCAAAGTTATGTGATTTACCTGAAAATTGGAATAAGGTTTTGAGTAAGGTAGAATTTGCTATTAACAACACTATCAGTAGAAGTACTGGTGAAGCACCTAGCAAATTATTATTTGGCGTTTTTCAAAAAGGAGAAATTGAAGATTTAATAAGAGTAGAGTTGGAAGAGAAACAGAATATAGAAAGAGTGGATTTAGAATTGTTGAGAAACAAAGCAGCAGAAAGAAACAAAGCTGTACAGGAGTATAATAAAGTTAGGTATGATAGGAGCCATAAAAAACCCAGAAAGTATGAAGTAGGAGATAAAGTGGTAGTTAAGAATATAGATACTACTCCTGGAGTGAACAAAAAATTAATTCCACAATTTAGGGGTCCTTATGAGGTAGAAACCGTTTTGCCTCATGATCGATATATTTTAAAAGATATAGATGGTTACCAAGTGACTGCCATTCCATATCATGGTACTGTAGATTCTTCTAGAATTAAACCATGGGTTTCTGATGAGGATTGTGGAGATTGGGAGAATCTCAATGTAGGATTTGAGGGATATGAAAGTAACTAGAAAAATATGTCTTCTAATTCAAATATTTGGTTCTGTACTTCTGGCATTGTTATCTATTTTGAGCATTTTTCTGTTATACCTCCTGTTTTATATGAATTTATGTGCATTTCAATGATATTATGATTTAGTAATAGGTATTATGGACCATTATAAAACATTATGTACTCACCTTATGTATTTACTTTATGTATTCACCTTATGTACTTACTTTATGTCTTATGAAATTATGCACTTACTTTATGTCTTATGAAATTATGTACTCACTTTATGTCTTATGAAATTATGTATTCACCTTATGTGCTTTATGACTTTATGTATTCAACTTATGTATTTGCCTTATGAATTTACCTTATGTCTTACGATATTATGTATGCTCCTTATGTCTTATTATCTTTTGTATTCATTTGGTATACTTAGTTTTAGGAATAATTATGTAATTATTTAGATATGTATGATCGGGGACGATCAATGTCAGGAAGGCCGAACTGTAGTATTGTTTTGTAATTTTGAAATTCCCGCTTTTAATACTTATCTTGAAGTTGGTCATACTGATGGACTGTCATGTCATTTATTAAATGTCAATATTCTGTGCCTATGATGGTTGACGCATGACAAGTTAGGTTAAGTCTCTCTTATGATTGACCCGCCATTCTGATGCATTATGTATTAATGAACAAAAAGTTGTTTGATGATAGAAATACAGTTTTTACGGAACAATATGTTTTTAATTCTACAATTCAAAAAAAAAATTAGGGATTGGCTGCATCTAAATCCACGAAGCTTTATTCATGGCCTTATTGATTTAAAAAATAATTGAATGTGATATTTAATTTATTGTTCTTATTTTAAACTTCGTACGCTATCATCTTTTATATTTCATCCTTACACATACTATCATCAACTAGTTCTTATAATTTTCGTTTTTTTTTTTGATGATTTTATAATAATTCATGTTTCAATGTTAGAGTGCATACAAAAATCAGATTGATGTATTAACATATGTCTCCATACTCAAGGTTCTGCCTTACATGGACAGTGTTCATTTATTCACCTGATCTTATGTATATACTAGGTACTCTAAATATTAGTTTCGTACAACAACTATTGTATTTTATATATTGTATTGTTGTTTTTTTCTCTGGTGAATAAATTATTATTATTATTATTATACATATATACAGGATTTTTTTCCACTCGAAGTGGAAGGAAGTGACGTTTAAAAAGTATGAAAGTTGATTCATCTTCAATGCTGGAAGGAAAAAGATAGTGAACCAGAGTGCAGTGCAGTGAGTGAGAGTACCGTTTTTCTCGGTGCATGATGCTGATATACGCGGTATCTAGTATCTTAATATTTGTCGTCAGCCTCACCTTTTTTGTATTTTCTGGATTCATCATACCTATATGATAAAATGTTTTGAATGCATGTGTTTTTGTCTTATTACCAAGGTTTATCATTTTTCAGAGAACAATAGAGGTATTTTTACATACTAGCTAATTACAAGTAAATAAGTCACTATTGACAAGTAAATAAGTCACTATTGACAAGTAAATAAGTCACTGATGACTAGTAGATAAGTCACTAATGACATGTAATTAGGTCACTAATGACTAGTGAACAAGTCAATAATGAAAAGTGAATGAGTTACTAATGACAATTGAATAGGTCACTGATGACAAGTGATGTGTTCACTAACCGTTATCACTCTGAAATTTAATGAAACAGGTCAATAGTGGTAGGTGTACATTTTAAGGAACACAAATATTCTTGTGGTTATTAACTTGTTTCCTTGTCCCATATAGTATACAAGTTTTTACTTGCCACTATTAAATATTCACTTAGGGTTAGTGATTTTTTTTCTCCGTGTATAAATTTAATGTCTTGTACTCAAGAGAAGGAAGAAGAGGAAATTAACGTAATTTGTTGAATGATATTCATAAATATGAAACCTACTGAACACAATAACAAACATGACCTTGAATTACGTCCTAAACTGGTTCAAATTTGCCCACCAGGTGCCGTATCGGAATCGTCACCTTGCCAATTGCTATAAGACTAGTTTTGCTGGGGTTGATCAGTGTCAATGATTGAAACCCCGAAACAAATTCATCCCCCTCCATCTTCGTAGCTATTTTATATAGATGTTTTGGATTTGGTACATCGATTTGATAACATGAGTGTATAATTTCCATAGCTTCAAATGAAATATGACACTTCTGGTTTGAAACAGTTGAACAATTGATGAAATATAATGTACTCAATGGAATGAGCAATCAGAATTTTTGGTAGAATTGAGAATTGGGAGATCCAATCATTGGCCTCTGTCATCACAACTCTGAAACACCCTGTATATATGAATTTAATTTGGTGTTATGTGATCCTTACTCCTGTTTGCTGACTCAATTTCCTGATGGACGGGTATATTATACCCTCTAGGCCTCCAGAATTGTCCTAGAAACTAGTTCTTCTCATACGTATTTAATCTTGGTATAGTTGTGTGTATCTTGTTGGCATGGGTCTTCCTGTTATAACATTCCCTAATGAAGTCTGACAACGATACGAGAGCATGAGACAATGAAGACCTTCACAAGTATCCACCGAGGACTTTCGTTCATGCTGGTCACTGATTAGTCGTTTTATTGTTTGACATTGTAGAAACATGGTTGGTGGAACAACTATTGGTATGAGTAGTTCATCTTTGTTTCCATTCTTGAAAGTTCCAGTGTGAATGCAGAAGGCAGTGGCGTTATTATTAGAATTCGATCCATTCTGAAAGATATTGGTCAACCACACTGAAAAAACAGTTTGGTTATAATAAATAAATATGATTTACTGTCACCAAACATGTTATTGAAATATGGCTTATCAAACGTTTGATTAAAAATAACAAATTATTTGTTTACACCCCCATGAATAAGCCTCGTGCATGGTTAAGTTATGATTATTTCATTAAAATATTCATTTGTTAGCTGGGAATATATATTTCTTCTACCACCACAAACGATATTTATTATTTCAAAATTCGAGTAAAGCATAAGAAGGAACCTTTTATTGATAATAAAAACATTTTTTGTTCGCTGTTCTGATTCAATGTCTTATTAATTTCAGAAAAATTTCTCATAAGTTTACTGATTCATCAAATTTCCTGATGTATTACCACCACTCGTGGATCACCCCGAGGGTGTGTTTCTAAGCCTTATTTCAATAACAAATTTAGTAACAGTTAACGAACATTAATCATATAAGTATATAATCAAACTCATTAGCTCTCAGCTATGATGGCATACCCTCGTTTCCATGTACATATATTACTTCCTCTCAAATTCATGCGAATCAAATAATACCTCCTGTCCCCATCCTCCCTAGGTGAGTAAAATATTCTGCGTACATCATAGAAATATCGTGTGCTACTAGAGATGAAAAAATAAATGAAATAGCAATATCCACATCAGAATTCCTCGACCTTGCATAATGGGTTCTACCATATCTTCTGCTTTAAAAATTCTCGAATATTTGGAAAAGGTCAATATCTATGTATGTCTTCACAATTACACCACTGACAGGAGGATTATTGGGATGAAGTTCTCGAGTATTGGTGAAGTGAAAAAATGTGTTTGGATTATCTCATTATTTCAGTTGCGGAGTGAAAATGATCTCATGTCCAGAAAGTTTATATTTAGTTTTTATAGGACTTTAAAATTTTGTGTCACTATGTAATGAGGTCGGCGTACCTCAGTGCTTCGATGCTTCAATATCGATTCACGTCGTGGTATCGATCGTGGGTTCGAGTCCCACGAACGCAGCCTTTTTTGATGGCCTGAGAAAGTGTTTGGGATCACACGTTGAAAGGTAAGGCCCCCGTCATTCCTTGCTCGCACAAGACTTCCGAAGACTTCTGAGGGTTGCTCGTAAGGGGGCAACCGAATGACGGATAGAACAATTTCAGAAGAATTTTTAGAACAATTCGATGAATATACAGGGTTTCCCGAAATGATAACGACAAATTTCAAGGCGTGATATTGGTGACATCAAAACAAGCATTTTTGTTTATAGAAACTAACGCAATGAGACGGTTGGGATTTAGAGCAGAAAAAACAGTCATACCGCGCAATAACTAAATCGCTTTGATAAAACATGAATCGAAGGAAGGAAGGAAAGCTTGAAGTGATCTACACACAATGTGGAGACCTCAACCAAAGATTAATTGTTCAACATTCCGAACAATTACTTCAATGTAAAGATTGCCCCGTCGTGTCGAGCGCAATGTGACTGATCTTACCGATTTAACCATCAGATGTTGAGTTTGCAGAAATCATAAGTATGTCAACAAAGGATGACATAATGACAAATGAGCATTTACACTTGCACATAGCTTCAAAATCAACAGTTTCTGGTAGAGCTGTTGTTCATTACAGAAATCATAAAAAGATAACCCAGCAAACACAAGATAGTTGGCGATCCGACGGCCCATTCATCAAATCGATGACATATTGATGGCACTATTTTTTTTTCAATATGATACGTATATTGTACTTTCATTGTATATACTGCGTATCTCACGTCAAACGGCTTCCCTCTATATCTAATAGCTTTTCGTCGTGCAATTCGAACCAATTTGGACTGGTATGAATAACTATAAATTTCAGCAGTTTCCCAGAGACAAACATCATTTTGGATAGTGCTGTTCATTTGCCTCAAAATATAGAGGGGTTAGTTTTTCACGGTTATTTGGAACTTTTTTACATGAAAACTCACCTCATAGTATTGTTTCTCAGAGTTCCAAACCTATTTATATATGTTAATTTTCATGTGATTTCACGAAGACTTTCAAATTTGAATAGCATTCTGGCGAACGTGATAAATCATAAGCTCAGAAACGATGCGTTCAAGATGAAGTATATCTTGGTGTTTTCCACAAATCATCATTTACTACCCTACCGGGGTTATTGAACGTTTCAAATTTTGCAGTTGACTCAAATTCCATTTTTTTCAAGACAGAGAATGAAGAGGATCAACATAATCATGTCAATTCAAGATGAGATAATTTTGTGCAGATGGGGTTCCGAAAGCATAAGGAACAATAATATGAAGTAAGTTTTTTGGCAAAAAAGAATCCTATATGTGATATGATTTCATAAAAACTCAACCTCCTTTTATAAAACAAAAAAATATGCCCGACGCTGTCCAAAAGAATGTTTGTCTCTAGAGAACTGATCATATTAATGTTAATTTGTACCAGTTCAAATTTGGTAAGTTTGGTTAGGATTTGGTAAGGGAAAGTTTGAGGTGAGACGCTGTAGATAGATGAATGATAATCACATTTTCGAGGTATTGAGTAATCATCGTGTATATTTCTGTATCCAATGCTCACTAGAACAGTACTATATAGTTGCACGGATATTCAGTTCTTCTCCAATGTAATGAAGGCATAAATAAATTCACAATGTACCTTCAACTTATCAGATGTATTTCATTTCATTGAAATCATTTTCCCGACAATAAACATGTGGAGTGTTTTTTATAATTCGTATATCTTGTTAGTGTCGTCACTCATCATTCCAAGATATAATGGAGTGAAGAGATGAATAGGCAGAAAGTAGAATAAGTACATTATTGATGCTTATCAATTCGAAATATCGAATTGAGTGATAGTATCAACTGAAATTCTCTTTCGAAAATATATTGAATCGGAAAGTCGATAAAAACTTGTCATTTGGTCCACAATGAATTAGCAGTAAATGAAAGAATTGTTTCGCCTATATATTGGCGTTAAGTTTACATATCGAGAAACCTCGGTAGAAGCAACAGGACATTAGTATATATTTGTATGCCTAGTTCGCGAAAAACCTTCTCTTGTAATCGTACGCGAAAAGAGTACTTCGCGTTCCGCGTTCTCTACAAAGATGAAATAATGTATTTCTCCAATCAAACAAATTCATTCTATTGAAATTGAATTTCTTCATACAAGGATGAATTTCAAATAATATCATTTCAAGAAAATCTCTGCCTCTCTGCAATGCCTGCAGTAACGGCAGTGGAAAAACAACTATAAACGCATCCCCTCATTCCACTCATCAACTCTTCATTTCAGTGGCGTCGCTATTTTGCCATTGATGCTGAGGCGTACTTGGATGGAGACAGCGGTGCAAGACACCATTGTTTTTCAACAGTGAAGTGTTCAAGAATCAGGTGTGCTGTGTCAGGCTGTGGGCATGGATAATAATGATATGCATACATTTTTACAGCAAAGCGGCATACCACATTTGAGGACCATCTGCGAGGGTGAGTTGCATGAATACGAATAGTTTCAATTTCGGACAGGAACAAACTCTGAAATTTGTATATTTTTGTAACATAACTGTACAACAAAAAGATGGAAATCAATCATACCCAAAACCATAACTACACATCACTTTCAACGAATGGCCATAACCTGCACAACACAATCGTTCAGCAGTGACGATATGATTGACCATTCGCATTCATTTGATGAACGCCCTATTAGATATTGGTAGGTAATTTTTCCTTTAATACATTACCGATTCATCTTGAGAACACTATAACGCCCTGATGCAGTTCAACTTTTTGTTGTTCCTCAACAAATCCTATACTTGAGAGGTATATAAACAAACATGCCTCTAGAATTTCTGGAAGAACTCTCAACCACTTCACTTCTCAGAGTCCCTGTAAAGGATTCGCGAGCTGCTGCTGGCTAATATGTCCATATCAGATATCCGTAGACGACTAACGATTCTAATGAAAGAAGTGTTCATCAGTCCGTTGGTAAACGAGTATGACGTAGATGGTGAATAGAGGAAGGATGAAACTTGAATGATACTTGTTCAACTGCCAGGATCTGAATGATTATCTTTCAAATCCCATCTTTTAACTATAATCTTGTTCCATTTCAAATCTATGAGGTAACCTTATTTGCACAAAAAGAGTGATTTGAAACAAGGGACCTGTTTCACGTTGAAAACGTTGACATTCCACGTTGAAAACGTTGACTTTTCACGTTCATCAGATGACATCTTGTGGTCAAAATGTTTCATTCAAGAGGATGTTTTCGAATAGAGACTTGCATAACTGGATTTTTCTCGGTGTAGGTACTTGACGAAGCACTATTTGGTGATGGAATCCGAATCGAATTGTAACCTTGGCCCGTCGCATATCAACCAGATATATCCGTACGTGACGCGAGTCCGGCCGTTTTACTGCCATCCCAGAAAGTGTCTGAGGGCCTATATAGAAGTAATCACTTGAAGTGGTCGCTTTCAAATGTGTGACAAGCCACCCTGTATTCCTGGAAAACTGGAAAGGAATCAACAGCTGAAATCCAATAAAGCTTCGGCGTGTTTTCCAGCC
Organism: Phaedon cochleariae; assembly: GCA_918026855.4. Classification (NCBI taxonomy): domain Eukaryota; kingdom Metazoa; phylum Arthropoda; class Insecta; order Coleoptera; family Chrysomelidae; genus Phaedon; species Phaedon cochleariae. The sequence continues at coordinate 12,592,455 of OU896710.1, read as the reverse complement.
ACGGTAATTGTTTGCGGCGAACGCGTAACAACAAGCCGTACGTGTAAATAAAGAGGTATCCAGAGAGGAAGTCAAGTAGATAGCCCGCAATTATACGTTTCCTATTTCCTAGGGTGGTGTGTTCGTGATTCCGGTCTTCCGACCAACTCCGGTTCGTTTAAATCGCGTTGCCTTCCCATTGCCAAGTTTTGGAATCAGTGGCGTATCGATCACATACTTCACGGGATATCTTTCAGCATTACATTCTTCCATATTTGCATGTATTATTTCAAAAAAATCATAAATCTGTAGTGATTATATTCTAGATAGCACAGCCATGTCTAAGGAAGGCCTAAAGACATACGCTCCGAATATTCGACACGTCCCAAAGACGTCCATTTTTAGTGCGACGGACGTCTCTAGGACGTCCATATGACATACGATGTTACAAAATCAGAGGTACATATGACGTTCGATTTTGGTCCGTTTCAGGTCAGAACTGGACCATTTTGGGTTTTGAATCTTACATATAACAGATATCCAAAATATGTTTTTTCTCTGACGGGAAAAAAATTTGGTATTTCATCTCTGTTGGCAGGTTATAGAATGTCACTTTTCATAAATCACTTTCTTTCTGTGGGAAAGAAGTGAGTACTTTTTTTCCGGATATATATCACATATATATACACTGTTGATGGCTTTTGTTGTGCTATAGTTCCGAAAAATGAGTCAATAATACCGTCTCCGAGAAAGAACTGCAAGTGCTTCTAGCTTCCATTCGACTAGGCAGTTACGTATATTAGTAAACAACCACTAAATTCGCAAGTTTTTGAAATCGAATTACAGAATAATTAGACTGACAGAAGTGACATCAAATATTTGATTACTCCAAGAGAATGATGAAGATGCCTCCAACGCAGGTGTCCTTACTGTTAAAAATTTAAAATTTCACGTCGATAATTATCAGATTCCAAAATAATGTAATATGTTCTCAATACTGATTCGTCCTTTTTTTCTGTCACAGAAGAGAATTGTGTATTATACACGGGGAAAATATCAGATTTTAGCTCACGGTTTTTTGTCTCCCTCGGCTACGCGTCGGGAGACAACACAACCTGGAGCTAAAATCTTCAACTTTTTTCCCTTGTTCAATGAATAACTATTTCTTCCGAGATTTCTTCAATGTCTTTAGTGCAAATCAAAGCAAGAAATTGGTTTTGAAATTCTAAATTTTTTGTTTTACTAAATAATTGGCAGTATGAGAGTTTGTTGATTGAGAATTATGAGCAAATAAACAGCTTGTGGAATTTTTTTATGACACCATATTTTGAGTTCCACTCTATATATTTGGAAGTGCTGCGGGCATTTTGAATCATAAATGTATGTGATTTTGATAATGAAAAGCATCAACTAAATGCAAGATTTTTTGATTTTTATTTGCATTCATCAATCATTACAGGTATATTCAACAAAAACGAGAATGAAATAGGAAAATTATCTCTCGACGTTACTATTACAGAGTCAGGAATATGTTGGAATGAGTACACCTAACCTGAAAAAATCAATTCCACTTTCACCCAGCGTAATATATCAAATTGAAGAACAACCCATCATTAATAGTATCACTGAGACAACAGCCTTGAAAACATTCACTAACATCTCATTTCTTGTTTTTTACACCTAACCTACAGAAATTACTTTCATTCATGTCCAATGAATGTAATAGAATAACTACCTACTATCACTGAGATGAAAGCCATGCGAACATCTCAGTTGCAACGCAAATTCTAACAACAATGAAAAACACCATCGAAACACCAATTATCTAATAAATAAAGACAAGCACACTGCACCACAGAAAATCGTGAACGGCGAGTGAGCCTCGCCAAAATGGCGGTCAATAACAGAATTCGAGAACCGAGAAAATAATATTTCATTTTACATCATCAAGCAAATTCAGATAAGAGTAGAAAAATCATAGAATATGCAAAATTGTTAATAATCAGCGCAATATAATTGAATTGATGATATAAATATTGATTCCGACCTGAAATGTTCGTCCCCAGGACGTCCGCGTCGTAGGCGTCTTACGTTCTCAGGACGTCCTAATTAGAGTCTAATACGTTCGGTCATGAATAGGATATGAATTGGACGTCCTCGGGACCTTCTAAATTGTATATACCGCTAATTTTTTTCCAGATCTGTGAACATGGCATTCCATATGAGCAAATCGCCCTCAACCCCCGGATCTTTTTTGATGCCTTGTTTATTCATCAATGATTCATTGATATGAACCCTGCTGTCTGGTTTATATTTGTTTCACAGGACTATTACATCGTTCGGAACATGATTATATGATATCAAATTTCCTGACGTGAACATCTATTAATTCGAAACAAATATAAAGTCTCTTTATTCATGGAGACTGAGGAATTAGCGGTTCTGATTTTTTCATTCTTATTCGTCATGTTTTTTGCCTCATAATGAGTATTTTCTTGAATCATTATCTTGTATCGTTAAACTTGTTATCAACCTTCCTTGTTCTTCATAATTGCAAATTTATATACCTATCAGCTGTAATATTATGCTGGTTGGATAATACTCTGGGCCTCAATTTGTATTGTATTCCGTATGAATTATTGTTGAATAAAAATGATAAGGAACCGAGACAATCCCCAATGAACTATGGAGAAAAAGTATATTATTTATTCCGCGTCTCTGATATTGGTACATTATACATATCCAGATGTCTTGTTGAGATGAGAAACATAAGTAGTACAAACTAGGCGACTCATGGAAAAAAGGTGAAAGGAATACCATCACACATCACAAATCACAAGCTATTGACAAATGTTTGATCACAATCATTATACACCCACTAATGATCTTAATTTGGCCGAACATTTGGATGATGTTAAAAAATTTGATGAATATAGGAGTGCCTGGAAATAGTTGAAAATAGTAATCAAGTTATGGAAACTTGTATGAAAATGAGCATAACGTGATGCTGAACCAGTTTCAGTATGAGATACTGGGATATTTCATTATTTCTTCTTGTTAAGATTATATACAGTGAGGGCATAAAAAGTCCTTCCCCCCCTTTCACCTCTAAAGGGTACAAGCTAGGAAGGTCGGGTAAAATTCAGGCAATAACCTCTTTAACTACTATTTGGCATGAAAATGTTTGTGGTCTCGTTACCTAGTGTCAAGTGGGACCCATCAACTTATTTTCTCCAGATATAAAGAGGGGTCACGTGGTACCTAGTTTTGAAGGATTTTCGATTCTCTATTCAACACCTTCTGTTTTCACAAATCGGCCAAGCCGTTTCAAAATGACTAGCGTTTGAAATTTGCTTCTGATATTAATGAATAAAAAACCTGAATAACTTTCAATTGCAACAAAATTGTGAGTAAGAATTGTAACAAGTGCTCAAACATGCTCGAAATGATCATCGTTCACTTATTGACACGATAAAATCGGTTTTGGAATTCAATCCGAAAGTGATTCACTGTTTCCGAGGTACGTTTCGAACGCTTGTCATTTAAAATCGGCTTGACCGATTTGCACAAACAAAGCGGAGTTGGATAGAGAATCGAAAGGCCTCCAAAACAAAGTACCATGTAAAAAATTGATGGTGCCCACTTGACAGTAGGTCACGTGACCACAACCCTTTTCATGCCGAATAGTAGTAAAAAAAGTACCTCTCTGCCTGAATCTTACCCGGCCTCGCTAGCTATTTTCGTTCTGAGGTTGAAGGACGGGGTAAACTTTTACGTCCTCAATGTATGCATACAACCCAACATTCTGTGTTCATGATCGATATTTATATTCCGAGCACTGAGATTCAATAGCAACAAGTTGATTAATTCCTCAGCTGCCAATGCCAATTAGGAATGTTTGTTGATACAAAGTCATTATTTCCATAACATTATTTTCTAGGAACAGCAACACTAATTACAAAGACCCAATTTCTCCTGCTTCTGCACCAAACCTATTTTTTCCGATAATATGCCTATTTCATGAAGCCCTGAATAGTTTGGTGATTTAGGATTCGCATGTAAGCTCAATCATGACAGACATTGACAGCGTAGTTAGTGTCTTTCACGCTTATCTGAACAAATCTATTCAGTATGTAATCAACATTCTCGAATATGATGATTGAATTCAATCTCCTTCTGAAAATGCTAACATAGAAATAGGAACGCGCATCTAGACCTTGAAAACACAATTTGGTAAGTAGTAGTAAACAGTTCAGAGTGATGAAGAATCCAGATTCCCAATTTGCCTCCAGTTTTGAATCAACCTATCAGCGTCTCATGTTAGTATTATAGTGATTTGTTTATGTATGTACCTACATACTTGTGGATTCCATGAGAAGCTATAATTGGATTTGCAGATGTTTTTCAATTAAGTTTTCACAATGCACTCTGAATCATGAAGTAGATATTCGAATATCAACAAAGATCATTGATTCTATGACTGAAATTGATTGAGTCGATATAAAGAAGTGTATATCAACATAACCTATCTGAGACAGAATCTGACGAACTGTTAAGCATTCTTCTAAATTCATGAAACTCTCATTCCATCGATATCTTCAGATTGATCATCTGGTTCTGAGTCTTTGCTACGGTTATTCCAGGACTTCTTCAGATTCTCATAATCCTTGCTCCTGAAAGTGATCTCCTTCGAAGATTTTGAATTCGATATTGTTCATTTATTGAAGATGGACAGATAGAATGATGATGAATTTCTAGTCGCAAACCTTAACTCTTTGTGAATTTTTTAGCCCACAAAACATTGTTACTGAGAGCAAGTACGGTGCTGAAGGATATTGCATAATGGGTGTAATATCAAACTCAAAAAAGGTTGGACTGCAAACACTCTCATGTTCCGAATGCGTGACTGCTATCAATCAATATACTCGATACTCAATACGTCCACGGAATAGTGTTCTTTATTTTTCAACAGTTTCAACGGCATTTCTTTCGAGATGGGTATCAAAACTATTAGTGTAGATTCAGAAGTTTGGAGAAAACATAACTTATTTCCCCACCTCAATACTACCAAGAAATCATTTCTGACAGACTATACTTTCATGATGAGAGTTTTCAGAATGGGAAAGTTGTTGGGATTAACTCCGTTGACGTCAGGCAAAACAGGAAAAACGTATCTCTCCAAGACCATTGGAATAACATTGGTGACAGGTCAGCTTGTACTCAGCTACTTCTCATTGGTCAGAAACATGAACCTAGTCGCGAATAACCATACCACTATAGCAGTAGTTATGTTTGTTATGTTGGTAGCTGAGATCCTCTTTGTCACTTACAGTATCATTTCTCTGACATTTTGTAACGGTGAAAACTGGAGACAGCTCTTTATTAGAATCCGCTCATTGCAAAGAAAGATGGCCAAGAATAAGATGATCCGTTCATCACGAGGCAGGCAATATAGCCTGTACTCACGTATTGTCATCATCAATTTCGTCATATTCCCACTCCTCATGGCAAGATACTACATCTGGTTCAAATATGGTTCCTATGTGCGAATGCTGCTGTACAGTACCAACGCAATTGCTGGTATTTTTCTCATTTTCGTTATCACTCAGTACATGGCTTTCACAAACTGGTTGAAAAACAGAATAGATGACACCAATGTACACCTGAGTTCGCTGGATGAAGTACAGAACGAAGTCTTCATTGTTACAACTACAGAAGATTTGTGTAATATGGTACACGGTATAATGAAGAAATTCAATGCAATTTTTGGTCGCATTGTGTTCTATGAGATATGTATATGCATTCTGAATGTGCTGTATTCGTTTTCTTACGCAGTTGATGATCATGAAGCAGCAGAGGAACATAAAATACTGAATTTCCTGAAACCGATTTCTTATGCGGTAAGAATGCCTATAGCATGGTGATCCAGAATCATCTTTCGATATTTTAACACATTAACTGCTATGTGTATCTTTGAGTATACACAGTGGCTTGGCCCAGGTCGCCACGTGTATATTCCAGTATACATATACGATCATCAATGTTTCTCTGTTCGCCGTGTGTATGCTAGAGTAAGTAGTAAGCTTTACGTGCATATGATATGATTTGGCGTGGCCTGGGGAGATGACAAAATAATCTCAGCTTGGGATTTCAATCAGAGTTGAATTATTTTTCAAGGTATATTCTTCTTTCTCATTGTGAAATGAAAGTCAGATGGCGAGAGCGACCCACACATTGAAATATTTGAAATTGGTGTGGCAGTCAAAGTGTTGAAAGTGCGATTGCTCTCGTACAATGATATAGCTAGAAACATGATTCAAACACGATTGTATATCACGGAACTCAAAGAACTAGAAGAACATTATCCTTCTCAATGAGCGTGCCCTACCGTAACTCATCGTCAATCAAAGGTTACCCAGGTAGCACAGGTTAGTGGAATGACGTCACAATGACGTCTCAATCTGGTCATTATTGGTCCATGAGGTTCTCGACTACAGAGAGACCTAAGAATGACGTCTTATTTCATGATGTCATATTGACGTATATAACTTTTTTTCAAGTTCTGGTTGCCACGAAAAGAGATATCCTGTAATATTCTGGGGGTTTTATCACGAAGGAGTGCGAAACTTCAACTCGGCGGGTTAATCTCGCGGGAACTGCCAAGGGAAGAAAAATTGTTGATATTTCATAAGAGCATCGTCTATGGAAATATCTATAAAAAAGAGCCAGATCGCGAACTTTTCTACGGTGTTCCAGAGAAGTGAGTGAGATCGTGAGCGAGGCATCACCCACGAGACGCGAATTGCCCTTTCTTGGACAGAATTTAACTGAAAGTCATAAAGACGTCCCAACAAAGTCAACTTTTCATCAGTCGTGGACTAAACTCATTCAGCTCTTTCGATATTTCCTACAGAATGTGCAATAAAATCTGTATCCCCTTTCCTTACCAGTTTCCGAGGGAATGTGAATAATGTCATCTTCCGAGTTTACAAACGTGAGAATTTCAGTAGATTCACACATAAAAAATCAATATGGGAATCAAATCCACAAGGTGAATCAGAAGAGTTTTCTCTGACGATATTAGACAAATCTTCAGATATATAGAAAAAATTCGAACACATATATTAAGGGTTCCATGAGAATAACTATCACGAAAGAGTATGGGTTTCCTCACGAGTGCGAAAAGTGATTCTTTCCCGCACGCGACTGCCGTTGACACGATCGACGCGAAGTGTGGAAAATATTTTCCCGCAATGTTGCGGAAAAACGACACTTTCCAAACTGAATTGCGTGCGGGTATAAGGTGTTCTGAAACTTGGAAAATTCCGGATACTTTCAGAGAAAAAAATCGAAATTCCATAAAATCGTTTTTATTGTTTTCTTGCGTTATCAGAAGGAATTAATCGATATGAATAACACTTTATCATGACCACTTCGTCTTCCCTACAACAAGGCGTTATCAAGTTCGAAATCTAACGTTTCGTCTTCCAGAAACCATCATCAACTTATTTTTTTTTTAAATACGGACCTGGATTTTTTATTAATTTTTTTGTTACCTTCAGATAGCCAAAAAACTATTACCTATCACAAATTTCTATTTTCAAATGTTTCAATGCCTGAAATTCAGTTTCTCTATTTTTTCAAAATATTTATTCCGAAACTATTTTTGAAACATTATTATTCGAGTTATTATTCATTAGTAATATAAATAGGGGTAGAAAATATGTGAACTATTTAACTAAATTGTGATAAGAACAAAATGAAATTCTGAAGTAAATGCTCGAATAGTCCCCCTTGCCCCTCTTGGCATTTTCTTCCCCTACCTCGTAGGGTTGTTATTTCAAACATTAAATTTTGTCGTACAATATTCAGGTCCCGTGGAATAACTTTATTTGAATGGTTTTTCAAATATCCCCATGGAAAATATTTCAGCGGGGATAAATCGGGGCTTCTTGCAGGCCAGCGCACCACTCCCTGGTTTCCAATCCACTAATTGGGAAATGTTTCATTTATATACTGAGTAACGGCCCTTCCATTGTGGGGTGGTGCGCCATCCTGTTGCCACTATAGTTGCTGGAGTATATTTAACAGCTCGTCTTCAAGAGCATCTACATTTTGGATGGAATGAAGTTAGCGATCACTATTTAAATTCCCATAATAAATAATTGGCCCCAAGATTCTGTTTCGATACAGCCCCACCCAGACATTGAATGATGCCCGTCCCTGCCTTCGCACTTTGGTGATTTTGGTGCGGATTTTTCACTGCCTAACAATGCTCATTATTTCTGTTGAAAAGGCCGCTCGTAAAAAAATTGTATTCATCAGTCCAGATAATGTTATTTAAAATCTTCATTCTGTTGCAATTTTTTATCAAGCCAATTGCAGAATTCTAGCCTTTTTTCATTATCTCCTGGTCTTAGTTCTTGGCTGGCATGTAATTTATTAGGATGATACCTATGATTTTTGAGAATCTTCTGGATTCTAGAGCAAATTGTCGTGTGGAACCTTGGGGATTTTCCGTAAGCTTCAAAATTTCTCGATCGAATTTATCGCAAATATAAATTTTATTATTTCTTTTAGAAACTTACTGCATTTATAACAGCTCCTTCATCTTCAGCTCCAAATCTGCCGCCATACGCATTTCGGGGCTTACTAAAACTACCATACAGATTCAAATTCTTGTCCATATTATTGAAAGACGTATAATGCGGTTGTGGTCGTTAGGGGTATTGCTGTAAATATCTCACACATGAAATTTGCGAGTTTCTATTAGCACTATAATAAATTCGGACCATATCACGTTTTTCTGAATTGGAAAACACCATTTTTGATCGCGCAAATTATTCAAATCCTCGAACTGTCAAATTTCGAAGAGTGGTTGTAACTTTTCATCTCTAAAAGCAAAGCCGCCTTTTCCATTTTCGGTAATCGCATTGAATATTTGGAAAAAATAAAGAAACTGTGAATTTTAGTCATTGAAGCATTTGAAAATCGAAATTTGTTATAATTCATTGTTTTTGGGCTATCCGAAAGTAACAAAAAATCAAATAAAAAATCCAGGTCCGTATTTAAAAAAAGTAAGTTGATGATGGTTTCTGGAAGACGAAACGTCAGATTTCAAATTTGAAAACGCCATGTTGTAGGGAAGAAAAAGTGGCCTTGATAAAGTGTTATTTAGATTGAATTATTTCTTCAAATAACGCCAGGAAAAAAATGAAAGCGATGGTATGGAATTTCGATTTTTTTCGGATATCTTCGAAACTATTCGGAATTTTTCAAGTTTCAGAACGGCATTTTGTTAGGCATGAAATTGCGCAACTTTGCCATAATTCAATCGACTCTGTATCTCTCACGGTTCACGAGATCCCAATGATGAGGGTCAAATTCCAGCCACCCTATACAGCTAGACCACGGTACCATTTCAAGCAGTTCTCACATATTGATTTCCATAAAATAATTTCAGGTCAAAAATAGCGAAAATTGGTTCTTTTCTCATATACAGCAGGAGCACGACACCATATTGGCAAATTATCTCAAGTTTATCCCCATCAAAATAATTTGGGTAAAGATTATCAAAAATTGCTGTTCTCTCAAAGTCACCTCTCTATATTGAGGCGTCTATACTCATGAATGTCACACGGATGGCTAGAGATTAAACTCTCTACTTATTATTTCTCTCATCTTCTCTTCAATTTTCAGTCGAAGAATTTGGTTCCACTACACTTTTGATGCTTATTTTGAACGTGTGTCTTTCAAACATTCAGACGCTACAAGGGTTGACTTTGAAAAAAAAAATTCTAGTTTCAACTTTGAATTTCATGATAGAAATTAACATGGAAAAGTAGCTCTAGATGTTGTCGAGCTCTTGCTGTATGTGCTATTCTTTCTATTTGCCCTGATGCATATCTTCAAATCAGAAATCTAGTTTGGTGTTTATGAAGAGAATGCCTCCCTTATCCATTCATTTGGAATAGTAATGGATGATTTTGTTACATGATTGATTTTTTTCGTTTCCTAGGTGAACAAAATCGAAATTCAAAAGAAGTCAAAATTTTATAAAAAATACTGATTTCTCCCAATATCTTCAGTGCCTGATTTTTTGGAACAAAGCTTGATAATTATGTGTCATGCAACGATTTCTTGTCAAGATACAGTGTGTTGAATTCCTTGGAGATATTGATTGGTATTCAGGATGTGGTTAGGAATCTAATGTATACTTTGTTCGGTTTCAGGTCCCAATCATTGTTTTGATCATGTGCTGTGACTCGGTCGAAGAAAGTGGCAAAGAAGTGATAAGCAACGTCTACATTCTACACGAAACTGTAGATAATCCAATAGTCAAAAATGAACTTTTGCTGCTCGCTGAATGCGAGGAGCGCTGGAGGCCAATATTTTCTGCAGCTGGGTTCTTCGAAGTGAATCAGTCTTGTATTGCTTCAATCTTTTCAGCTTTGATTACTCATGTTGTTATTATAATACAATTCAATATGGTACTGCAAGATGATGACATGAGTACCGGTAACAATATCACGATAACAACGACAAAGGAATGAAACATTAATTTGAATTAGGATCTCTAACAACAGAAGGATGTCCTGAGAACAACTCAAACAAGACATATGTAACTTATCTATTACGACATACATTAAACTACAACTACTACTGTCAGGAAACAAAACATAAATTTTACAAATAATAATTTCCTCCCGCTCTGATTGAATGAATGTATTCCATAATAATCATTATGCCCCTCACCTCACTGGGTAGATGTCGAGAAACCTAACTTTCGATTTGATAGCATTTTACCATGAATGAATAAAATTGTTGGCTCATGGGATTGTCAATCCATCTGTGCCTAGTACCTATCCTGAAATCCGCCCCTGTTGTCCATAATCACAAAACTGTTGAATTCAATCATTCAAATGACCTGGCAATTCCATTAATTTCAGCAAAAAAAATTGCCGGACTGTTATTTTTCATAAAAACATTATTCAACGTACACTGAGGGAAAAAATTTGTAGCCGTTACTAAAAAATTAGTAACTACAGAAAATTTTTTCAGTACGATAGGGGACAGCAAGCATTAGTTGTTGCCGTAACTAATTCTGTTTTTCTGGAAACGCCTATTTGCCTCTAATGAAAAGTTTAGTTGAGTCATCTACGACGTTGTTGTGGTAACTTATAAGCCTTTTTAAGGAATAATACCAAGTTTTATTTGCCACAATCAAGATACATAGTTATGACAATTAGATTGTTAGTACTGTTTCAATATATGTTCGTTATCACAACAAATTATCCCAGTTGGGGCAATTACTCATTTCTTCTGACGTTAATAGTGAGTGTGTTGTTGCAAATTAAATATTTAATTGTGACTGAAATGGAATCTAGTTACTATTAAAAGTGATTTAGTAACGTTTGAAATATAATTTAGTTATTCTGGCAACTTAATAGTTTTATATCAATTAAAATCAAGGCCCCAATCTAATAATAACAGATTGTATTCCATTTTCCTTCCAATTTTCAATGGAATCGTGAACAGGAATACACCACACACCGTAAGTGCCACAGGCCACAGCTCAGCAAAAAGAGAGGGAATTCTAAATATACACCGTGTACACATGACGTCGGTTGGACGTTTATCACCGTCGCCCGTCATAAACTGAACTGAATTGTGAATAGGTACCTAAACCTGATAACTAGTGACGCACAGATAACGATGGTAAACTGCGAATTATTATTTTGCCAACCAAATGCCAAATGGCTCAGCGCGAAATGCAAAAAAACACAAAACAGTGATTTGAAAACACACAGAGCAGTGAACCAGCAAGAACACGACGCTCCCGGCAACACTAGACAAATATTTTATTTATTTTGTCTAAGCCCGACGACCGTGCGATCTATCCACTATCAAGATACAATTTTAAATGATGAAACAGAAAGACAAACAGATGCAAGATGCAATTTTTGCAGGTGGGTCCCGACGAGACGCGAGGCGGTCCCGAACGACGCAGTACAACTAAAATTATTAGTTATGGCTAAACAATTTCTGCTATGAATAATAATAAACCTTTTACGATAAATGTGTCATCAGTTGTGGCAAATAGTCAGCTGTTGTTAGTAACCCCAGAATGAGGTTTTTCAACCCCAATATGACATTTTAATTAACTGAATAGACAACACTGTGATAATTCTGTCACGAATAGTATTTTTATTGATGACAAATAATTGGCGAAAAATAGAAGAGTCATTTGTAGAAAATGAGGATACGTTGTCATTGTTAATAAAATTCCAAATATTTTTAATTACCGGTACTAAAAAAATACCAACTAGACGTTTTAATTAACCAGTTTTTCTCAGTGTACTATCTCTTTCTCTTTTTGCATTAATTGAACATGAGTATTAGAAAAATATCGTTCCTGATCGAGTGAACAGGAAATATTGAAAGGAGATCGACCTTGTCGTTAACATGAATGCTTTCTTGTTTTCATCACCCATTACAGTTGCAGTTTATGTCATTATACGAGTAAACCAGAAACCTGCATTATAGTTCATTATTCAATTCGGTGAGTTATATTTATATTCATATAATTGTGCTTCGCATCCATATATTCGCAACAATTCGATATGATAATTCCGTTCCTGATGCTCTTATACATAAATTATCATCTTAAGTGAATTTCGATAGCAATATTATTCATTGAGTCATTGGACAAAAAATAATCATATATCTCTTGTCATGTGTTTATAATATATTCGCTTCCGGCTCCTAATATACGTATACCTACGGCAATATTCAATAGGTAGGTATACATAATGTTATTTTATTTCATCAATTCAATAGATCGTCTCAGTGGACTGTATTTTTATAGGTTACAAATTCGTGATACACCGAGAGGAAGATACAGGGTGTCCCAAAATTGCTGGGACACAGAGCTACCACGTGTAGAGGAGGTCAAAATAAGTTGATTGTCCCAATTTATTTATGTGTCAAAGACTACTGTTAGTATACGTGAGAAGGGTCACAGTACACATGAAAAAACACATTTTTGTACGCTGTTCAGAAATGAGTTGAACGAATTTGTAGAAATTTGGCTATAGTGTATTCCAGAGGATGACTCGAAGAAACCTGAAAGGAATTGTAGAGTGGTTACCCTCACCCCCTGACATTCTTTTCAGAACTTTTTTGGGGGTCATTAATCGGTTCTGGAATTTTTTGAGCTTGAACACTAATCAATTTCCCCCATTTTATTACTCGTGTGAAAATTTCGTATACCCACGAGCTTCGAAGAAGAAAGTTTTTTTCTCGAATAATGCTACCAGAAATTCTTAGTACAAGTTCAACCAAATCGTGATAAGAAACTTAGTTGGCAGTGGGAACGAAGCCAAGTCATGATTTTGATATGAAACAAATCCATTGACATTCAAGTTTGTTGTTGACGTTGTCTGTGAATGTTTCAATACATTCTCAAATTTTGTCATTTCCGTGAGTACCATTAGCGACCATTTATCATTATTTAATTGTTGCTATTTTAACTTCTATCAAATATAACTTTAGTTCTTGGATTCTGTCAAGAGGTAACTGTCGTTGAAGTGCCCGCGTATACCGAGAGAGGTATCCAAACCGGAATAATAAAACTTTTGCCTTTTGTCAGAATCAACGCTATGGAAGAATTCAAGACCAAAGACCTCATACGGAAAAAGCTGTTCGTGAAATGATCGATGACACTCCCCAGAGAACAATTAATTCATCCATTTCATATACAGTTTGTGCAATAGTTATTACCACTTGACCACGGATTACGTTTGAATTCTTCACGAATTGTTCGAGAGGGCAGACCACTGGACAACAGATTTCACACTAATATCTTTATTATTACTGATGAGTCTTGTTTTACACGTGGCATGACGAACCTGCACAATAAGCATGTATATGCTGATGAGAACCTACATGCCATTGAAGCTTTATAGACACTATCAACGAGAATTTGAGATTAATGTTTGGATCGGATTTATCGAAATATTTCTGGTAGGGCCGATCCGTTTTGACAGATCGCTCTGATGATGCTACTTACCTTCACATCCTTCAGAAATGTTGCCAGATTTATTAGATAACTTTCTCCTCAATGTTCGTCGAAACATGTTCTTCATGCACGACGGTGCACAACTTTATTTTGCACGTGCAGTAAGACAATATCAGAACGAACAATTTCCTGACAAAAGCACCTTTCCAATGGTCTCCGCGGTCTCCAGATTTGAATTCGTGTGACTTTCCATCTGGGGAGCGTAAAGATCACAAGTGTATGGAGTTCGAATAGATACTTGCGAACAGCTGTGGAAAATCCATTAGGTTGTTGACGCACTACAAGACAACAATGATGTCCTGAGGAGGGTGAATTTAAATTGTTTACGTCGAATTGATATTTGTATTATTGGAGGTGGGCGTCATATTGAACATTCATTATGGAGAAACGTTCTGCTTTTGTTTCCACTGCCATTTAAGTTTTATATCACAAATCAATTGAACTTGTTCTGTATGAATATCTGGTAGCACCCCTGATAGCACACAACGTCCAAGAGACGTCCCTATTTGGTACAATTCACGTCCGAATGTCCCAAACCAAAAATAAGTGTCCTTGAGACGTCCCATCCCGTACATCTCATGCAATGTCCGAGCCAGGACGTCCACGAAATGTCCCAGCTGGTACATCATTCCAAATGTCCTAGAAATAGCATCCCTTAGACGTCCCACGTGGTACATGTTGTAGAATGTCCATGAAAGGAAGTCCTTGGCGTGTCCCTAATGATGAGATATGATTTCAAACGTTTCTTTAGGGACATCTATCGGATGTCCCGAGTGGTACATATTCTGGCATGACTTCAGATCTCATATAATGTATATTGCCTTCTAGACAACCATGGACCCTAACAACACGAGTAAGTCCCAGGGATGTCCCAGGGATGTCCCAGGGACGTCCTCCATTTTCTACGAGGACGTCCCTGGGATATCCTGTGTCGAGACATGGTACATACTAGGGACGTCCCAGGGACATCCGCTTTCCACAAAAAGAGGCATCCTAGGGATGTCCTTCTGGTACGTCTCTGGGATGTACCAAGTACGAAGGAAGGATATTCCTAGGACGTCCAAAGGAAGAAGAAGTTCTGAAAATTTATTCTTTATTTTCATTACGATTATTTTCTGGAAGAAAAACAAAAATTTTCAAAAAATGCAACTTAATACTTTGATGAAATTCGATGACTCTGATGTGAATGGATATCAGATATTCCAGGGACACGAATGGGATAACCTAGGGATGTACCGGGCGGGATGTCCACTGGACAACCACTGCGCGACATCCCCTGGATGCCCCAATCATGTCCTTGTACCGCGGGACAAAAAAGGGACGTACCTAGAACATCCCTGTGTTGTTAGGGGAATGTCCCTGATGGTACATTCCTTCGAATATCTCTGCCCAGACGCCCTTGATATTTCCAGGACCGTATAACGAGCGAAATGTTCCTTAGGAATATCCGTCGGATGTCTCAATTGGTACATGAACTGTACTCTTCCGATGTCCTAGAAATAACGTCCTATGGACGTCCCAGTCGGTACTTTCAATATGTTGTCCCTGCGAGGACGTTAACTTACACCTCGCCGACGAATGATTGCTCGTAGGCTATAAGTACTCGTCAACATCCTTCACGTAAATTCATCGGACATCCTTTGGAAACTTTTTGGGGACCTTCTACGGACCATCAAATCAACTGGATGTCCTAATCAGTTATGCAAGATCTGGTCCTAGAGATACCCAGAAATATTCAAATTCAAGAATAATTCGTACATCTCTGGGACATCCTATGGACATCCAATTGATATCCCTCAGCGTTGCTGATAGGTTGTCCTATGGATGTCCTAAGGATGTTCTCTGTAGTGCTTGATGACGAATACTGTAGGATTTAGGTATTCGATAGTTGTCCCAGGGACATTCCTCAAGGACGTCCCTACTTGGTCCTCAAGTGGGACTTTTGTGCGTCCCAAATTCGAACGTGGTATGGACGTCCTGAATGTCCCAACAGGACGTCCTAAGGATATCCATGGGACTTCAGTGTGTTACTAGGGACTTTTTGAGGAAAATTCTTTTTTCTTCGAGAATATGCAATATACAGGATTTTATCTTGAATAATAAAATGAAGTTCTGTGCATCTGTTATTCTTTGTGGTGACTTCAATATTAACTTCCTGGATTCATCACTATCCTATAGACAAACGATTGTCAATATACTTGATTCATTCAATATATCGATGCATGTCGATGCACCCACACGAATCTGCTCTAATTCGTCTACCACTATAGACTTCATATGTTCGAACCTAGATAAAGATCTTGTCGATTGCTCTGTATTGAATGCTGGTTTGTCTGATCATGAAGCAGTTGTTTGTAACTTTCCATTCAAAATCAAGGTGCCCAAAGAGGAATTTAAAAGATGGGGTAGAATATTTTCGGAACAGAATTATAATAAGTTTTCACAACTTTGTGAACTTGTAGATGGCCGTGATATATCAAACAGAAATGACCCACTCGATGAATTCCATAGAGTACTAACTGGTTTATTCAATCGCTCCTTTCCTATTAAGAAAATCAGGTGTAAAAAGCAAAAAGTATGGATCACAAAAGGATTGAGAATTTCCGGCAAGAATCTGCGCTCACTTCACAGTATACGGAAATTTTCAATGAATGGCACCTCATTCATTGATTATTACAATGAATACAGAAACATCTATAGAAAATTAATCAAGACTGCTAAATCTCTATATTATAATTCTAGAATTAATTGCTCGTCCAACAAGCAGAGAGAATGCTGGAAAATCATCAATGATTTGAGAGGGAAAAATAATACTATATTTCTCCCAAGACGAATGTGAATCCCGACACAATGAACGAATTCTACTGTTCCATAGCGGACAAACTAGTTGAAAAGTTATCACCCTCGTTCGACCCTAATTTTTATTTAAGACATATTTCAATACTTGAGAGTTTTTATTTTGCTCCCACAGATGCCACTGAGATAAGAGAGATAATTGTTGATATTAAAAATAAGAGTACATCTGGGTGGGATGACATATCAGCTAATATATTACTCAAATTACCTCATGAGATGTTACAAGTACTAGCTGACTCAGTTAACCATTCTTTTTCGGCTGGTGTATTTCCTACCTGCTTGAAAATTGCTAATATCATCCCATTATTTAAAGGTGGCGAACTCAATTCCCCTTCTAACTTCAGACCGATTGCTTTGCTACCGGCATTATCGAAAGTGATTGAGAAATTAGTGAAAAAAAGAATGGTGGCTCTTATAAGCAAACATAAAATTTTAAGTCCTGATCAGTATGGCTTTCAAGCATCTAAGAATACGAATGATGCAATTTTTGCATTTCTCGAAAGACTGTACCTCAGGTTGAATGATGGTGAAGTAGCTGCTGCAGTATTCTGTGATCTATCGAAGGCCTTCGACTGTGTGAATCATAGAATACTGCTGAATAAACTGCATACATATGGTTTCAGAGGTGTACCTTTGCTTTGGTTTCAATCGTACTCAACTGACCGTTCCCAAAGTGTCATTCTTCACAACGAAGCCTCAAAGCAATTAGCAGTTAAACATGGAGTTCCGCAAGGCTCTGTACTTGGTCCCTCGTTATTTTTATTATATGTAAATGACTTGATGCAAATCGATATTCAGGGACAATTCACCGTATTTGCTGACGATACGACTATTCTTTGGCATACAAAGGATTGCTCAGTATTGGAAAATATCATCAACGAGGACTTGAAGAAAGTTAAATTATGGTGTGACACCAATTTATTATCTTTCAATATCAACAAGACAGGAATGATTAATTTCAGATGTCATATCGATAATGTTTTGCTTGAAAATGTATGCCTCAGTAATAGAGATATCAATAAGTTTTTAGGGTTGAACATTGACTCCAAATGGAAATTTGAAAAGCACATACTACTTCTAAGTAAAAAGTTAGCATCTGGCTGCTATGCTGTGAGGGTTACTTCAAATGAGTTGGGATTAAATGCCGCCAAAAATGTTTACTATTCACTCATCGAATCACATTTGCGTTACGGCAGTTGTTTCTGGGGGACATGTACTGATAATTCATTCAATTCAATTTTCGTTTTACAAAAGAGAGCATTGAGATAAATGTGTAAAGCTAGGGTGATGGATTCATGCAGATCATTGTTTATAGTTCATGGAATATTGACATTAGCTTGCATCTTCATTTTGGAAACTGTTTGCTTATTCCATAAGAAATATAAAGATTTTAGATTTGTAACACCAACACATAAAACCCGCAACTCTTCAAATTGTATCAAACTTCCCATTCCCACATCAGCTCTGACTAAGAACTCTTTAATTTATGAGAACAAGGAAATGTTTAATCATCTGCCTATACAGGGTGTTAACAAATAAGTGTCACAACGGGAAACTGTAGATTCCTCATGATGATAGAAACATTTATTTCCTCTTCAAAATTTTTCTCCGGGGTTTCGTTTTCAAGATACAGGGCGTCAAAAAATCAAAAATGTTCAGATTGATTAAACACACTTTACAACACTTAATAAACTTAACAAATCGAAAACCAGCATCGAGACCAGCATACTCAAGAACCTGAAATTTGATTTAACATATTATTAGACAGTTCTGAGATATTTATTTCCAGTGGATTTTTGACGATTTTTGGAGATACCATCAGGATTTTGTATGTTTTTATTCATGAAGATCCATTTTTCTCGGAAACTATTGACTTTAGAGCATTGAGACAAGACGACGTTTTTTGTGTGAAAGATATTGGCGTTTCAGAATCTACTTCGGAAATTACAATTTCTCCAGTGGCATAAATGTTTGGGGGGTTACACCCTTACGAGGCGTTGAATTCTCCTCCACAGACATGTCCACGGAAATTGATTAAGAGCCCTAAAAGTAGTCATTATTGATGATGAAGTATGTACGAAGGCTCAACTACGTAGCTCAGACGGTTCCTGAGATAGTAGCAAAAAACAGATTTTTTTGTATTTTTTTGACGCCCTGTATCTTGATAACGGAAGCCCGGAGACAAATTTCGAAAGGGAAAAAAATGTTTCTTTTTTAATGAGCAATCTACAGTTTTCCGTTGTGACACTTATTTGTTAACACCCTGTATACCTTCGGGAAATTGACAATGAACTTAAGTTCAGAAAACAAGTCAGAAAGTTTCTGATTGTGAAGGCTTATTATAGTTTGACCGAATTTTATCAAGATTCCTAACCATTTACTTTATTTTATATCTAGACCCGAGTCTAGATTCATTTGATTTATATCTAGACTCTAGACTTATATTATTTCATTTTATTTTATCTTCTTCTATTTTATGTTATTTTATTTCTACATTTCTGTTGTGATTTAGTTTGTTAGTTAGTCATTGACGCACTATTTTGTTATATGTTATTTTATTTATTGCACTATATTGTGATAGAGCTCACTGCTCCAAATATCGTTTTTCTCGACTTATAATGTTCATGTTTTTGTTATCCCAAATCTTTGATCATGTTTTCTTTTCAACCTATATAGGCTTTGTCAATGAGAATCACCTTTCTTTCGACAATAAAGCAAATTTTGATTTGATTTGATTTGATTAATTAATTAGTCTTCAAGCTCAAGGAATTTCAGAACCTTTTCATGATCCCTTGAAAAGTTCTGAAAAAATGTCAGGAGGTGAGAGTGGTTTCAACCCTTCTATAATTTCTATCAGGTTTTTTTGGTCACCAAGAGAAAAGTGTTCCTCTGAAATACACAATTGCCAAACTTCCCCAAGTAACATTTTAAATGCCTAATAGCTTCGATAAGACCCTAAAGAGGTTATGTGAGCGCAAATGATAGGTCTTATTTGTTCTACCGTTTCATGAATGCCCTGGAAAAAGCATATTGGCCTTGATGTCCATATAATCTTATTTAAAGGCTTTGAGATACTATGATAGAACTATCGCATAAAACAATTTGGCATTCAGCTCACTTCGGTTTTAAGAGAGCTTTGTGAGAGTCTTTGAAATTCTTTATCAAAACTATTTACTCTTACCAACCCTCTTAAAACTCTTGAGTTTAATTAGTGTGTCTCGAATTTGGCCAAGAGGTCATAAAGCAATCATAAAACCAAATTTACACTAGGCCAATTAGGATTTGACTGAGGCAATAATAAAACCTATTGGCATTTTTCTAGCTATGTGAAAGTAATTATTAAAACCTATAAGCCACAATGAATTCATCGAAGTCAATCATAAAATCTATAGGATGTATGAAGTTTTATTTAGAACCGTGTTAAGCCCGAATCCCATGATATAAATGTTCGTATTTTTTTGCCTACAAACGACTCCGTTGAAATGAACTCACAAGAAAATAAATAGTGTGAAATTAAGAGAAATGGCAACTTCAAGCGAAAAAATAAAGGAAATTACTTCAGAATCAATAATCTAGTCGTAAGAGCAACAGTAAATCAGAAGTCTCACGCCCAAGCAATTCCAAACACTGCGTCTTTCAATTCATACCACCTGAAACCACCAAATAGCAAGAATTCATTAGGACCTGATGTTCATGAAGTACCATCAACGAGTCAAAACGTAATGGAAAATACTTCTGATCATCGTGCTTCTGGATGGGAACAACAGTTTTGCACAAATTATGTCAGATGGCGAGTAGAGCATGAATTTGAGAGAATGGAGCAATCAACACAATATCAGACGAACTGCACTGCGTGAATGCCTATTGATTTCGATTTAGCCAGGCTACGCAAGACAGCCACCACTTCATATATTACTGTCGCTACGCGCCTCAATGAACTGATATTTCGAGACAGTGATGTAACTTTCCACAGAGGTTTGTAGGCTTTTTCATTTACAACTATGATATTCTAAACAAAGATTCGGCAAGAGACAAATTTTTCATTAGTTTTTCTAAAACGTCAACAATAAAATTACAAAGACAACCATACAATGATGATGACAACTAACAACAAATAACTTATTTCCCCAATAGTGATTAGGCGAAAATTTGTTCCTGTCGTTTCTAAGGTGTTCAATAGACACTTCAAATTTGTCAGCTCTTGTCAGTGTCCGGACCGTGTAATTTGATTTTTTTATGAAATGTTGCTGAAGTGCACACCGCCAGACATGAAGGAAGCAGCGGACCGGGGTATTATGAAGCATATAATATGTACAGAGATTAGTGCGTTGAAAGAGGGGTAACAAAAGCTGCATCGGAAACTGCGTTCTTGCCTTACTTCAGTGAAATGGCTAAGACTAAGAAATCGTCAATCTTATGGTCTACGTATTCCATGATAAAAACAACCTTAATTATCAGAGACAAGGTTGACATATCAAGATATAGACAATTAATGGCTTTTTTAAAAATGCCAATTATATACCGAAGAAATCAAATACCTTTACCCAAGAAAATGTTGATACTTTCTTAGATGAAGCACCAGAAGAATTCCTCATTCTGGAGGTTATTATTCTAACACTAATAAAATAGTTATTTTTGATAATAATTTTCAACATTCCAAGTTGGTTTGGTAATTGGCATTTCGGGAGCCTCCAGAAGTGATGAAATTTTTAAGATGGAAGTCCAAGATATCGATATTTTGGAAAAAAAGATCAGCATCATCATTCCTCACACGAAATCATATCAAGCACGATCGTTTCTGATATCAAACCTTATTGGGTTGAAATTGTAAAGAAATATATGGAACTCCGTTCACGAACTCGAAATGACAGGTTTTTTATGCAAATGAGATTTGTAAAAAGTACCAATCAAGTCTTTGGACACAATTCCATATCGCAATTTCCGAAAAGAATAGCATCGTTTTTGAAACTGAAAACGTCGGCGAGTATACCGGGCATTGTTTCCGGCGTACAGCAGCAACTTTGTTCACAAACAATGGAGGAGATGTTTTACCAAAGAATAGTAGGTCTCCTCTTTGGTTTTACAATTAATGGAATTGGGAGGATGGACATCAAGTATAGTGGCGGACCCCAGACAGCACTGGATATTCCTAGAATATTCTCTGAATATGCTAAAAAGGAGGAGTATATTCCGAATATTCATCGATTATTCCTAGAATATATACATGCCTCTGGAACATCTAAAAGGAATATTCCAGAGTGAATAGTCGGATATGTTCAGGAAATATTCAGGTATGAATTTTCCAGGAATATTCCCAGATGAATATTTTCTCTTGTATATTCATGAAATATTCTCAACTGGATATTCTGCGGTGTATATTCATGGAATATTCCATGAATATTCCTGTTTCTCAACACATATATACCAATCATTATTTCAGAGATGTGAGTATCGAACATCAATTAGATGTAAGGGGATTTTGAGACAAAAAGTGTTTATGATCCGATTTCGAACAACGCTCTCACAAGAAATTGACATGTACAACATTATTCAATTCGATTCAGTGCCGGATTTATACTCCCTTACGCCGGGGGCTAACTTTTACGATGCCGCCGCGCCGCCGCCAAATATTAAATTTCAATTGTCAGTTTCAAAATTCAAATAATCCTTCCACTGTTTTTTCACAGCACATAACAATAATATGAAATCATCATGTACAACGAATCAAATTATATTTACTTCACACGTTAAACATAACAACAAACAACAACTTTTTTTTTTTTTAGATGAATACTAAAATACTTTTCTTCATTTTTTTGATGCAAAGTCGTCAATGGCATCATTAAAATTCAGATTTAATAACATGTCACTGTAAATACTTAAAATTGAAGAGATATTCAATGTATCCTCTACCACTACCATGGAGTTCCTAAGGTTGTTTTTCACTCTTTTCAAAGTTGAGAATGACCTTTCACCACTGGCATTAATAATCATCAGGGATAGTAAAAAAGTTCTCAGTAATTGCCAATATTCAATGAATAAAGAATTTGTTGTGATTATTCCTGAACAACGCTTAGTCGTGTTCATATTTCGCTCATCTATTTTTGAGATTCTAACTCTTTTTTTTTTCGCGTATTGAATGTAAAAATATATAGAACTTACCATCCCCGTCTTGAGATCGTGAAGTTCTGATTCTGTCTCATTCGAATTTAGAAAAAAATGAATTTATTTTATTGCTTTTCTTTACAACTTCGTCTAACTGCTTCTGTTTATTGATCTTCTGAATGCACACGTTCTTTTTCACTCATTTTTTCAAATTTCAGTTTCAAAATTTATTTATTATTAGTATCATTACCAACAATACCAACGACAACCTATTGAATACTGAACTCTGATTTTTTGTTGTTGTTGAGCTTTTGTATTTTAGCTTCTAAGACACAGCTGACGCTAGATTAGTGCATGTTATGATTTCACAAAAACAGTATCTCAAACAAGTCCTTCCGATGTGGTGCCGAATGCCAGCGGTAGCTAATTGCGTGTTTGCTTCAAAAGGCGACTAAAGAGGCGGCATATAAAAAGCAAGAAGCAATATAATATATTTGTCGCCTCATCGGCGACCACTGTATAACTGCTTGCTTTTTCTCTTTTCTCTATTTCTCTACCGCCCCTTGAAATTCACCGCCGGGGGCTGATAGTCCCATAGCCCCCCCCTAAATCCGGCACTGATTCGATTACTGGCATAGTGATCAAGGCGTTGCTCTGATAGTCTTGAGGTCACGAGTTATCGATCCCTACTTGGGTCACTTTTTTCATTTTAGAATATGTTTATTGGAATATTCCAGGAACATTCAACATAGAATATTCTTTTGGATATATTCTATGAATATCTGAGGAATTCCCATCCGCGTATTCAAAGAATATTCCACAGATATTCCGGAATATTCCATATTATTTCTAGAATATTCCAATTTTCCAAAAGGAATATGATAGGGAGATTCATGGAATATATGGTGCTGTCTGGAGAAGGCTATGTGGATACTATTCGTTCTCCAATCAAACGAATACTGCTAATCTGCTCTCTGGCGAAACTACTTTCTCCAATCCTTCATCAGTCACCATGAAGAGTTCATCATCTATATACTACAAGAACTGAACTTTTCAAGCAACGAAATCACGCATGAGTTATGTGTATGCGTGAGCAATCCTAAAGAACTTGAGAAGTGATAATGTTGTCAAGTGTGCTTATAAGTCTCAATGAAATCAAATAAATAGGTAAATGAACTTTTTATTCAAAAAACTTGAAAAAGACATCTTCTCTCAAAATAAACAGAAAAAAATCCTCTCACGGGTGGAAAAGTCCCCACCCGTGGGTGGGAAGTGAAAGTAGGTAATATGTCATTTTCAGACCTTTTTAACGTCAGTAATGATGACATTACATATATAGTTGTAAATGAAGAAATTTGTCAACCTTCGTGCAGTTTCCAAGACTCTATTGAGGAACTGCCTCCACTGCCGGCGAAATGACGTAGGAAACGAAAACGAGATAGAACAGTGTTATATTTAACTCGAGACCAGACTTCGATGAACTCAAGGAGAAAAATTAAAGTTCTCAATTAGGAACAGAAGGCACTGGTAGAAAGAGCTGAGGAGAAAATTTGATCGATGAACGAAGATAACGAAGATAAAAATGTATGTGACATTGGGGATGACTACGACGTGGCCTGCTTCTATCGTGATGAGCTTTACTCAAGAACGAAATATTGGATTGATTGTCAGAAATCAATGGGAATGAAGGAAGCAGCACAAAGAATTATCGTGAAACGAACGTTTTGAATTTGAAAGAAAATAATTTGTCAACCTTCGTGCAGTTTCCAAGACTCTATTGAGGAACTGTCTCCACTGCCGGCGAAATGACAAAGGAAACGAAAACGAGATAGAACAGGGTTGATATTGAACTCGACACCAGACATCGATGAACTCAAGGAGAAAAATTGAAGAACAGAAGGCACTGGTAAGAAGTGTTGAGAAGAAAATTCGATCGATGAACGAAGATAACGAAGCCTGCTTCTATTGTAATGATCTTCACTCAAGATCTCGAACGAACGAAATATTGGATTGATTGTCAGAATTTTTCTTCTTAGTGCCATGCAGAATGCGCTGATGTCAGTAGAAGAACTAGGAAGTTTATTTGTGACGTATGTAAATAATGGTATCGCACTTGCTTTTTCCTTCAGAATTCAGTGTCTCCTTTTTTCTAAGGTATGGAGACTGTTCATTTGCTGGATGGGAAATATTTATGTAAAGAAAAGTGCACAAAAATAACCAGTGCATGAGTATCTTCTGAATCATTCGAGGTCGGAATTCGAAATTTACATTGATTTTTTTCAATTCCGGTTCAACCGGAAGCAACCACAACTCTGAATTTTCAGATAGGTCCGCTATATATTTCATTATTCCAATGAACTAGTGTGTGTGAAACGATCCCCTGAATACGAATATGGGAAAATATACAGGGTGTCCTATTTGAAAATCAGAAGTTGAGGTCGTTTTGGTTTGAACTAGAAGTGATTGAACAAAAATTGGTTTGTCAATTAATAATGAGCAATATCGGATTCCGAATGAATCAGACAGCATTGAAGTTATGTTGTGCATTCATCTACATAATTCGATGGTCATCTGAGGAATACGCCTATGATATTTGTATGTTTAACAAACACTTGAGATGTCTTCTCGTCGTTTGGCAACCCGAATCAATGTTAACCATGATTCTCAGAATGTTTGCAATTCGTTACGGAACAAGACATATCTGGAAATATTTCCGCGGTAGCTCCTTCACCAATTCCAGAACTGTCGTTCCAAATCTGTCAGTGGTGACAAGCGTGACCTCAATATTCAAAGGGCAATGAAATGAGATGTTTGTTCAATGATATATTATATCACCAAAGTTATAGTAAATAACAAAATGGTGTTTGCGAATATGATTTAATTTTGAGCATTCGTTGATTTTGCGATAGTGAGTTTGATTTTTCTAGTTTATCAAATATCAGGAAAGGAAAACTGGGGATTTCGGGAATATCAGGAAAACTGGAAATTCCAGGAATATCTGGCCAACAAACCCGAGTCTTGTACTGAATAGTGCCGGGAACGATCAAGAATTGATCTACGGGGATAGAAGTTGGCGCGATGAAATCGACTGCAGAATTGAAGGATTCAAGAAATCGAATTCCAAAGACTCTGGACGATTTCGGTGTCGCTAATCTCGAATATGGCTCTTCAGTGCCATGGATGATCAGGAGTGCATCTGACCAAAACATTCGAAATATTAGAATATCGTGTTCAAAGGGCTCAATTACATTCTTACACTTTCAATTTCACTTTCATTTCTAATTATCACGCTGCTGATTGTTACATTTGTGGTCTCTGACAATTTCGGAATAGTATACGGCGGAAGATGAAATCATTAATTTCATTGAGAAATGATCAATCATAATTGTACGATATCTTCAACCCTCACAGGTTGTTGCACAACCTACATGAAGCGAGATACAATAAGTTCAAGTAACATTTCAAATGCCTAGTAGCTTCGATGAGACTTCAAAGAGGTAATGTGAGCGCCAATGATATATAGGTCTCATTTGTTCTACCGTTTCAAGAGTGCCTTGGAAAAAACAAATTGACCTCCATGTCCAATTAAAAGGTTTTGAGATCCTATTGTAGAACTATCGCATGAAACAATTTGGCATTCACCTCACTTCGTTTTGAGAGAGCTCTGTGTAAGTCATTGAAATCCTTTATCAAAACTATTTACTTTTAACAACCCTCTTAAAACACTTGAGTTTTATTAGTGTTTCGAATTTGACCAAGAGGTTTCGAACTATTCCTATTAAAATACGTCATAAAGCAAACATAAAACCAAATTTAAGCTAGGCCAATTCGTATTTGACTGAGGCAATAATGAAACCTAATGGTATCATTATAGCTATGTGAAAGTAATAATTGAAACCTATAGCCAGAATGAATTCATCGAAGTCAATCATAAAATCTAACGGATTTATCAAGGTTTTCTTAAAGCCGTGTTAAACCCAAATAACTAATTTTGCTGAATGCTGAGAACTGACAAGACCACGCCCACGAGTCGTGAGCCGTAGTTGTCACGTTAATCGATTCAAATGTCCTCTAGTGTGAATTAATATAATCATGATTCACATTTATTTGATATAATCAATAAGCCACTAATCATATCGAAACATTTCGTGACAATTGAATCTCAATTGCTAATTAGGAGTATTACCAATACTCAATTGAGAATTTATGAATCATCGAATAACTAATATTTTTGAAGTTCCCAACCTTGATTCAACACATGGCAACTTTGCTATAGTCTGTCTGCCTCAGCTTATGAAATCGTGGCGTCAGTTTTTACTGATGGCGGTAAATTGAAAGTTATTTGAGTGATGACTCTATTCAAGAAATAAAAAAATTAGTCCACTCGCCTATTGTCGAACTTCCACGGTGAATAAAAAGTAAATCTATTCTTATCGATTCTTTTTATTATATTTTATGAATAAAGTTCACAAATTCGTTTTTTTTTCTCATCATCAGAACTGACTGGATTGACCAATAGCATTTAGTAAACATATGATCATTAGTCAGCTAACTAAAAGTTCAAAAAAAATTCCAATACCTACCTCCTGTCCCTATTCTCCCTAGGAACGCACGATGTTCTCTGAACATTATAGAAATTCCCTTTCGTGTGCTCCAAGCGATAAAAAAAATAAGATATACGGTACCTATGCATAAAAAGCTGATTCTATTTCAATCGATTCTCATTATTATATTCAATGAATAATGTTCACAAATTCTTTTTTTGTTCACATCATCAGAAGGATGGATACTAAGGAGTGGCTCACTCATAACAAGAGCGAGATGTTGAAGGTAGCATTACGAATGCACGGGAAGACAGAGGAGCAGCTGGAAGAGGATATTCAGATAATCAGGGATTGGCTGAAAACTCAACCGCATTTGCCTGAAATACCCTGTAAGTATGGGGATCAGTTTCATCTAGAAATGCTCAGAGTCGATTCAATATTCCTATATTCTGAAATTCAGTGGATATCGCTTTGCACAGTTCATTGGATATCAGAATGTTAGGTTATAAAGGGTGTTTCGAGAGTTATGTAACAACATTTCGAATGTGGTAACTTCAGGATACCAAAAAACGATCCTATTTACGCAGGTACTCAGTTTCGGTGGTGTATAGACACAGTGTTCTAATTATAGTTCAACTGTGGATAACATGAACAGCAAAATAACTCTGAAACTCACACACAGGTAGGTTATTCAATAGGGCAAAGATCAGAAAATGATGATGGAAAGTATTGTTCTAAAAAAAATTTTTCTTATCCATCATTCGATTGCCCCCTTACGAGCAACCGTCAGAAGTCTGCAAGAGACTTGTGCAAGCAAGAAATAAGGGGGGGGGGTGGTCTTACCTTTCAACGTGTGTTCCCAAACACTTTCTCAGGCCATCAGGTGGTGGGACTCGAACCCACTACCGGTAATACAATGTGAACAGAACATTGACGCTCTAACCACGAGGCTACGCTGGCCCTATTCAATGATTCAATTAATTTTTAATTGATATACGTTACAATGATGAATCTTCGTATCTGAGTTATATTTATGTTTCTCTATTGAATGACTACTTCGATGGTTTTAATCATAAATTCATTTTTCTATACAAAATGAATTGAAAAAACAAAAATATCTGAAGTCTTCATAGGAATACTAACACGCTATATGAGCTGCTGGGTTTAAATTTTCAATAGGTATATTTCAGCTATATATGCATGTATCGAAAAGGCTATCCAATTTGTCGAAAACAAAAATCCTAGAAGGTGTATTTGAAATTATGACCATACTTTCACAAATAACAGTGGGCATTAAGAATCTGAATATCTCAACATTTTCATCGAGAGCTCGTTGACTCTTCACTATATTATGGAATTTTTGTTCGAGAAAATCGTTCGAAGGATTTCGAACTAGGAGGATGTTGTGCTAGTTCAAATAGCACACACTGTCATACATTATATCGATTCAATCCCCACTCATCAATGAAAGCAAATGTATTTTTTTTCTTATTTAAGCGACAGGGAAAGTGGCTTTCCTCTGACAGCTAACAGGCGATAAAGGTGTACTTTTACTGCCTCTACTGTAGTTTGTTGCTATGCAACTTTCCAAGGAATTCTGATAAAATTGGTAATCGAAATTGACACTGCCCAATGAGCACAGTGACGTTGAAAAATCGTTACTAAATGGTTTGAAACCGAACGTATGGAAAGGGTATTTCTGTATCGTTGATTCAACAAGAAAATGTCGCACGATAAAACATTTTCGTTTCAATCAAATAACCTACTATAAATAAACGTATCTTAATAACGTTCTTTCAACTTGAGTTTCAACGTGACATAAACGTAATGTTTCGATGTTCTGTAATTGTCGATCATGAAGGTTTATTCAACGTTTGATTGACGTTTGAAAAAGTTGATAAAATAAGGTTTTTCAACGTTTACTAACGTAACTCAAACGTTTTAGCTAGCTAACTTTTCGTTATTTCTGTATCCACAATGAATTCATCATCATTTTCATAATTATGGCAATCAATATTATCAGGACTTACCAACCTGATTTCTTTCGTTCCACTTTGTTCTTGGTGACGTACCTATCTTCACGTATTCCTATTCAGATCTGCTCGACAACTCGTATTTGTACCTAAACTCTTGGTGTGAGTGTCGGCGAGATGTGAACGGAATGAATACACGTTGTCTAATGACGATTATTATCTAACGTTATTAGAAAACATATATTACACGCTTTTTATACCATCCGTTATCAAATACGTATAAACGTGAGTTTACCGTGAGGACTTTGCCGGATCGATGAAAAGTAGTTTTGTATACATGTAAAACACACGTTTTCAAATGACGGATGATATAGAATAGAATTTAACGACAACTTATATTACACTTGACGAATAACAGTTGAAAAACGTAGTTGAAGAACGTTTCATTCACGTTCTTCTCCTACTCTCGGTCAGAAAATGTTGACAGATTCGCGTTACAGAATTTTTCATATCGAACGTCTAACCAACGTTTCTCAAAAACGTTTTATAAATGCATAATTTCAAAAGATCGTCAGGACATATTGTTCTCAAACATGTTCATGAAACGTCTCGAATAAACTTCAATCCAAGAGTTTAACAAATGTTTTGAACAAACGTCAGTTTTCCTTGAACATTTCAACGATGATATAGAATGTACCCTAACAACACAGGGATGTCCTAGGTGCGTCCCTTTCATGTCCCGCGGTACAAGGAAATGATTGGGACATCCAGGGGATGTACCGCCAGTAGTTGTCCAGTGGACATCCCACCCGGTACATCCCTAGGTTATCCCATTCGTGTCCCTGGAATATCTGATATCCATTCTTCACATCAGAGAGTCATTCAATATCATCAAAATATTGAGTCGAATTTTTTCGAAAATGTATTTCTTCCGGAAAATAATTGTGATGAAAATAAAGAATATAGTCTCAAAACTTCTCAAGAAATGACCATTTTTCGCAAACAGAGATCGTAAATGCATAATGCCCCTCTCATTTTCAAACACCCAAGAATGATAATAATTATACCCGAATCCTAACAGTTTTATTTATCCAGGTTTCTGTAGTTTTCCTGTTTATAAATCTGTTCAATACATAAATCTTCAGAAGGCATATTGGCCAATGGAGTAAGGTGCGTGCCTGATAAGCTGAAGGTCCCGGGTTCAATCCCAACTAGACCTACTTTTTTTTTTCTTTTGTCGAAGGGATGTCCCTGGGATATCCTTGGGACGTCCTAGGGATATCCCTTCTTTGTACTCGGTACATCCCAGGAACGTACCAGGAGGGACATCCCTTGGATGTCCTTTTTGTCTGAAAGCGGATGTCCCTGGGACGTCCCTAGTATGTATTTTGTCCCAGAAAAGATATCCCTGGAATGTCCTTATTCGAAATTAGGGACGTCCCTGGGAAGTCCCTAGGATGTACTCGTGTTGTTAGGGTAGTTTAACGGCAACTCATATTACACGTTGACAAATAACAGATGGAAAAAATTGTTGAAAAACGTTTCATTCGCGTTCTTCTTCCACTCTCGGTCAGAAAATGGTGACAGATTCGGGTCAATGAAACGTTAATTTAGAACGTCTGACTAACGTTTCGGAGAAACGTGTTATAAACGCATAATTTCTGCTGATCATCAGGAAATATGGTTTTCAATACGTTCATGAAACATTTAGATTCAACTTTCGATACTCCAACCATGTTTCAACGTTGAATTTCTGAACCATAAACCGCACGTGTGCCCATTGGGTGACATTGGCTGAACAAAAAGTGATGGAGTTTTCAACAAAAAAACATTTGGAGAAAGAATTATATATTTCACATGACAGTCACAATCTACTACTTTCCTGCCTCGTGAAACAAATAACTATTATTCTCATCACAAACTTTATTTTGCAGGTGACAACCTAATAATGAATTTCCTGCTTTTGCACAAGTTCAGCATTGAAAATACTAAGGAAAAACTTGATATGTACTATACCATCCGGCATCTCCTACCCGAAGTTTATGACAGCAGAGCAAATACTGCAGAAGATATGAAGGAGAATGCTGATATTTGGTGAGTATATTATTTTTGACAGACATTCAGGAATTCGGGACAAACTATCCAATACAGTAAACAAACAGAAGATAGGAGAGAAAAATCGTGTACTCGCAAGTTTTTGAAAAGTGGTAGAGGGAAGTGCCATGTATTACAACATACCGAAAGTTCTGATCCGAAATTTTTTTAATATATCCACATTTAAACAGCAACAGTATGGACTACTACAGAAAAATATCCACATTTCTCCTCTTCAAACTTTTTTCCAAACGAAGTGTCACTGACAAGTTATAAGATTTTCCTTTCAGGCTCCCTGATGGAAGAGCAATCGTTGAACGCAGTGACATTTTGGGAAGAATCATCTGATTTATCCTACTTCATATTGAAATAATACTCATATTTTCATTATATAGAACCGAGGAGATAAAATCCCAAATAATCAAGTAAAATGAATGTAACACTTCCTTGATCAACCTACAGACAGTATTCAGAGTAGCCAACGTTTGAGGAAATCGAAAATCTGTATTATTGAAAATATGTGACATATCGAGAGCATTCGACCGTGTTTGGCACGAAGGACTCCTCCACAAACTACCATCATACGGCTTACCACCTCAGCTATGCCATCTCTTATCGAGTTTTCTTTCAGGCAGATCGCTTCACGTGGTGGTGGACGGTGTATCGTCTGATACCATTGGCATCAATTCCGGCGTTCCACAAGGATCAATTTTGGCACCAACATTATTCCTGCTTCATATTAATGATCTGTTGGGAGTAACAACTTGCCCCATCCACAGCTTTGCAGATGATAGTACCCTCCATACTGCGTTCTCTTCCAGAATTCCCATTTCTTCCCAGGAAACTAAGAACTCACGGCGCAGGCAGGTCAATGCCGTCAATGAAGATCTTGCTGAAATCACAGCCTGGGGAACGAACAACCTAGTTGAATTCAATGCCACCAAAACTCAAGCCTGCATTTTCTCTAGGAAGGCGGAACTCAGTATGCCCGATATTGTAATGTCTGGCTCCACCATCCCCACCAAGCCCACCATATTTATGCTCGGTATTTCCATATCAGCAACACTCTTTCATGGGATAATCATGTCAGATCCATCGCAAAATCTGCTTCACAAAAACTCGGATTCTTGTTCCGTGCGAAAAGCTACTTTACACCTCAACAGCTTCTCATGATCTACAAAGCGCAGATACGGCCTGTTCTAGAATACTGTTCTGACATATGGGGTTCAGCACCAAAACATACGCTGATGCTCTTAGATTCCATCCAGAGAAGAGCCATTCGCCTGGTGGGTGACGCCACACTCACTCACTCTTTGACATCATTGGAACACCGTAGAAAGGTCGGCGACCTCTCACTTTTCTATCGATACTTCCACGGGAAATGTTCTTCGGAAATCTCTGCAATCATCCCTTCACTAGCAATACCAATCAGACGAACTAGACAAGCCCAGTCAGCACATCCTTTCGTTGTCAACCTCGAAAGATGTCGAACAGCACTTTATCAAGACTCCTTCATCCATAGAACGACTAGGCTCTGGAATTCATTGCCTGTGGAAGTATTCCCAACAACATATAATCTCCAAAAATTCAAAAAAAAATTCCAATACCTACCTCCTTTCCCTATCCTCCCTAGGAACGCACGATGTTCTTTGGACATTATAGGGATTCCCTTTCGTGCGCTCCAATCGATGAAAAAAAAGTGAGATGATATATCGTATAAGGACATAAAATTTTGATTAGCTTGTACACTGTACAGGCAGCAATATTATTGTATGATACATGAATAAATATCGATCATATTTCGATCCATAATTTTCCAGTCATTTCATCCCTCTGCCTAAAAGAACCGAAGACGGAGACAGAGTCAGTGTGGTCCAACTCACCGAAGGAAGTGGTGATATGTTCGATATGTATAGATCGATGGGTTATTGCTACAACACTTTGGAGATACGACTGCAAGAAGATGTTTTGACTTCCGACATATTCATCAATGATCTACGATACGTTCGTATGTCTCACATTGTCAAAATAACTCCAATACACCTGAAGAAGGTGATCACAATTCTAGAGGTATGTATATAGGTATGTTCACGATTCCATATACAGTTCTCAACACACTGAATGGACCACTCATAATTTGACTCTATTTCGAAGACCTGTATTTTTTGAAAAAATTTACAGATTTTCATGCGGTTTTCGACATCAGATATGATATTTCATCGGCTTCCAAGACAGTTAGACCACTCTGGGAGAGTCTGTAGAACAAAACATACACAGAGTGTAAAGTGGAACCATTACACTATTGACTATATTTCCAATGCTGCCAGAGAACTCGAGAAATTTTTGTCTGATCAAAAGTCAGTCATATTATGATACACTGGGACCTCATCTCGGGACGTTTTCGTGATTTCTCCTTGATTGGTCATTGAAACAAATGAGAATTCGACTTTTTTTCGAAAGTCTTGCATTTCTTGGATTTTTTCTCTAGAACTCCACTTGAGCTGACAATTGAGAAGAACTGTTCTCATGTTTTGTGAAGGACAATAAAAGACGAAAAAATCACTATTGTGTATATACAGGATGATAAGAAAATAGGGCAAAATCTCATTTCAGTAAAAAAAAACAAAAATGGTGACTAGATCCATGGCCCATTCGATTCGGTATATTCAGAAACGGCATTCTCGATATCCATTATTTATATCAGACTATAGACTCGAGATGTTTTCGAAAATTCGCCTATAATTGGAATACAGTATGTAAATTTTCGATGCAAAATTGTTTCCTGATATCGATGATTCTTGTCAGCTCATCTCCAATATTTATTCCCCAAGTATGAGACACAGAATATTGTTGTTCAATATACTGAGTGTTCCACAATTCATCTGACGAATTACGAACTCAAGCTGCGGTTCTGCGGACTATTTTCAGAGTGTTCTAGCTCTTTTTGAAGCCGATGGAACATCGCATCTGATATCGAAAACCGCATGAAGATTGGTCGATTTTTTCATAGAATACTGTTGAGAACTGTTGTTGAAAACAATGCAAAATCACGACGATTATTCTCAATCCAACCTGGTAACTTTCATGAAATTCAAACAGAAGAAGTACCTAGTGTGATACAAAGAATGTGACTGTTGGGTGTGTTACTTTATATTTTGGCGCGCTCTTGCGGGAAATACACCTGTTTCGTTTAGTGCATCAGATCGAAAAATAAATTGTAAAAGTCTAAGAAAAATTCAACATTGAAAAGAATGGACATTGTATGAACTTGAAAATTGAAAAAACTTGTATGAATCCAACTCAAACTATTCCAGACTACATAAATCCACACAAGGGGTCTATTCAGTAAAATATCGTTAAAATACGATATTGTTACATTACCGGTACATTGGGTAACGACATTGAGAACGATGTCGTTAGAGAAAACAGGATGTTGATGTTCTGTGGGTAAAAATGCGTGAAGAATTTGTCTGTTCTCAAAAGTTTCAGGTTCTTTCCGTTCAACTTGCCAGAAAACAAGAAAATATTATCTTGCCGCTCTTTTATTACACGTATAGTGCCTATACATAAGGCAAAGTAGCACATCTGGTAACTATCAACTTGCATGGGTTTTTACCATATTAGATCACTTGTAGGTATCCTTTGCTGACTTTGTTGTTGCTTGAATTCAAAGATCTAGTATATAATAATATTATCGCAGAATGTTATTTCAAGAATATATTCACATGTATAGGTATAAAAATATACCGACTAGAAATAATGAAGAGTTTATCTGTGTACATCATTTCTCTAACTACCTCAACAAGTGCTCGCCTTATTGGCTATTTGTTATTATTCGAATAATCAGCAGAACAAGATTTTTCTCTAGATGATATCGGTAGTGGCTTTTTAATCACACTCCACATGCAGAAAAGGTGTACTTTTACTGCCTAGGCAGAAAGAGTTTGTTGCTATGTAACGTTCCAAGTAATTTGCATCAAATTGGTAATCAAAATGGACAATGACCCTGGGTGAAATAAAATTGATGGATTATTCGGATTTTGCGTGGAATTGGAACAAATTCGGAGAAAAATTATATGTTTCACATGGTAGAGAAGAAGATGTAATGCCTACTAGAGTCTCGAGATCATACCCGTGTGTTCACCGAACACGCCCGATCGTTCCCTAAGCGGTGGGGAAACGTAAACGGGCAGCAGTAACTACGTTATGAATATTGGCGCGTGCCTGAATTATTTTGGAGTAAAATTTGTCAATTCAATGTACTTCGAAACGGAACACTATAGTAGTTGTGCCTTCTTGTTTTACATATATTTATAGGTAGACATCAAATCAATAAACATAGTGCTCTCGCCATCGGTATTTGCTGAACTTCGCTATGGGAAAAATGTTGGGATGAAGAATGATCTATACAGGGTGTATCTAAATAACACCGAAATAATTCAAGGGATGATTTCTTGTGATATAATATGATGAATTAAGGTCATATAAACATGTGTCCTAAACTCGCTTCGTTTTCGAGGTACAGGGTTACGTCCTGATTTCGAATCCGAAGTGATTTTTAACCTATCTTGCCTCCTAATATCATTTTCCGGAAATGTTGTTGGGTCCATGACCAGAGCAGTGTTTTTCACTGAAGATTACCTCACTTTGGTCATAGTTGGTATATATATCTATCGCTCCTTAAAATTGAACAGTTACGTTAGATATTATGCGGGTTGATATGCCATTATAGAAGAGACATGCACACTGTTTATATTTTTAAATACATCCAGTGGGATTGAATTTTATTTTATGTCGAATATTAGAGTGTGTTTTTTTATGTGATATATTTGTTTTGTTAATTTCAAATATATATATTTTTTTTGTAGGCATACTAGTACTTCTTTTATGTAATTCTGAAATCTGATCCACCCTGTATTTATTTCAATTAAATGGCATCAGTAGATAGTAAATAGAATGTTAGGATAGGGACACATGTAAGCCATTTCGACAAATCAATATAGGTATTGTATAGTTTTGATACAAGAAAAATCTCGATTTTTCACATTCTACGTATAGTAGGTATACCTTGAGCTTGATCAACGAAATCATAGCTCAATTAGAAGAATCGAAAAATGTAATAAAATATAAGGTGTTCCATTTTGAATAACGAAGCTGCTACTACTATACTACTAAGTACTACATAACTACTAATAATAATTTCTAGTGAAGCAGATGAACATTATCGAAAATAATTTGAATAAAACGAGCGTCCTCGCCAACAAAACATAAGCATATAATATGTATGTCGATGAGTGGTTAGGACTCGTCGTGACATAGCGAATTATTGCAAATCAAATCATCGCTGTCATTATCTGATAGGTCGCAGTAGATCACTTGATGCCTATCAAATGTTTCTTATTTATTCGAAAAAAAAATGTTGAAATGTGATCAAGAAAACTGTTGGTGGCCCACCCCGTACTACAAAAACAAAGACAGCATGAGAGAAGCTGCCTGCCCACTCATTGTATCATGACTGCCTGCTTACGTCTCGGTCTCCCCACCGCTTAGGTAACGATCGAGCGTGTTCGGTGAACACACGGGTATGATCTCGAGACTCTTGTGTAATGCCTTGGCTTGCTTCCTAGCCTCGGCTACGCCTTGCCTATAAAAGCCGCAACATTTAATCTCGTTTTTTTTCTGCCTAGTAAAACAAATGAATATTGTTGGAGCAGTGGTGGAATTCAGCCAAGGCAAGGCAATGTTGTGAATTTTATGGAAATCATATCGTCTGTGGAGTTCTCACATATCTTAGATTATTCATCTTCTATATTTTTCTTCATTGTACCAGTTTTCCACCTGATGGAGCTACTGTGCTATAGCGGAACATGTCGTGTGATTAGCAATTTTGTCGAAATCTTATCGTCTGTAAAATTTTTACTGCTAATATTTCTGATGGTTTTTATTCGTATTTCAACATAATATAGCAACTGTGCTGTGGTCTGCTCCTACTCACGAAATAGGTTCGTCAGTTCTTATTTGCGGTCAATTTCTATTCGTTTGGAAATTATCGTGGCAATGTTGATGTTTTTGGCACCTTATATACAATCGAACAAAATGAGAAAAATACTCGAGTTATGATCCTATTGAGAAATAAAGTTCACTTGCCTTTATTCACATGATATGCCTCATAATGTCATTGAGCTCAAAATTCCCCTATAGTAGGAGAATCAAAGAGGAATTAAAATAGTCACTCATACCTTGTTAAAAAAATAATTGGGAATGAAATAAAATATAAGTGTATTCGAAAACAAATCTGCTTTTATTTCCAACAAGGCAAATGTAGAAGCATTCTTGAGATTCATCTCCTCATTCTCGTATTTAGACACTGTTCAGATCGAAGAGTTGGCAGAAAAATACTCACAAGAAATATTTTCAAGATTCCTATTCAACTTAACGCTAGACAAATTTCAAGATAGTATTCGAATACGTGAGCAACATAGTTGATTGATTATCCTAATTACTTTCACTTTTTTTTTTTTTCAGAAAGTCTACAACAACAAAGTGAAACAATTTCATTTCTTGAATTGTCCGCCATATGCACTGACCTTACTGAATATATTCAAACAATTCATGAAACCAAAACTAGCTGCAAGGGTGAGTATTGAAATAGGAAGAAGATAATGCCCTTCACACACGCCATCAGCTTGAAATCTTAAGTTCGATCCACTTCCCAATTGTCTAAATTGCTGTAATGTCTTTTGTGCCGCATTTACTTGGAAGCGCACGAGAAAAATAATAATGTTCGAGAAATATCGTAGGTACCTAGGAGGTGTAGAGAATATATGATATTATTTATCCTCGAGAATACTTCCTTCAGCGACTTCCTAAGCTTTGTCAATTATTGTGTCGACGAACAAAATATACAGTGTGTCCATTTAGTGCGTAATTCTTCGATATCTCGAAATCCATTAACACTAGAGAAACATTTTTGGGAACAGATTTCTTCTCTTATTGAGGGTTTCCATTTCAAAAATATTTTCAATAATACTGGGTGTTTTATCAAAGCGGGACGACTCGGAGAAGAGTTTTTTTTAAATAGAACACCCAGTATTTTTTCTTCGAAATTTATTCCGCTGAGGTATAGCTCTCCATCACTGGAAAAAAATTGAATTCGGTTGAGGCGTTGCCCAGAATTGGGTATGGTATAGGTATTCATTCATTAATATCTTGAAAATATTTCGACATACAGTAGTAGCAAGGTCTCACCTGAACCAATCCAGTAATTTTGTGAGGTAACCTTTACAGGGTGCTAGAATTCACATTCTGAATATTGTGAGAGTCAGACGACGTTCATTAAAATTTTTCAAATGAAACACCTTGTATTTTCCATCACAGATTTATTCCGACGAAATTCGCCTTTTTATTTTCATCGCCAAAAAAAAAATCGAAATTGGTTGCGGAGTTTTCAAGTTATGAGTAATTTCCTCATGTTTATCACTATCTCAGGGCTTCAAGGCATGGTTCCTTCATATGATTTGAGTGTGGATATTTTGCTTGCCACATGACATCCGAGGTTTTTCATATAGATCATTTAGGTTTGTTTGCATTATGTGCATTGTCCAAATTCGAAATATTCTTTTTACATGTTACTTATGATTTGAATAATATGAACCTAAGTGAAACAAACAAACATGCCAAAAGCAATGCCTGCCTTTAGAACAACTTCTACAATACAAACAATGGAGATTTGGATTGCGAGAATAAGGACATTTTTTTAAAATTCAGAACACTTTCCATGTCGTTATTTCCACAATCAAAATCTCCATTTAACTTGAAGGAGGCAATCTCTACATAATGATAAGAACAATATTACTTCACTACGCGAGTTTCGAGAAAAAATACTACGCGGGATTCGAAAG
This sequence comes from Phaedon cochleariae, assembly GCA_918026855.4. Lineage (NCBI taxonomy): Eukaryota > Metazoa > Arthropoda > Insecta > Coleoptera > Chrysomelidae > Phaedon > Phaedon cochleariae. The sequence continues at coordinate 12,552,923 of OU896710.1, read as the reverse complement.
GAAATTCAGCAAAATTTTGAATAAATTCAAGATGCAAAAAATTCGTGAAAGTAGCATTTTAGACCAACTTGTCAAAATAACCCACTCTGTTTTGAATTCAAACTAGAAGAGCTTGTTAATGTTCCTATTGTTAAAGAATATGTGGATGGTTAATGAAGGAATTTGATCAAACCGTAGCAACGCAATAATTCCACAATACAAATGAATAAGAGAAGTATGACGTACAAATTACCCAAAAATAGTAGTGAAAATAAGGAAATTATCCATAACTTGACAACGCCGCACCCAATTTTGATTTTTTTTCAGCAATGAAAAGGCGAACGATGTCGGAATGGATTTGTGAATAAAAATACAGGGTGTTCATCTGAATCTTGCAAAATTATGAATGCAAAATTGAGCACCCTGTTGAAGAACATGTCAAAAAATAACTGGATTGGTATACGTTAGACCATGCCACTTCCGTATGCCTGAAGTATTTTCAAAATTTGAATACATGAATATACCATGCCCAATTCAGCATGAAACTTCAATAGTGGTGAAAATAGATTCATCAATTATTACTTGGTAACGCCGCGACCGATTCCAATTTTTTGTACAGCGATGTGAAGGTGAACCTCGGCGGAATAAATTCAGACTAAACAATACTGTGTGTTCCATTTAAAAAAACTCGTCTCCGAGTCGTCCCGCTTTTATAAAACACCCAGTATTGTTGGAAATATTTCTGAAACAAGCAATTTCAGTAACTGAAAGAGTTTTTCCTTCGAAGTTTTTCTCTATAGGTTATGGCTTTCGAGATTTCGAAGAATTACGCAGTAAATTAATGGACACACTGTATAAAGAGATGATGAGCTGACTAGACTTATCGAGTTCGATTGGTAATACTAGAAATGGAATAATCGAATTTCTGAACAACATATTCGGTGAGAGTGAGTTTCTAAATAGGAAAGTGAAAGGTCGCCGACTTCCCAATGGTTTTTTGATGATTTTGACGAATTACCAATCAGGTGGATGGCTTTTATCTGAATGAAATCTTGGGGTTCTGAACCCCATATGTCACAACAGATAACTGAAAGAAAAAATCACTGGTTGGATCTACACCATGTTCATGAACGGGACAGCTACTGCATCTCTTCAGGATGAGGCAATCAGGTTCAAGGTCTCGCTCCTCTTGTGGTCACTCATGGGCCGCGATTCTTGACGGTGATAGAGTAGAATGTTCCCTGGAGAGCGCTCCCCGATTCGTTCCTACTGCTTCATATCAAATCAAGGAGTTCGTATTCTCAAGAGGAAGGGAGCAAAATCATAGCTCCCCGATAGACGTTGCTGCTACGTGTTTCCAAAGGTGAACGACCAATCAGATACGATTATATTCTGACATTTTGACATTCTACAGGCAAGGTGAAGGGTGAAGGAGAACGTTGAATGAATATAATTTTTTCCAAGTTATTATTCATCATTCGAGAATCATTTTCGAATTCATCATGAGGTGAAATTCACACCTCTTCAGCTCGAGATATGTGGCATACCTCAGTCTCTACAGTGAGAGCAGAGGTTCTTGTGAATGCTTCCATATGAGGATTCACAATGTTAATCAGTTGCCTCGTTAAACATTTTGTTAGCCGAAACATGCATTCACAAAAATTTCTAATCAGCCAACTCAAAAAGGGTTTTGTTCGGAAAGTGTAACCACACCAACGTCATTTTGTAGTTCAACATCCAGAATATCTCCATTCATATGTTTTTTGAATCCAAAGCACAATTGAAATCTCACGAAATATGGAAATTCAGAAAACCTTACCTTTGATCACTGATGAGACAGAAAAGAGAGTTATATTTTTATTCAATATATCGGCAGTTAGCCAATCAGAAGTTCTCTTAAAAATCTTGATAGATGCATTAGTACCTCCCTAGGAAGCGCTTCTCTTGTGTTATTCAGTTCAAGAATACGGTTCTCTGATAGACAGATGCCTCAAAAGAGGAGTGGAGCTGCAAGTTTATGTTGACGACATTGTCATTCTGGCAAGAAATACGACTGAAACAGTAGCCTCTAATATCCTTCAAGGAACATTGGATGATGTCTACAGTTGGTGACAGAAAAACAGATGTCTGTTAATCCTAGCAAAACTGTTATCGTACCCTTCACTCTACTTTCCTACAATAGTGAGATTATTCCACTTGCAGCGTGACACTCTCTGCAGCTTCGAGCGAATATGTCCATACATATCAGGTATCCGTAGACGACTAACGATTCTGATGGAACAAGTGTTCATAAGAGAGTGAGGTGACTCATTGTGATGAAAGAGTTTAACAAACATGGTAAATGAAGAAGGGATGAAACTTGAATGATACTTGTATAACTATAAAATCATATCTTGCAGGTTTCAAATGAGTATCTTTCAATTTTCATCCTTCGAGTATAATCTTGAGCAGATGACATGTTTCACGTTGAAAACGTTGATTCATCGCGTTGACATTTCGTGGTTAAAATGTTTCATTCAGCTGTTGAAGGGTGTTTCTGAATAGTGACTTGTATAAATAGATTTTTCTCGGTGCTGAGCTATGCCATAGAACTAACTCTCTACTCTATTAGTTCTTTCGTTTCAGTTATTCATCTATGAGGATACAACTTCAATCACAAAACATATTTCCAAAGATATTTTGCCATGTGATTTTGGAGGAAATGAGCGGTCTCTTTATGAACTCAATGGTGAGTTAATCTATATAAATGGTACCCATTTCCTTTTGAAAAGAGAATATTGACCTCTTTTGAATACAATCGAGTTGGAAAGGAATCACATTTGTTTCTAAAGTATGATGAAGCTGAGTAAGTCTACTCTTTTTTGTCACAGAGGGTTGAGAAATTGTGGGTGAAAATGTAATCTGGACAAGGAAGTTCGATGAAAGCTGTAACAATCTTTTGTAGATCATGTAGACTTCTTGAGTACATAGCTTGATTTGTTTCAAGTTGGTTCGTACTCACCTTCTGAAAATACATGTACTACTTCATTCTATATTAATTTCAGAATATAAGTATACGCATACTTACCAACAATTTACTCACTGTCGATTCATTTGGCACATTATTGCTTCTGGAAACTTGAAATGATTTATCAATTTTTCTTCGTTCTTTCACAAAATTTTTGTGATGTGGATTCAGAACAATTGAACGTTGTTCGTTTTATGAACATATTTCCTGATAACTGTCCAAGAAAAAACACCGTATAACACGTATTCAGAAAATGGCGGCAAATGTAAATCCGTTGCTCCTGTTGGGACACACTTTATCTATTTATTCTTCGCAGAGATATGGAAACACAAACTATCAGAATATAACGACAGATTCATTGCATTGTCCAAAATGAGAACCGACGAGAAATTGAGGCCCTCTCCTCTGAAGAATGATCAGATTTTGGGATACCATGGCAACTTCAAGAAACTAGAAATGGACTAGATGGATAAGCTACTGGGTGATTGGTTCACTGTGATTATGTTTGATTGATAATAATAATAATAATAATAATAATAATAATAATAATAATAATGTTTATTTGCAGATATAAGAATAACAAAAGCATACATTGACAGATAATAATATAATGATTTAATAAATGATTTGAGAAACGTGTATTATTTAGGTTCACAAAATTCAAGTTTCGCAAATAAACTAGACGAATCCCACAAAAATTACTGTACGTGGGATGAGTGTTCATTTATTCTTGAAAATCAAGTTTCATTTCCTATTAATAAGTTTGAATTTGCAACATTTCATATGATGGTTCCATTAATAAATTTATTTTCAATTTTCTATGAGTCGGGTGAAGTCTTTTCTGTCTTTGTTTTTCATGTACTGTTTCAATTTGTTTTTGAACATAGATTGCGAGGCAATGGATCTTATCTCGATGGAAATACTATTATATAGTCTTGCCGATAAGTATCGGTAGTTTTTTTTTCCAATGGTTTTTTTCGCTGTTGCTGTTTTACCTTGTGAATTTGATCTTCCTCTAGTGTTATGTGAGTGATCAATTAATTGAAGGAGATGTCTGGTTTTCTGCTGGTATATAACAACTGTTTGGAAGAAAATTTGCTTCATGTCAAATACATTGGATTCTTTGTACAATAAGTCTGAGGAATACGTACGATCTTTATCGAGGATAATTTTGAGAATCCTCTTCTGGATAACCTCTAATGTTCTTATATAAATATTTGAAGCTCCTCCCCATGCTATGATTCCATATTTCAATCTAGATTCAACTAGAGCATAGTAGACAATTTTCATATGTTGTATGTCGAGAAATGAACCGAAAAATCTGAATTTGTACAATAGGCTACATATGGTCTGTCGAACTTTTTTTATGTGAGTGTTCCATCGGAGATGGCTATCGATAGTAATTCCTAAATATTTAACTAATTTCGACGACTTGATCTCCACGACACTCGTGTTATTGTTTATGGTTAGTTTTTGGAAATATGGTAAACCATTTTTCTTACAAGAGAATGCGAGGTAAGATGTCTTCTGGTAATTTATCGTTAAAATATGTTGGTTGAACCAGTTGATTATAGTGTCCATCTCTTGTTCCACGGTTGCTTTCAGGTTTTGCCATGATGAGGACTGGTAGAAGATGGCAGTGTCATCAGCAAAGCTCACTATAGTTCCTTCAGTATTCAAAGAGAGGAACTCGTTAAGATATACCGAAAACAAGATCGGTCAAAGGACCGTTCCTTGGGAAACTCCATATTTGATGGTTTGAATTGTGCTATTTGTATTATTGATCTTTACGTATTGTTTTCTGTTTGACAAGTATGTTTCAAACAAAGAGTATGCTATACCTCGAATTCCTAAACTCTCCAAAGCTTTCAACAGCTTGCCATGACTAACAGTGTCGAAAGTCTTGGCGAGATCTAAGAATACACAAAGTGAGGGAGAGCTGTCGTCTAGTGATTTATAGATCTTAGAAGTTAAACATTCAATTGCATCCTCTGTCGACTTTCCCTCGCGGAATCCAAATTGGTTGTTACATAGTAAGTTAAGTATATTTATCTAAATAATCAGTCAATCTGTTCTTCAATATTTTTTATAAAATTTTTGCTAGGTTTTTAATCAATGAAATGGGCCTGTAATTTATCATTTTGGTTTTGTCACCGCTTTTGAACAAGGGTTTTATCACTGACATTTTGAGGTTATCTGGAAAAGTACCGGTTTCTATAACTAAATTGAATAAGTAATTGAGAGGCTCTGCAATTTCATTTTTGACTTCTTTGAGTGTTTCTGCCCTGATTGAATCACTACCTGGTGCTTTGTTTGGTTTAAGAGATTCTATAGTTGCTATTATTTCATTGATACTAGTTGGTTTCAAGAATATTGAAGAAGATGCCGTTTTTCTGTTCGCTTGGGGATTTTTTACTTTTTCAATATTTTTAGCCAAATTGCTACCCACATTTGCAAAGTAATCATTGAATGAGTCTGCCATTGATTTATGATCATCTAATATTATGTCATTATCTGAAATAATTTTTTTAATATTTATTTCTTTTTGTTCTTTCCCTACGCTTTTTATTGTTTTCCAAAGATTTTTTGAACAATTAGCATTTTTTTGAATTTGATTTTTGTAAAAATCGCTTTTTGCCTGTTTGATCAAAGAATCGATTTTGTTTTTGTATTGGAAAAAATCTTTTTTGACATCTCCATCGTCTTTTTTTTCTCTGTATTTTTCATAAAGGCTATCCCTTTTATTTATCGAGTTAACCAGACCAGCGGTTATCCATCGTTTCCTTTTAATTTGATTATGTTTTTGTTTAATCACTATGCTGGCCTCACTTATACCTTTTTCTAAAATTTCTGTAAATATATCCATACTTTTATTAACATTTTCCTCCCTGTAAACTGCCTCCCATGTTTCATTCTGTGAATATTATTATTATATAAAATCATGAGAATTGAGTTTCATCGGAATTCGAACTGAACTATACTGGTAGTTTATCGAACCGTTACATATGGGGCATGTGAATGGCAACATGATTTGATTGTCGTAAGGCGAGCCAGGCTCTCCCCAACTCTCCGTGACTGTGATGTTGCAAATGCCATATCCTTCATCTATACTCTTATATATAATGATTCAATGATCAACCCGCAGTATGTATTTATGTTTAAAATCCATTCTCATGCAAGATTCTTTCAACTGAAACTAGAATGGAAGTATGTGTTTCTGAGCTATATCTGAATCTCGCAATTCTGGAAAGCGATTCGGGAGAAAACATCGAGTATGTCTACTGAATATTCTGGTGAAGATGAAAATGAAATGGAATCTGAATACGCATGAGCAAATTGCTGTTTAGATGTGCCTGTTTTTTTGAAACCTATATTATAACAATCATATGTAGAATTACATCTGGAGGTTCTCCTGTAAAAGTATTCCTAATATAATTTCATATAAAATGACAAATCTTTATTTTGATATAAACGCAAGGCACTGTCCAAAATGGTGATCGTCTCTGAAAAACTGATCATATTGATGGTTATTCATATACGTGTCCAAATTTGTTGACGATCGCACGACTGATTGCTGAGATATATGAAGGGAGGCCGTTTGAAATGAGATATGCTGAATATATACCAGCGATTTAAAATACACACGTTATAAATTTGAGAGTTTATTATATACAATATAGAAAAAATAAAGACATACGAGCAAAAATTCAAGCAAAATTAATAGGTCTCAATACTTTCAAGCAATTTCTGATTACGTCATGTTCGAGATTCGAACTTGAATTTTGCCATTTGATAGTAGGTACCTAGTATAGTTCCTCTTTACTTACTGATTCCTGTCAATAAAATCCAATATTACTATTATTATTATCCTTCAGATGTACACTCGTCGTCTGAGAACATTTCACGGGTGGATAGTATAAGCGCTCTTTTTGCACTGTGATTTAGTCAATTTGCGAAATGTCCGATGAAGATGAGTATACAGGGTGTCCCAAATTCGAGTCTCATCATTGAGATCTCGAGAAGTAGAAGAGAAACGAGAGAAAGGTTGTGCAATTTGCTGCTCATTGAAACGCCGCTTTGGAATTGGAAAAATTTCGAAAATTCCCGAATTTTTTTGGAAAAACTGAACATTCGCGATTCTATTTAAATATTTTATGAGTCTATTTGAATAGATTATCACACATTTCCATTGCTACTATTTCTCTTCAACAAGATGGTGTTATCAGATATTCAAACCGACGATTCGTCATTGAGCTGCCATCATCAACTTCGTTTATTTAAATACGCGGTTCTATTGGTTTTTCATCATTGATTTTGACAGCTTTCAATTTCTTTGAATCAACAGTGTATCGCACTTATTCGAAAAATGTGTTTGTTTTCAATCCTATTAAATATTTATACTTTCTCTCTCTAACACCTGAGTTCTCACGAAAAACACCTTTAATATGAATTTTGCAATACACCGTTGATATCAGGAGATTATAAGCTTTCAAAATCCGTAATAAAAGATCCAGGACCGTATTTAAGAAATAAAGAGGATTGAAAATCTGATAAGACCTCCTTGTATGAAAGTAGAAGTAGAGAGGAGAATGAGTTATTTGTTTTGTTACATCTATTCAAATAGAGTGATGAAAAAATGAAAATGCAACCGTGAATATTCGGCATTCACAGTCTTAGAATAAGGAAAGTGTATAACTCGCTAATTTTCCACATATATACGATTTGCAGCATGAAGCATGACTATCATTCCGTGCTCGTTAAACAATATACTATTTGGAATTTATATGTAATAATTTCGGCATTGAGGCAATAACTTTGGCAATACCCGGCAATACTTATGAAAAATCTGCAAACTACGGCAATTCGGCATTACACTGAGAAAAACTGGGTGATTAAAACGTCTAGTTGGTATTTTTTTAGTACCGATAATTAAAAATATTTGGAATTTTATTAACAATGACAACGTATCCTTATTTCCTACAAATGACTTTTCTATTTTTCGCCAATTATTTGTCATCAATAAGAATACTATTTGTGACAGAATTATCACAGTGTTGTCTATTCAGTCAATTAAAATTTCATATTGGGGTTAAAAAACCTCATCTGGGGTTACTAACAACAGCTGACTATTTGCCACAACTGATGACACATTTATAGTAAAAGGTTTATTATTATTCATAGCAGAAATTGTTTAGCCATAACTAATAATTTTAGTTGTACTGCGTCGTTCGGGACCGCCTCGCGTCTCTTCGGGACCCACCGGCGAAAATTGCATCTTGCATCTGTTTGTCTTTCTGTTTCATCATTTGAACTTGTATCTTAATAGTGGGTAGATCGCACGGTCGTCGAGCTTAGACAAAATAAATGAAATAATTGTCTAGTGTAGCCGGGAGCGTCGTGTTCTTGCTGGTTCACTGCTCTGTGTGTTGTCAAATCACTGTTTTGTGTTTTTTTGCACTTCGCGCTGAGCCATTTGGCATTTGGTTGGCAAAATAATGATTCGCAGTTCACCATCGTTATCTGTGCGTCCCTAGATATCAGGTTTAGGTACCTATTCACAATTCAGTTCAGTTCACGACGGGCGACGGTGAGAAACGTCCATCCGACGTCACGTGTACACGGTGTATATTGATAATTCCCTCTCTTTTTGCTGAGCTGTGGCCTTTGGCACTTACGGTGTGTTGTGTATTCCTGTTCACGATTCCATTGGAAATTGGAAGGAAAATGGCATACAAACTGTTATTATAAGAATGGGGCCTTGATTTCAATTGATATAAAACTATTAAGTTGCCAGAATAACTAAATTATATTTCAAACGTTACTAAATCACTTTTAATAGTAACTAGATTTCATTTCAGTCACAATTAAATATTTAATTTGCAACAACACACTCACTATTAACGTCAGAAGAAATGAGTAATTGTCCCAACTGGGATAATTTGTTGTGATAACAAACATATATTGAAACAGTAATAACAATCTAATTGTCATAACTATGTATCTTGATTGTGGCAAATAAAACTTGGTATTAGTCCTTAAAAAGGCTTATTAGTTACCACAACAACGTCGTAGATGACTCAACTAAACTTTTCATTTGAGGCAAATAGGCGTTTCCAGAAAAACAGAATTAGTTATGGCAACAACTAATGCTTGCTGTCCCCTATCGTACTAAAAAAAATTTTTGTAGTTACTAATTTTTTAGTAACGGCTACAAATTTTTTCCCTCAGTGTATCCTTAGGCATTGATAATCATTCTCAGCATTTGAGCATTACTCGGCAATACCAGGAATATATCGGCATTACGGAAATAAACTGGCATTTATTGCCGAAAATGGCAATAGGTGTACATAATTTTGAGCGTGTCCGATACTTCATGTTTTCTACTTGAAAGAGGAAATCATCATCATAATTTTTGTGTTTTCGTTCGTTTTCAGTTCGTATCCATTCGGATGTTTTACTATGAACAGATATAAGATTATTCGATTACGTCATCGTTTTTCTCCTGGAGATTCTCAAATTACTCTCATTTGGAATTAGGAATGTTTTCAATACCTTCAATGAGCATCAAAAAAAATTCATCAGGAAAAAACTTCATCATTATTTTTCGAATAACCTGATTCATTAATGAAACAAGTCCTTAGATCAGTTAATTGTTGTTTTTATTAACATGAATATATCATACATAATATAAATGATCAATCAGACTTTCCTTAATATTTCATTAATTCAATTATTTCTTGTTTATAATAACAACTCATCCTCCTCTGTTTTATCAAACTACAAGCTGGTCAGCTAGCTACTAACATCTCCCCCTCTATTAACGAAGAGGTTTGAATAACTTACCCGATCTAGTGACACTACCCCTATGTTCATTCGGAATATTAGGTTCAATAGATTTAGACGTACTGGGTATTTCCTCAGAAATTCAATCATCAGATGAGTCAACACCGTTCATTATATGGTGTTTTTTCAAAATCTTCAAAATCATAAATGTCATAGAAATTATCAGCTCCATTTAGTTTTCTTAAGTGTATAGAGTTCCTTCTCAATATTTTACTGTCTCTAGTCTTTACTAAATAAGATCTAGGAGCAGCTAACTTATCTATAATGGTAGCTGGATTCCACAGCTTTGATGAGATATCTTGAAGCAATAGCGTAGGTTCGTATCCTACCGACTGCGCCATGTTTAAATATGCTAATACTTTATTAACATGAATATATCATACATAATATAATTGATCATGTCATCCAAACTTTTTTTAATATTTCATTAATTCAATTATTTCTTGTTTATAATAACAACTCATCCTCCTTTGTTTCAATGAACTACAAGCTGGTCAGCTAGCTACTTACAGTTGAACGAGACGCAAAGCGTCGAGGTTAGCTATGATTTCGAGACAGGAATGAAACTTCCTACCAAGGTTTCTATACTATTTCATTCACAGCCATCACATTTTGATCAAAATTATTAATATCTGTTTCTTCCTGAACATACCTGAAATATTAAATAAGTGAGGGCGAGAAGAAGAGGTGTGCATGTAATGTGACACTTCCCAACCATCAATAACGTCAGTTAATGACAACATTACATATATGGTTATAAATAATAGTAGATTGTTTTATTAGGATCAAAAGTGACACTTTGTTTGACAAGCGAATTTTGCATTTGCGAGGCGGAGCGTTTAGCGAAGCCGAGCGAAAGCAAAATTTGCGAGTCGAACAAAGTCACTTTTGATCCGAATGAAACATGCTATTTTTTCTGCAACCGAAACAATTAACTCAAATAAACATGTGAAGTAACCACCAATGCCGTGCCATATATGTATGCAATGCAACAAATATTGACAAATAATCCATGTGGTGAGAATATTCTACCTGCATTAACAGCAGGTTAGGTTTTCTAGGATGTTCGAATTGAAGTTTCAATATAAATACCACCACAGAGTGACATAATTTGTGTATGGACCAGGTGCTCTAATGGCAAACACCGCGCTAGAGCCAGCTATAGGAACAAGACGTGGAAAATTTTAGGTTAGTGAGCAATGTGAGCATATCAACAATGATAATAGTGATTATTTATTCCTCTCCATACTACACTCTGTGTTTGATGATCGAATGAAGCTAAACAATATCGTTGTTTGAGACAAAAAAACTATTGCTTGGCCTTGCCGTGATCATTCAAAAACAAGTTATCCATCCCGATAATAACGAATGAAATACAGATCAAGCAAGTATTTGAATCTTGAAGGCTTCCCTGATCAAAACAAAAATACTTAACTGAGATGTTTATAATTCCAATACTAAACTATAATAAGGTGTATTTATATCTCCAGCATGGGTATGAAATGCCAAATCTGCTGAAATCGGAAACAAATCAGGTATGCGTCTCAACCCAGATAACCAACCGTCACAATGTTGTTTATTCTTGATGACTTCCAGTACATCATTTTTAGTTCCTAGGAGCTAAAGTTCAACTTTAGCTCCTAGGAACTAAAATTCAACTTTAGCTCCTGGGAACTAAATATGTTGCTTAGCAACATACCTATTTTTGTGACAGTAATAGAAACGTCAATTTAAGAGCTAATTTTGGTATCAAAATGGACGACTTTTGTGTCGGTTGCAGAAAAAAATCATTATTACCGTCCTATAATTGAAATGCATCATTCGGATAGTGTAGTTTCATTAAAAAAATAACGTTTTTTGACCTGAGGCCTGACCGATAAATAATATTATTGTTGTCATTAGCAAGTCGTCTAGATAAGTAACCTACCTTTCGTTAAGGATGGAGGATTGAAGATTAAAAGTGACTGCTTATCGCTAACGTTATCAGTTTTGTTCGTGGAAACCCATACATTTGTGAATACAAGTAGAATTTCCACATTTTGTTTATGCATGTGAGTTTCGTCTGATCATATGCTGAATGTTCTCTTTCTGCATCAGTGTCTACCTACAAACTGTCTTCAACCACACCTTCCATTATTATTGATATCAGGTGAGACTATGTTTTTTTTCAATATTTTATCGGAACGCAAAAAATTTAAACGCTGTTATTTATGTCGAACATCGTACGTAACTGTGGTGAAAAGGAAGAGAAAATAGGTATTTGAACTAAACCTGTGGTCGTAGTATATTGTATAATATTCTGTATAATATATTTTATACTTCAGCACAAATTGAAGAATCGTTTTATTCCTTACTTCGCATGTCAGGACCATTTCATGTCATAGCAGAATGAAATTTTTTATAATTAAGGCTATGTTGACTCAAAGTGGGTTGTTTTAGTTATACATGGAATTTCGAAACCATCTATCCTCTATTGCAACAACAATCTTTCATTGTTTATATTTATTTGTACCTACAGTGTGGAGAATTCAACTGAAACTATTTCACTACCGCGGAGGTAAATAGAGTAATTATAGGAATTCGCCAAACACGTCCAGGTTTTACTGAATTTTCCTATATTTTTCGACCAATATAAACAAGATATCCCTTCAGGAATAGATGATGGTAGTTTCAGCTACCCCTGGACGGATATATTCTCCATATTTCATACAAAATGTGGGTGAATTCATTGTATGTCGGAAAGTCTTTAGAAAAAAGATTCCCCTCCCTGCTAGCGAATTTGTTCCAGAAGCAAGATAAAATTACTTGAAGAAGTCGCAATTTGTTATTTTTCGCCAGAATATTTCACCTCCATGCCCTGAGTAATGAAAAAGTTGTGGATTAGGTTGTAAAATGCATGATCTGGACATTTTCATTTTCTATAAAAACCATCAACTTTATAGGCAAAGTTAGTTGAAAACTACTAATAAGATACTTCAAACATAACTTCATAGTCCTATTGTATAATTTAATGGATTGGGTAATATACAACTTCATTTCATCCAGTAAAATGTGTTTGAGGCCGTCGAAAATTTCAGGAAATTCTTTGGAGTCGCAATTTACCAGATTTCAACTTCTTGAACTATATGTATAATCAGAAAATTATCAGAGGTAGGAAGGTGAGGATATAAGTCAGATATTCTCCTACCTATTTTAATGCCAATTGGTGGAAAGGGGTTCCTTAGACTTCTTTAACAGAATTAGAACCCAATTAATGTACAGTGAAGGCAATTATACCACAATAAAATCCTTCTACAACGAAGGGTACTTAGAGGGTCCCAAACACCAAAAATATTCCTAAAATATTCTCAAAGTTGATGGATTTTATTGCACTTCCTGTTTTGTTTATTATAGTGAGTGGTTTCAGATACCCACAAAGCACATGTACGTCCTATGTATGTCCATTGAATGTACAAAATGGACTTCATGGACGTCCAGTGGATGTCCACTTAGGTCCATGAATGTCCGGTATGAGTCCAATAATCGTCCAGATACACTGGATTCAACATCTTATGTACGTACGCCATGGATGTCCAGTGGACGGACACGAATAACGCTCATTGAACGTAGTACGACATGTGATTTATATACGTCTATTATTCGTCCAATAAATGTCCAGATATAACATTTTATGTACGTATATTAAGGATGTCCAATGGGTGTACATAAAGACTGTCCATTGGACGTACTACAACGATCTTTCATACGTCCATTATACGTCTAGATACGCCCATAACGGTCCGAAATATGTCGAATAAATGTCCAGATACACTATACAGGGTGTCCGGATATTATGCGCAAAAAATCAAGAGGGTGATTTTTTTTATATGTACGTGGGTCCGGAAATGCATAGTTTTCAACATACATTGTGTTGAAACTTTTAAAAAAGATCGGTTTGTTATGAATATCTCAATTGTCCTTTTACCAATTTTCTTGAAATTTGGCAATGATATTCTTTGTCATAAGGGGCTGATATAGCCATAATTCAATTGGTATTATCAAATCCAGTGGCGTCCCAGGGGCAACCTACCGAATATTATTGTCAATAAAATGTGCGCCACTGATTTTTTCGAGTTCTGTATCTTCATAACCTATCGACCAACTAAAAATACAACATTTCGGACTCTTGAATTATTGTGATAATTTGCTTCATTTCCATGGAAAAAATAATTTCCAATTTATTGCATAAAGGACCCCGCATAAAACCATAGGGAATTGGCCCACAGTGGGATGTGCCTGAAATTGGGTCCATATACATCATCAGAACGTATCGACACAGACCGTCGATTAGTAGGAATTTATTTGACTAGAATAGTAAGAAATCAGAATAGCAAATCATCAGAACCATATTTCAGCGACTGCAATATGTACAACCCGTAATTTGTCGAACCGTACTTTGACAGACTGCATTATGTCAGAATGCATAATTCACAATAGTATATCGAAAGACTGCCATATATTCAGAAGTGTACTTTGCCAAACCAGTGAATAAAATACTCTTCATGTCGTCAGAATCATAAAAATATATAATCGTAAAGTCATAGAACCGTAAAAGCACAGACTGTAATTCAGCGACCCGTACTCTGTAGACCACCATTTCATCAGAATGAACATTCCCGACCAGCAAACTGGCAGAATTGTGATGTACAGAATCTGAAAATGGTAGAATGCGAAAAGTTCATACCCGTAGAAAGACAGACTGTCGATTTTTGATACCCGTAAAATGAAAGATCCGTACAATGACAGACTCGTAAAAGCACAGACTGCCAATACTCTAGATCCGTAAAATGCAAGAACCGTACATCGACAGACTCATAATCCATCGGACTACCGGAATTTCCAATCCATAATTCATCAAAACCGTAAAACGACAGACCCGTAAAACAGCAGAATCGTAAAATGACAGACTCGTACAATGGCAGAATCGTGCAGCTACCAAACCCGTAAATTTTCAGAATTTTTTGGATTAAGACCCGTGAAATAGCAGAACCGTAAAATGGCAGAACCGTACATTGACAGACCCGTAAAACGTCAGAACCGTACATCGACAGACCGTCAATATACCAGAATGTGTGAGACGCGTGGAGACTCGGAACAAGCGGTAGCGCATTGTTGCCAAGTTGAATCGATAGAAATTCCTTGCTATACCTACTCAAATCTGATTCAAACTGTTTTATGAAGAATTCTAGAGGGCTGAGATAGGTTCGTACATTGTAGTATTTGTGTTTGATAATCTGTTTGATCCGAATCAGGAAGATATTGACATGATAATTTGATTGTATCAAGATAAAGAAGTATATATCATTCTTTTTGTTGTAAAATTAAATAACAAAACATCAGACATGTGAATATAACGATGTTTTCTATGTATAATAGGTGAATCTATTCTCGGAGATTCTATAAGGCAGTAATGGAATCATTGTATGTCCATTCCTGAACATATAAATATTGGAGAAAAACATCAAACTTTCAAACTTTCCTATAGTCATGGTCTGAGATTCGGATCATAGTGTATACCTTTCAATTTGATTCTCCAATTAAATAGTAGATAATATAAATAAAGAACTTGTAGCATTTGTATATCGCTATTTCGTTTCGGGAAACCTACTCCCCAAGAGTTTTCGAATCTAGTGATTTCTTATTGTCAATTGTGCTCAAATCCCTCACATGACTTCAGTTATAGATTATATATAGGGTGTCCCAAAATTGCTCTACTTGAAGTAGAGGTCAAAATAAGTTGATTGGACCCAATTCGTTTATATACCAAAATGTTCCGTTCGTCAATGGGGTACTTTGTATGTGATCAATGAGGTACTTTGTATAAGATCAATTTCATTTGTGTTTCGGATATCATAATGACTTCATTCATCTTCCATGAAATGTCGAATCTCAAGCAATGGCGGCTCGAAATACCGCCTGTTGGTTGATCGAGGAGGTGTTACATACATTTTACTTGATTATTTGGGATTTTCCCTCCTCGCTTCTACAAAATAATAATATGAGCATAATTTCAATATACAGTGTGGTCATTTAAGTGTGCAACATATGGGAATCTTCTTAATGAATTGCACAACCAAAATACAGATAGTGCCAAGAGTTGGTGCATGTTCGATCATCATTTCAGGTGCACTCAGAATAGTTGCAAGTCAAACAGCATACAGGGTAGGTTAAAAGATATAAAAAGTGCTCAGGAGTAAAGTACCCGTATTTCAAAAAATTCAGCAGAATGTTATTGAGAAAAGTTGTTCAAAATTAAAATTCATACCTAAATACCAGAGCATGGCTTCCTAAGACATTCTTCAGCTCTTCAATTCCTTTCGTTAATAAATTCCCATTTTTTTTTTCAAATTCAAGCATATTTTTGCATTCAACTTGGATTTCAATTTTTATAGGAAATCACAAACTTCATGTTTGTTGCAACGATATTCAGCTCAACTTTGAAATTTTGCGAACCCTATTTTCAACAGGGTAAAACATCATTAATGATAATATGCATATTCAAAAACCTTCATTTAATGTGAACATTTTGTATTTGAAATGTTTATGAAAAAGCTGAACAAATTGATCGACAACCATGATATCTTTTGAAAAATCACGGACACCCATCAAGGAACAGAACAAATGAGGGTTGACAGTAAATATCGAGGCAGTTTGGTGACATACTCCTTATCTAATGATGTTTTACCTTGTTGAAAATATAGTTTGCGAAATCTCAAAATTAAGCTGTATATCGTTGCAACAAACATCAAGTTTCCCTAAAAAAATAAAATCCAAGTTGATTGCACAAAAGTGCATCAATTTCAACAAAAGTATGATCAACTGATTTTGTTATGATCAAATTATGAAAGTGTTTAGGGTGAATATAAAAAAAAATACAAATTGGGAAGTTATCAATGGAACAAATCGAAACACTAAAATATGTCTTAGGAGGCCATGTTTTGGTATTCAGGAAAAACTTTCAATTGTAAAGAACTCATTTCCATAACAGTTTGCTGAATTTTCTGAAATAAGGGTACTTTACTCCTGAGCATTTTTTTTATTTTTTGACCTACCCTGTATGCTGTTTGACTGTATTTTGGTTGTGCAATTCATCAAAAAAATTTCCATATGTTGCACACTGTACATTGTACAAGTACAGAGGATTTGCCCCAAAATTTTACTGAAATTCAAATGGCACTCTGTATGAATAATTTTACGTAAGTCGATAGAGCGAAAAAATACCTTTCAAATGACATTTGTTTTCAAAATGGCGGATCATGCAGGAACCTTTTTGTCTGCAATCATCATGGACACATTGTGAAGTCATCCGTCGAATTTTTGGAAAGCATCCTTATAAAATGAAAAATTTACGAAGCACTTGGATTAGTTATTGATGGAACATATTTTTCAACGCTTGAAGCGCACGAAAGGAAATACCTATGATAATTTGTTTTTATTAAGTCATCATTTCAAACAATTTTCTTAGTCTTAAATTCCCCCAAGAATGTGAAATAGGAATGGTACTTTATTCAAGGAAAGTTCAGTATAAAGAGGTCATTATGTTGTTTTTATAGGAATATTGAGGAATGTTGAATGAAAAAGTTGTTTGAAACCACCCAAACTTTTATTTTGTGTAGTTGATTTATATACAGTGTCATTCGTTTTTTTCGGGTAGGCTAATAGCTTTGTGTTTTTTTTTTCAATGGAACACCCTGAATTCAGCTTTCCATGAAGATTTCGAGAATTCAATATTTGATAGGATGTTCCATTCGATAAATTGTCTATTTTAAATGTGGAAATTGAGAATGAAAATCAACCTGTTTCAGGATATCCCTTGGAAATATTGAGTTTGGCTCGAAATTCTTTTTTATTTAATTTGACATGTGATGTGGAACGTCTCGAAACTACGGAAATATTGAAACTTCTCACTTTTCGTATAATCCGTGGTGTAAAGTGAAATATAACATAACAGGTTTAACTGGTGATGAAATATTATTCACTACAGCACCAGTTACGTTATTGAATATGTGGTTGGACGAAAAGAATAATGTATTTCAAGCTGCTTTCTCAATATCAGTTGGAAAAACTGAACTTGAATCAGCCATTTTTCACTGGTGATGGAAGTATCGAACGAGTATTTTTCGTGAATTTGGTCACTAATTTGCGACCATATTATTTTATGACGGATACTTCGAAGTGACGGGCGGAGTCGACTTGCCTATACTCAATTTTTGTACATAATCGGTAGAATTCATGTAGAAATGATGGTCATTATATTATCTGTTCGAGCGAAAATTTCTAGCAAAATTAGAAAAAAAATTACACGTAATACGTTCGTTCGTCACGCATAATCCCGTCGTCAAACAAAATGACGCGTTTCCTAACTGGTTACGTATAAAGCACTGTACATTTCACACTTTGTCGACCATCTCCATATCAACGAAGTTCCTCAGTGATGAAAAATGTGATAATGACTAATTGAAATTTTATCTCATAGAGAATGTCACTCAGAAACTAGTGGCGCACTCATTTTTTTTTTTTTTTTTCGGGGTAAGTATATGATTTTGGAGATAAGTATACGCATCAAACTTATGATTTTTTCAGTAGAACACCCTGTATTTCATCCGCTCATCAAATTCCTTGTTTTCTTTCCTTTCGAATTATGTATAATGTTATGAATATAAAATTTTCAAAGATGCTCCAAAATCAATGAATCATGGACTTTCATAGTGATATAGATTTTTTAAATAAAAAAGTTCCACTCGAACTTTTGATTTTACCATGAAGAGAAAAAAACAATTCCAACACTGAATAACTAACACAAAACAAAACGTAGGTACCTAATAGCAACAAATAAATAGTAATAAGAAGTGTACATAATGTTGACTAAGCAGCTGTTTCAATATTTACTAAAACAATTGAATTTCGAGATCATTCAGTAACTTATTCATTGAATTATTCGAATTGATGTCCCTTTTCTCTTTCACACAATTGACACAATTCCTCAACAGGTACAAGTACACTGGTATGCAGAAATCATGTCGCAGTTGGACGGTGTAACCGCTTTTATTGTAGCGGTGATTTAGAGCGCTTACATCGTCCAACTGCGACATGTTTTCTGAATACGAGTGTACGTCTTAATACACTAGGAAGCACAACAATCTCGAAGAAATTCGTGCAAAATGGTGTAACAACAGAGGCAGTTTTTTAGGAATTACAAAGATATCCTTCAATGATTTTTGATGCGTCTTCAGGTTAGGTGTGTCAATTGTGTCAATTGTGGCAATTGTGTGGAAAACTGGGCAACAATCAATGTTACTGTATAATTTCGAAATTCAACTGTTTCGGTGAATATTCAATCAGGTACCTCTTTTACATCATGAATTTATTCTTATTACTATTTATTTGTTGCTATTCGGTACGCCTAGGTACGTTTTGTGTTCTCTTATAGGTAATTAGTGTCAGTATATCGTTTCTGTCCTCATCAAAAAAATATCAGAAGTAATATTCCTCCAATTAGACTTTTTTATATAAAAAATCAATAGTCCACTATTGAAATACAATGTTTGAGTGATTTTCGAGCATCTTTGAATTTATCTATACAATATGTATAATAAGTTATAGGCAAAATCTGAGTTTCACAAAAAAGTGGCACAGAACCGCAAAAACCGCAAGGTTCCATGTTCCACAACAACAGAGATACCTCAGATGTCTGAACCAAAATGGAATACACTGTACAGGGTGATTCAAACTCCCCGCCCTTGGCTCATAACAAGGAAAGGAAAACTGCAGATGGAAATCTCTCAGTGGGGATATATTTATCCTTATTTGAAAATATCTCAGCTCCTTTCAAAATGGCAGAAATGACGTCAGCAAAATTATTTTTTCCACAGAGTCACATTTTTTTCTCATATTCTGAAAAAACATATATTTTTTTAAACATCTTCCATCGTGAAACTTTCTTTCCTTCTTCATTAAGTATGATAGCTATGATGTGATATATGATTGGCATTTTCAAATAAACTTCAACTGACCCCGCCGTGATAAAAATCAAGTCGACCGGAAAACAAATAGTAAGTAATTTGATATATTTTGCATTCATCATTTAGAACCGATTAAAGCTGAAACCAGCTGACTCGATTTTTGATTACGGCAGTTGATATTCATTCGAAAATATTCTTTGCATAAAGTCACAATTTTTTTCTCATGTTCTGAAAGAAAATATTTCATTCAACAACTTTCAGAAAGGAAATTTTCTCCTATCATTATTTGGTTGATAGCTATCGGGACTTTGATGTTAGCAGTTTTGAATAAATCTTAACTGACCCCGTTGTAATGAAAATCAAGGCAAATCGTTTTGCAAGCAATATGGATTGGGATACATTTTGCATTCATATTTGAACCGATTGAAACGTAAACCTGGCGACTTGTTACGGCGGGGTCAGTTGAGATTTATTTAAAATACCAAAGATTATTGAAATGGAAATACTAAATCCAGAGTCCCACGGCTTTTAACCAAATGGAGATAGGAGAATCTTGTCATGATGAAAGTTGTTAAAAAAATATGTTCTTTCGGAATATGAGGAAAAAATAGTGGCTTCGTGAAAAAAAAAATTATCTGACGCTATCTCGGGAAAAGTTGAAATATACGAGAACATAAACACGACACATCCATTCTAATCCTCTCTGTCGTATTTGCATTTGCAGTTTTCCTTTTCCTGTTATGAGCCAAGGGCGGAAAGTATGAATCACCCTGTACATAATGGTTTCATACTCACATAGGTCATCTTTTGATCAGAAAATCATTCCGGACATATAAGTATTATTCAGTGTTGCGCTTCAGCGCTACAGGGGCTAAGTTTTCCTCCCATAATTTTTTTATGCACTGTTATGCACATAAGAGCAGGGTACCTAATTTCAATCTTTCATTTGAGGAACTTGGTAGCACTTTCAATATTTGAGGGATCAAAAGTAAATACTGGCGTTTTTTCTCAAACGCTGTAACAATAATGCTTCCGAAGCAATATGATAACCACGGCCTTTCATTATTTTCTTGCATATTTAATCAATTTTTCCACTCCTCAGGTGCATAATAGTTATTAATACACCAAGGTAGTGAAGAATATTAGTATTACCCAGGGACAGCAATACATTACAATCATTACATTTTCGTGGAACTGGGATATGAACCTATTGCTACTATGAAAGCACTTCTTTTCAATTTAAAAAAAAATCTAGTATATAGTAAATACCTATAACAGATTCAAATGCCATCAGAACAGTGAGTTCGGGTTATTATATCAGAGGGGTGGCTATGTCTTTATTGACTAGTGGTAATAAAATGACGAAAACTACCTTGGTAGTAAAAGTACACTTCACGCCTCGGGAAGGAGTAAATAATGGTAGGTTTTATAGCTAGTGGTGGAAAAAATAGTATATATACCACGGGACTGATATTAGGATAATGAGGAATACGAACAAACTGAAAGAAGATCAGGGAGGAAAGAAATTTGTTTCATCATTCGTAGACCGATGACATTCGATATTCTCTGGTTCTTTCAATACGTGTATGAATGAAGGTAGGTGTACCAGATTTGTACCTGTTCAGTTTCTGAAATCAATGAATATGTTTTCCATTTAAATTTTTTGACTCATGATTTTGGTGAAAATAATCACTTATTCGAAGAGTAGGAGAAAATCCAATTCTCATTTGACCTTGAATAAGGAAAAAAATCGCCTACGGCACTCTCCTTATTTATTATATCACTCAATACTGAATGTAATCTTTTTTTTATTTTCGAAATCTATAGCCGGCCTACTCCGGTCGAGCTACCAACTTTTCGCATCGGGATCAAAAGTACCTACTACAATTTTGGTTTCATCCAATTTCTCGAAATCCTTGTTCAATTCCGTTGAAAAAACGAGTGACACCTTGTTTTGAAGAATGTTTGAAAAAGGAAGAATACCATAAAAATATTAGGTACATTTTCCCATTGACGTTTCCGGAGCGAATTAGCTTCCGTATTCAACATAAAAATGGAACATGTTTTAGTACGGCAGACGGTGCGGTCTATCGTTCAATAACCCAATCATGGGGTATAACTTAATTGAACATCAAGGACATTTTTTGTCATCATCATCCACATATATAATGAGAGATTACGACATCGCCCCATGGTCGAGAGATTTTCTACAGGGAAAAATGTACGAAGATCGCGTTTTTCAATATGTCTGAAAAATAGCAGTCTAACAATAATGGGGATGAAGCTAAAAAACATATGAGGGCTCATTTTGTAGCCTGAAGTATAACCAATCGAATGGTGTATCGACAATTCATATTTTATCATCCGAATATCTAAAAATTTCACCACTTTCAAAAACTCTCCTATATAATTTTTCAATATTTCATTAATCTTCAACAAGCAAGAACTCGATTATTTTCCAAATGAACTACATCATATTTTTCCATCAAAAACTGCGTAATTTTATGAGGAACATTTCATCTCGATCAATGGTATGGATATTCCTAACAGTTTTTGTTCTGCAATTAAATTTTTAGGACAGCGCACCACAGTCGAGGCGTTTCGTCGGAGCAAAAATGTAAAATCAATAAACCATTCTAAGCGTAACGATCGATGAAACTTTCACTCGTCGCGCGCTTAGACCGTATTCTTCTTTAAAATAATATATGCTCATTTTGTCGAAATGGAAGATATGATGAGCAATTTATATTTAACTAGATATCTTCGAATGTATAGTTGATTGTCACAAATGCAAATTGGGCGGTTTTTACAAGAAACATCTTACAGTAAAGTAAACAATGTACATTTATTGATGGTCTTCGTCATCGGACTTTTCAATATTCTTACAATGAGCGTTACATTTACATTCAGTACAACAAAGTACATCCTCTGTTTTGCAAATGCACTTCTGTGTTCTGTGTTGAACATGTATTTTCTGTACGCAGTAAATTCATACACCCAAATGGTCTACTGGTTAGCGCTGTGTGGCGCTGTCGACTTTCAGTCTGAAGGTCCATGGTTCGAATCGCTGTGAACTTGAACTTTTTTTTGCAACTTCTTTGTTTTTTCACTTCATTCTGGTTTTCCTTTTTCATAAAATATTTGAAGTCAAATAGGTTAGTGCGTTTAGGATAAACAGTCTCATTTTATTCAATTTTGTTGAAGAACTCAACTTTTGAAATATATTATTAATCAATGTGTTTCTACACTCCATTCGGCTTTCCTTCCACAAAAATATTGCAATCAGGGATAGGTTAGTTCGCTAAGGATAAATAGTTTCTGAGTTTTGCCTAAGTACTTCGAAGATGAGATATTACGGTCGGCGTGGTTTGTGCTAGCGTACAGTATATTTAGTAAAATCGCAACCAGGAAAGTAGTTGTTTTCTGTTGAATATACTGAGAAGGAATTGATGATTTCATCACATACCGAATGCGAATTCTCTATGTATTTCCTTATATCTAAATAATCAGGTGCGGAAAAGTATGACTTTCGGCATTTGTTAGGTAAACTACATTTTCGTCTAAACTCGACAATGCGAAGATCAATTATTGTTTTATTGATTGTTCTATCTCAGATTCACAGAGGCTGTTCAAAAAACTGCTTAGGAACTGGTGATGGGTTCAGTTTTGACGAGTGGATATGGTCAATATCATGAAAAATTAGTCTTCAAGTTCTGAATGGTTGGAGATGACATTTCGAGAATCACACAGATTAATATTAGCTTTGAGTATTCACACTCAGTATTCATTCGTAGGTTACCCGATTTCATCTTCGAATTTTGTCCGCCCTATATCCTATTTTTATCTGGTGGCGCCTATGGTCCAAGGTCACCTGATATAGATCAGAATCAGAATCAGATAGACAAGAACGTTTATTTAATAGCTTCCATAGTGAGTTTTACAAGAACGTTTATTCAATGGCTTCCATGTGTATGTATGTATGTATAAGCATTTTTTCATCAATCCCTATCTACAGCACCGCACTAATTATCGTTAATAAAGAATTCTCGAAACTAAATTCCGTAGCTGAACTTCGATTTCAATCTAGTTTCGTATCACCTTCTTCCTTTTTCTAGAAATATGGGTACAAAATACAAAATGAATGAATTTGGGTATGACATAGATTCATATAAAGAACATCCAATATCTTGTATCTATAATCAAACTTTGAAAACTCCAAAGTTTGTTGTAAAAAAAATTGTAAAATTGTTTTATCCGTCATTTGGTTGCTCCCTTACGAGCAACCCTCAGAAGTCTTCGAAAGTCTTGTGCGAGCAAGGAATGACGGGGGCCTTACCTTTTAACGTGTGATCCCAAACACTTGTAACATGCCAAACACCTATTTCTCGTACCCTTCTCCCAACTGACTTCAAGGAATTGTAGTTTTTAAGAAAATACTTCAAATAAACACTTTCTTCTCCATATAGCAAAAAAGTTGGGTGACGTTCATATATTTCATATTGAAATGTGGTCATTCATCACTTTATATCATATGATCGATCTCATTCTCGAGTGTACAAGAGCAATAGGAACATAAAAGCAGGTCGAACTGAAAGTGTACGTAGAATCCCCACATGACGTGAGAGCAGGCAACACTGTGACCGGCGTTCGCTCTGCGCGTGGCTGGTAGGCCTCTCTGCAGTCTGTCAATTTACGGTTCTGCTGCATTACATTCTGATGAATTCCGATTCTGCCAAAGTACGGTTTTGATTTTTTACGGTTCTGCTGACGTACAGTTCCTATATTTCACGATTCTGTCGATGTACGGTTCTGAATTTTTACGATTCTGTTATTTTACGGATCTAACATTTTACTATTCTGCTGAATTACGATTCTGATAGTTTACGATTCTATCACAATACAGTATATGACATTACAGTCTGATGAAGTACATTCTGTTATTGTACGTTCTGATATAATATGATTCTGATGGAATACGGTCTGTTGTATTACGAGTCTGTCGATGTACGGTTTTAGCATTTTACGATTCTTTCAATTTACAGTTCTGATATTTTGAGATTCTGTGAATATGCTGTTCTGATTTTTTGCTATTCTGTCAATGTACGGTTCTGACATTTTACTATTCTGTCGATAAACGGTCTGTTGTATTTCGATTCTGACAAAGTACGGTCTGCTAATGTGCGGTCTGTCATTCTGCGATTCTGACGAATTACGGTCTGTGTTGTTATGATTCTGACGAAATATCATTCCGCTGTGATGTTGGTTTGTTAGTTTTCGATTCTGTATATTTGCGGATCTGCGATATTGCTATTATAGAAAAATACACTTCTGCGCATTTGCAATCTGTTATTGTCTGGTATGCTCATGTATAGTATACAAAATACGGTTTGAGGAATTGCGGTTCTGTGCATCTACAGTAGAGATAAATACGATTCCTATAAAATATTGTTCTGTTAAGTTACTGGTTTGAAAATGTATATTCTGATGGATTACGGATCTGCGATTTTACATTCTGGTGATTTGTGTGTTCCCCCTGAAATTCACATATGTTATTGGTATGGAGTTTCTGATCAAATGTTTTCATGTGACCAATCCTCTAAGACCAAAGATTTAGCTCTCAGGGCCGTATTTAGTATAGGTGCCAAATAAACAATGAAACTTTTTTTTTCAAGCCCATGATTTTTGTATCTCCCATAATAATTCAATTGAATGAGAAATGTTGCAAAATCTTGGCATTTGTCTTTTAGCACAAGTCCTCTGTAAAACATGCCTTGTCCTACAGGGCCGTATTTAGTGAAACTGTATTTGCCAAAGTGCCGAATCGAATTGATTTTGTTATTACTTTCTTATTTCTTGTCCTATTTCAGTGGTCGTTTGATAGATGAATGTAGATTTCTTTGTGTACATAACAAAAGTGGTCACCATCTTAATATTCAAGATGGTCGGCCAAACATTTGATCTTTATGTAGGACATATCTCGTAGCTTTTAAGGAATCATAGTAACAGGAAAAGATAAGAGCACGTTTCGATTGTTGAAATCGGTCATTAACTTTTTACCTAAACCAATTACCTAAAATTGTTCTAAAATTCATCTAATTCATTACTAACAAAGTTGAAACCGATATTCACATGGTGGTGAACAAAAAAGTCGGACACTCACTATCAACATAATTCCCGATCACTTACAGCTGCTGGAGTATTGCATCTAGCACTGGACGTTTTGCGGCATCTTTAATATGCTGTAACAGAGAAGTCGATGGATGATTCACATTTTGATTATGGCGGGCAAATCCTAAATACCACAATATGCTACAAATATGAGCACATGTTCCTAGTGGCCTTGCCCCTGATTTGCAACTGCAGTAGTATCCTATCATCAATACATCTTCTTCATTATTTTCGTCTGGTTTTCATGCGGAGTGTATTGAATAAAAACTCGATATTTTTCTCTCCTGAATCGAGAATACACTCTAAGTCTGATGAATTCAGGTTCATTCACTCTGAGATCAATTTCAAACGATTCATGATCATCTCTAAGTATTCTGTCTTGGACATAGAACGACGTTCTTCTTCCACCCGTTGTTGAACAATATTAATACGTTTAGACCTGGCTAACATAGATCTTGCTAGTTCAACTGTAGCATTCGTTATTAAAATTGGTGGATAATAATAGATAGAAGTCTTTCAAGTGTTGAAGATGTTGCATGTTTATCACTTGGTCAAAGAATTTGAAAATTGTCTTAAAATGGCCATTACGACTTTCTATTACCCATCGAGACTTTGTAACCAATCGACTATCGTTTGCTGCATCAGTTGAGATTTGTTTTTCTCCTGGTTGTATAAACGCTGGCATTTTGTAATTAATCCCCATTCGATTCAGAACAGGTATTGCATCTCTGTACCCTCTGTCGACGAGGAGTATGTCTCCCTCCAAAAACCAATTCCTCATGCCCTGAACATCATTTTCGTATTCATTTTCCAATATCATGCTGTCACTATATCGCCCATCAGTGAAGTAAACACCTAGCACAGCAAGAATGTAGCCATCCGGAGCAACCAATAGCGTCGGTTTTACTGTATGATGAATGTCAATTTATCATACACCCAAAAGCCGACCTTTATGTTGAGAAAATGTCTGCCTAAGTGTCCGAAAGTTGGAACTTCGGTTAATGTAGGTATAAGTAGCGTCTACTAAGCATATTGTTTATGGATTTTTGAGTGTGTGATTGTGAAGTTCATTTGAAAATGGCGTTACGTGTTGCTCTATATACTGATGATGAGTTATCGCTTCAAATCCGATGTTATCTCTAGCAAATCTGGTTCTTAGTGATAATCTCACTTTGCTAATTGCTAAGCTCACCGACTGTCTTGTGGTATAGGCAAAAATAATCTTCAAAAATTCGTCAGATAAGCCTTGTTTTAACTTACACTGAAATGTTAAAAGCTCTCTAATCGACGTGGATTATGGCAGCAACGTAATAATGAGCATGTTCCTCGATTTCCACACCTATCTATGGAGAACTTGAGAAACGTGACTTTTGGAACATATCAAATCAAATTATTAGCGTCCTATGTCCAAGACAGAATACTTAGAGATGATCATTAGTCGTTTGAAATTGATCTCAGAGTGAATGAACCTGGATTCATCACACTTAGAGTGTATTCTCGATTCAGGAGGAGAGAAAAATATCAAGTTTTTATTCAATACACTCCGCATGAAAACTAGCCTGACGAGAATAATGAAGAAGATGTATTGATAATAGGATACTACTGCAGTTGCAAATCAGGAGCAAGAACACTAGGAACATGTGCTCATATTTGTAGCATATTTTGGTATTTTGGATTCGCCCGCCATAATCAAAATGTGAATTATCCATCGACTTATGTGTTACAGCATATTAAAGATGCCGCAAATCGTCCAGTGCAAGATGCAATACTCCAGCAGCTGTAAGTGTTCGGGAAATATGTTGATAGTGAGTGCTCGATTTTTTCATACACCACCCTGTAAATATCGGTTTCAACTTTGTTAGTAATGAATTAGAAGAAGTTTCAATTAGATAAAAAAGTTATATTCATATTATGAAGTTAGGTAATTGAAAAAGTAAATGACCGGTTTCAACAATCGAAACGTGTTCTTATCTTTTCCTGTTACTATGATTCCTAAAAAGCTACGAGATATGTCCTACATAAAGATTAAATGTTAGACCGACCATCTTGAATATTAAGATGGTGACCACTTTTGTTATGTACACAAAGAAATCTACATTCATCTATCAAACGACCACTGAAATAGGACAAGAAATAAGAAAGTAATAACAAAATCAATTCGATTCGGCACTTTGGCAAATACAGTTTTACTAAATACGGCCCTGTAGGACAAGGCATGTTTTACAGAGGACTTGTGCTAAAAGACAAATGCCAAGATTTTGCAACATTTCTCATTCAATTGGATAATTATGGAAGATACAAAAATCATGGGCTTGAAAAAAAAGTGTCATTGTTTATTTGGCACCTATACTAAATACGGCCCTGAGAGCTAAATCTTTGGTCCTAGAGGAAGGGTCAAATGAAAACATTTGATCAGAAATTCCCTATGGTTTTGTGCCAAAAAATTCCTTGAAAAACTGAGGTAAAAATAAATGCGGCATCAATGTCCACAGATAGAGAATAAGTATGAAGATTCATTTTCTTCAAATATTCCTTGATACATGTTTGACACACTCTACACTCTGTATATTGAGAACTATGTATTCTCGGTCCAGGATTAAGGCGTAGTTTTCGATAATACAAAGCGTGTCAAACATGTATTATAAAATATTTGAAGAAAATGAATCTCAATTGTTATTCTACGTCTAAGGACATGGATAACAAATTTAATTTCACCGCTGTTTGTGAAGCAATGTTTTGCACAAATTTATACAATGAATTGGTATTTATTTTTTTCCACGGAAACGCAGCAAAATCGCGAAATAATTCGAGAGACTAAAATGTTGTACTTTTTGTTAATCATTAGGATATGGAGATAGAGAATTTAAAATAATCAGGGGCGCACATTTTATCGACAAAAATATTTGGTAGGGTGCCCCTGGGACGCCACTGGATTTCACAATTCTAATTTAAAAATGGATAAATCAGCCCCTCATGCCAAAGAATATCATAACCAAATTTCAAGAGAATTGGTGAGAGAATATTCGAGATATTCATAAAAAAACGATTTTTTCTAGAAAGTTCAACACATTGTATCTTGAAAACTATGCATTTCCGGACTCAAGTATATATGAAGTAAATTTCATATTTTCTCATGCAGAATCACCCCCTTGATTTTTTGCGCATAATTTCCGGACACCCTGTATATAACATTTCATGTACGTACGTCAAGGATGGTCAATGAACGAACATAAGACACGTCTACAGGTCATCAACTACAAGAATATCTGTGTAATATATATTAGTTTATATTTAGTAAGGCTGAACCGGATTTTTTGTATTTTTTTTCTTTTTTTTCGAATATCGCTACTTCAAAGTTGGGAACCAACTCCTCAGAAGTCGAAACTTGTGCGGGGTTAGGAAGAGCGGGACCCACAGCTTATAGTGGAATCCGAACCACTTCTAGGGCATCGAGGTGCTGCCAGGATTACAACCATTTTAAAGAAAAATGCTCAGCCGATAGCCGGATTCGAACCGACAGTACCTCTGCATCGTGAACGGCTATCTAGCGAATTTCAGCGCATAGACAAACTCGGCCACGGAGCTATACTTCCAGGGCACGACTGGTATTCTTTAATCGTTGATTTATATTTTCTTCAGTCTATTCGAATTTGTGGAATATCCATCGTCATTGTGTATTTGGGTATAATCGACATAAGCATAACATTTTTTCGGAAATTTCAGGATGGAATTTGTTCTGAGAATGAATGTTTGAACTGGTGTGTCTGGACAGCTGATTCTGATATCTATCGATTCTTCTGTAATAATCGACCATTGATTGTTTTTGAGTTTTTGAATGTTGACGCCGGATATATTGACTATAATGGAATGACAGTTCGTAGTGGTTAATCCTCGGAGAATATGAACCTCGCATGGACTGCCATCTGAGATTGCTTGTGGAATATCAGCCTATCATCATATCTGGTGATGTTCTGGTACAGTCTTCTTGTGGATTTTTCAATGCAACATATAATCTGTCATCTTCAGACATAGCGACGTATTTAGACTCCGGAAGGATCATATGGTGAAGGTCACTGGGATGTTTTTCAGGAAAAGGGTAATTATGCTGCAGTTCAAATGTATTTCGTTTGACAAGTGGTATTTATAAAGCAAATATTATTCTATGACTCATTTGGAATGCGTGGAATCTGATTATCTTCATGTTTAAAGCAATATTTGATGTACTTGGTTCGAAGGTTAACTTATTATGACCAATATAAGAAGGTATGATTTTTAATTCTACAAGTAATTGTTTGGGTATATAACGTGATTCTACTTCTATAATCTGATATGATTCTAGTAAAATCTAACTATGAATCGTTATTTCAAGTTTAAAATTGAAATATGATTCACTATCAACTAATTCTGATATTGATGTTTTCATTTTAACCAAGTTGTCATTGAAAGCGTTCTACTAATTGTTTTATTGAAATTCTTGATAGTGGATGTCACGACTTGTTTTGGTAATGTCTCTCTCGAGTCGGTCAATTTTCTCGTAATAAAATTGTCTGTCGTCAGCATCGAGGGACCTGAGAAGAATTTCCATACAGTTCCGATGCCGTCTATAAGCTCTCGTTCATAGCGTTTGTTTACATCAAGGTTGGCTTCGGATATTTTATATGTTTAATTCTCCCTTCAATGTACTGCAGACTTCAAAGTCTGAATTCTAACTTTTTCTTCTGAATTCTAACTTTTTTTTCTGAATTCAGACTTTAAAGTCAGAATTCTGACTTTTTTTCTGAATTCAGACTGTTTTCTCTGAATTCATACTTTTTTCTCTAAATTCTTCAGACTCATGATGAACTTAAATTGGTGATGAATCAGAAATTCTGCATTCTCGACAGGATTCGATATTTTTAGCATTACATGACAATATTAGTACATCAGACTCGATCCAAATAGTCATGGCACACTCAAATGGAAATTGAGAAATGGAATTAAAATCAATATTGGAGTTTGAAATATAAATATAAATGGGAATAGGTAATATTATAATTGAATAAGTGAATAAAATACAGACAACATAGAAATAAAATCATCTTAAAATTACAACAATTTTAAAATTGAAAGAATAGTTATGATGTCAAGACCCTTGTACAGCAGGATTAGAGACTAGTATAAACAAGACTAGTATATAAAAAAAAACAGTCAGTTGGAGAGATTTGATTCAACAATCTCCTTACATTTGGCTCTTGGTGTTTCGTGAATGAAACGTTTCACATTATTCTTAAAAATGGAAAAGTTCATTATTCCCTTTATATTGTCAGGAATGGAGTTGAACGCCTTGGGTGCTATGTAAGAAAATGATCGCTGACAGACAGTTTTACTCATCTGTGGAATAACATAGTGGTGTCTTTGTCGGGTACCATAGGTATGCTTAGGTAGACTGGTGTGATTTTTCATTTTTTTATATTTCAATATAACATTCATACAATATAGTTGTCTCAGATCCAGTACCCCGCATTCCTTATATAAAAGATCTGTAGAATATCGTTGGGGTTTTTCTAAAATTAACCGTAGAAATCTGTTCTGAATGGTCTCTAGTAGTTCGATGTGCGTTCTTAGAGCCCCACCCCAACCTATCATACCGTAACGTAGGTGACTTTCTACTAAAGCAAAATATAGTGTCTCCATATGCTTGAAAGATAAAATTTTCTTTAGGTATCTGAATTTATAAAGAATGCTCTGTAGTTTTTTGATGACGTGCAGAATGTGGTTATTCCATTTCAGATTGCTGTCAATTATTACACCTAAGTATCTGATTTTCTCTACAGGTAATATGGAGAAGGTTTGATTTTGCGAAGTAGCGATTTCAAGATTATCAAAATGCGGTCTGCTCACATTATTGCAACTGACTGGTAGGTAATTGGTTTTTTCCAAGTTGATCGTTAGTAGTTTATGCTCAAGCCAGTTCTTCACTAGTGAAAAGTCTGCCTGAGCTTTATCTCGTAATATGTCCCAGTTTTCAGCCTCGTATACTATTGCTGTGTCATCGGCAAAACCAATTATTTCGCCACTGCTTTTTAACGAGAACAAACCATCAATATATATATTAAATAACAGGGGTCCCAGAACACTACCTTGGGGCACGCCATATTCAATAGATTCTTCCTGACTGAGTACATCGTCTATTTTTACAACTCGCCGTCTATTAGTGATATAGCTTTCAAATAATTTCAGGTTGTCATTCCTGATGCCTATGTCCTCTAATGTTTGCAGAAGTAGGTCATGACACACAGTGTCAAACGCCTTGGATAGGTCTATAAAAATGCATAGACATGACATGTTCTCATTCAGAGCATTATCAAGTTTTGTAGTTAGGACAAGAATTGCATCCTCTGTTGACGTGTTTTCTTTTAAACCAAACTGCTTGTCGGATAGAATTTTATATTTTTCAAGATACGAAGTCAACCTTTTCTTTATTAATTTCTCGAAAAGTTTTGATAGGTGTTGTTGATCGGAATTATTTCTATAATGTTGAACTTGTCGCGATGATGATGGACCTGGAAAAAGAGTTTCATCATCAGATGTTGACCAATATGAATCGAATTCTGAGTCAGTTTCAATTTGTTCTGGGTATGGTTTCAGCTTATCAAAGTGACATTTATGGAAACTGATTCTGATCTGAATTACAGCTGTATTATTCCATAATATTTTTGTACTTTTATAAGGACCCGACCATAAAGGTTGACTTCTTGGTGAAATTGATTTCTTTCGTAAATAAAATAATTGATCTACTGTATAATCAGGAAATGCTTTCCGTGTTTTATTGCCGTAGTGAGTTTTTGATTTTTTTTCGGATGATCGATTATTTTCTCTGATAATTAATTGCAGATTTGAATTCGTTAAATTCATCTTGTTCTATCCGATATCTTTCGGGTCTAGATGAATTTGTTATTTTACTGAGCTGAGAGTCGCCAAATATAATTTCTTGTGGACTGAATTTTGTCGAGTTAGATTTTGCATCATTGTAACTTATTATCTCGTGGATGAGAGCTAATTGTGAATTGCCTGTGCATGTTATCCGTCTCACGAAAACATCTTAATGGATCGGCAAATGTAGCGCGGAATACCTTTATCATTTCGTTTGATTTTGGATGCTCGATTGCGGTGAATCTCAGGTGGACATCGTATTGGCCGCAAAGCTCTCTAATTTTCGCATTCAATTCTTCACCAGGGTCGGCTTTGATTATCTTGAGAACTTTTGAATTTTGGAAATTGTTCGATAATTGTTCGTAGATTTCTTGACACTTTTCATCATTTGAAAAATATCCTTGCGCGAATTTCGAAGTCGTCTCTTAGTGTAGAAATTTTAGTTTTTTCTGATTCAAATAAATCGATGTATAGATTTTATCGAAAGGTTTTTCGGTATTGTAAGTTATTTCTAATGGGTACTTTGGCGGTTGTCATGAAATCTTTTTTCCTTGACAAATTAAACATTTCTGCTTCAAAATTCAGACATCGTTCTTCATGTTGGGCCATTCAAAATGGATTCTGAGTTTTTTATATGTTTCGTAGATACCCCTGTGTAGATTAAATCCCACTTTCATGATATTTCTTTATGATTTTGTGTGTCTCTCATCAGCAGATAGATTAATTGAAGTATCGTGACATAGGTATATAAAATGTAGTGTTAGAATCGTTAGATGAATTTCTGCTGATGGAATTCCTGGTTTTCATGAAATTTTTCAATTTGGTGGAAAATTGTTTCGATGTGAAGTCGTTCAATTTGACGAATATATATTGTCTCTCTGGCTGTGAGTCTGATTCAATTTTGATAATATTATGAGGTAATATTACAGTTTTCGGGTATGTCTAAAAGTTCTACTGGACGTTTCGGCTCTTTTCCTCCGTCAATCGTTTTTTGAGTTATGAGACTGATAATGTTTATAGCTGTTTCGTGCGGAGTAATATCCTGTCACGTTGTGTTATTCAAGTATGATTTATTACGCTTTGATTTTTAATTAAATTTTTGAAATCTTCGAGAGTGTCTGTTGTTATGTGTGAAGGTCGAATTCGTGTTCCTGCGTCGGCATTTATAAGTTTAGTTTTCCGGGATTGGAGATTATTTCATGCGGAAATGACCCTAATTGTAGTGTCCATCTAGCTAATCATTTGCTTGGGTTGGTTATTGAATATAAATATTTCAGGTGAATGTGATACTCGCGTATACAATTGGCAAATCTTTTCCTAGTTACCTCGGCTCAATACGGATCCTATCGCGTAATTATTCGAGTCGGTAGACAGAATTAATTATTTTTCAGAATCCGGGCACCAAAGTATTGAATTATTTGTGAGAATATTTTTGCACTGATAGGAACATTTATGACAACGTTCAGCAAATTCAAAACGTATATCCTTTTTCAGAAGATTCGTTAGTGGTTTGAGAATTTCCGCGTAATTTGTACAAAATGCTTGAAGATTGTTTGATATCAGTAGTGTTGGTCTGTACTTATGGAAATATTATTATTGATTCAATGTTTTCGGGATTAGGTTTACTTCCATGATCTGTTATCAATTTTTTTCGCGCGAACCTTCTTTTATCGGGTTGAAGTTGCAAATTATATTCCGATAGTCTTTGAAAAACGTTTTCTAGTCTGTTGACATGTTCGTCTGAAGTTGTTTAATGAAGCACCCCTGATGTATCATTCGTAATTGTTGAGTTTGGATTTTTAAATTTTGCAGGAGCATGAGATATACCTAAGATACACACTATGACCTAGTGGAGGCATCTTCAGTGATATACACTGCACGTCAACAGCCATGGAACCACCCACATTTCCGTAGAATAATATTCGAGCCAAGATAGGTTGGGAATCACCTCGAATTCGAGATGAGGACGTTCG
Source organism: Phaedon cochleariae (assembly GCA_918026855.4). Taxonomy (NCBI): domain Eukaryota; kingdom Metazoa; phylum Arthropoda; class Insecta; order Coleoptera; family Chrysomelidae; genus Phaedon; species Phaedon cochleariae. The sequence continues at coordinate 12,518,040 of OU896710.1, read as the reverse complement.
CATTTTTCTCGAAAAATGTTTAGTTCAGAAAAATATAATTTACCTACTCAATTCGCTAGCGAATACCTCGATAATCATAAAATATTAGGCAAAAAATATACAGATATAATTTTGTAGACAACTTTGAATTGATCAACTTCTTTGCTTTGACGTACGGTTCATACGATATATTTTCATCGCTTGGTGCGCACGAAACGATATCCCTATAATTCTTGGAGAACATCGTGGGTACTTATAAGGGAGGATATAGGGTAAGGAGATAGGTGGTTTTCGAATTTCTGGACATTATAAGTTCTTGAAAATACTTCCTTAGGCAATGAACTCAAGATCTTTCCTATTCTATAGAAGAACGAGTTTTGATATAGTGCTGTTCGACATATTTCGAGGTTTCCAACGGATGGATGTTCTAACTGCGCTTGTCAAGTTTGTCTGGCTGGTATTGCTAGTCGTGAAATGATAGCAGAGATTTTTGAAGAACATTACTCGTGGAAGTATCTATAGAAAAATTGAAGGTTACCGACCTTCCTACGATGTTCCAATGCTGCCAAAGTGTTAGTGAGTGTGGCATCACCCAACAGGCGAATGGCTTCTTTCTGAATGGAATCTAAGAGCATCAGAGTATATTTGGGTGCTAAACCTCATAAGTGAGAACAGTATTCTGGATCAGATCGTTTCTGTGCATTATAAATCATGAGAAGCTGTTTAGGTGTGAAGCAGCGTTTCGGAATAATAGTCCAAGTATAAGAAAAGGAGCTTCCGTGATATAGATCTGACATGATTATATCATACTAAAGTTGACTTGGTGGGAATGTTGTTTGTAGCAAATGAATGTTGATACGAGAAAGAGCGCGATAAGGTGTTTTGTAGCTTTTAAAGATATATTACCAAAACTTGATTGACAATATAAAGAATCCTATATTAAAATTCAATTGTATCAATAAAAAAAAACTCTCGACAACGACATGATATACAAAGTGATCAGCTCCAGATCCAACATTCTTCCACTTTATATCAAAATTTGAAACGTTCCGGGGTCTTCACTGTATTTTCATGCCTTGTCGTGACAGTAGGAATCTCTACTATCTCTTCATCCTCATTAATAGTTCCAAGATGTCTTCTCTTTTGGGTTTGTTTCTCCCCTCTGTCATTGGTCTTCTTCTAGTCCATATTCTTCTCTTCGGTATTCGCTTTCTTCTCCTCCATATTCTCCTCGTCGCCGGTATCTGCTTTCCGCAATTGATTTTCTCCAACTTAATGTGACGATACTTCGAGTAGAAATAATCTCTGTAATGGTCTAATTAACTTTTTCTTTCCTCCTACTTTTACTCTGGCTACTCTAGAAATGTTTTCCTTTCCAGGGTATAGTTCCATGATCTTCGCTAAAGGCCAGGAAATTTTTTTCATGTGGTTTACTCCTAGAAGAACAATGTCACCCGCCCGAATATTCGTCACGTTATTGGTTCCTGAATTCACCAGGTTGCTAGGTACTCCTTCCTGATACGAACTCTGAAATTTTCTCTCATTCTTTGTAGATATATATGTCTCTTCAGCAGATGATTTCTTTCAATAGAGTCCAAATCATGTACTCCATTACTGGAAATGCTTTGTATGAGATATAATGGGGTCAAAGGTATCATATCGTCATCATCTGAAATATAGGTTGGAGGTCTTGAATCGATTGTTGCCTCGCAGTCGCATAGTACAGTCGTTAGTTCTTCATAACTGACAATTGACCTTTCTGAATTTCTCCATACTCCTCACCAGGCAGCTGTTACATCAGGCATACTGAGTTTCGCCTTTCTAGCAAAAAAAAATGGGTTGAGTTTTCGCGACGTTGAATTGTATTGCCATACAAGCCGTTGGGGTGCCGAAGCAGTTGATTGAATAAAAAAATGAGCAGGTTGTTGAGATGAGTGTCTGGTCAGATTTGCCAAGTGGAGCTCGTACATCTATGGTGTGAGGTGCTGAATTATGTGGAGCTCGTACATCAATGGTGTAAAGAGCTGGATTATGAGCGGGAAAGAAGTCAAGTATGATATCTGAACCGCTATTAACATCCAGAATTCTTGTGAGTTCCTTTATAGGCTGCTCTCCAAAATAAGAGCACTAAACTGCGGCTTTGTCGAGCGGCAATTCATCACCAAATGGTAACGTCACGTGAAGAGTATGGAGCATCTTTATTTGATTTTTCAATTGACTGAAAATGTTTATAGTAGTCATGACGTGAACTATCGATTTATTTTTTTCCTAAGCCACTTGTTTGTTATGTTACACTATGAAACTTCAATTTATCATGAACTTGTTAGATGCCGTCACTACCTATGTATACGCGCGTTTGCGAAATTCAACACTAATTTCAACATCAGTAAAGAAATTCATCACTCATTTCAACACTCTCTTGTCAAAACACGCGCGCATCTGTGAATATGCTACCTGGAGGAACCATCGAACAAATGATCACATCAATATCATACGCCATGTCTTGAATAGAAGGTGACCACGATGCTAGCATAGACATAACACTGCAAAATGAGTTGGGTTAGCTCTGAAATATTATGTTTTTACCTATATTGAAAAGAGGTGTTTCAATAGTTTCTGAAGAAGACTGTACTATTTATCTCTTCATCAAGTGAATTTTGTTTTCAGATACATAAAACGATCATGGGGACTTGGTTCCCTGAGAGCACGCATGAAATATTGAAAAAAGCGCTGAAAGAATTCGATAAGACAGAAGAACATCTGAAAGATGACATCAATGTAATCAAAGACTGGTTAAAGACTCAACCACATCTACCCGAGATAAGTAGTAAGTGATCACTGATGATGATTGATTGATTTGAAAATCGAGTATACTCGAAGAAAAATTCAAATCAACGAAAGAAAATATTCACATTTGCATCACCAGATTTCCGGAGTTTCTATGACAAATTATACCCTTATCAAAAAAATTACCTCAGTATTGGATACAAAATCATCGAGTAATATTTCTGTATTCCTGTATCGAATTAGTTCAAATATATATGTATATTCTTTGGAAGAAGTCCATGGTAACTCAAAGTGGAGTGGTATAGTTCATGGATGAAAAACCCAAAGTCATCTCCATAACTTTTACTGGTTTTATTTCCGAAGCCACATCATACTTTTAATTAGATTGATATTTTCTTGGGTAATCGCCACTTTTCGGTGATTTAAGGGTACGTGGGCCCTTATAAAATATGAACCCGACAGTTGAATGACCATTTCATGAGAATTATAAAATTTTTATGATTTTTTACAAAAACACAATTTTACATTACCAATCATGGAGCAGTTGCCTCTGTTTGCTCTGTTATTGTCCACGTTATTTGAATTTCAACTTTTTTCACTTCCATTACTCTGAACTATTTTATCGGCTGATGATGGGCTTATATAAGCCCGAAACATGTACCATTGATGATCTTTGATCATTTCAATAAAAGTTGTGGAGATGACTTCGGGTTTTTCATCTATGATATATGTATATGCCAAGATTAGATTACTCATCTTCCCAATTGTGGAATGTCTTGTATATAATCTGAATAGGGTTTTTTGGAATATCTGTGAATAACCAGTGCAATTCAAGCATTTGCTAGCGGCGATCTCTCATTCAACACTCTATTGTATTTATCGCTTGAAATTCAGAAACACTCATCAGAAAATAGGCGAGTGTTCTGGTAGTGAATGATATCCATTGAATCACTTTACTGTATCGATAGAGGCCTGAATTGATTATTTCAAAAATCTCATGCGATTGTGATATAAATAATATTTCTGCATTATTTGAAGTTGTTGAATTCGAGCGTAATTTCAAACGTGCCGTCACACCCGCCATTTGGCCTAATTCATGCTGTTCTATTATTGGTCAGATAATCTTCCATTCCCACTCATGCGACAAGGTCGTCAAGTCACCAATTATAATCAAATTATTGAAAAGTTGTTAGAGCCCTCTGTCGTTGAAAGAAATTGATTATATCATTTGATCCAACAGAAGGAAGTCATGACATTATAGTTATCAATTTGTGACTGTCTTGAGCCACCAGCTTGGTTAAATATTCCATATACTCCATACACCAATACTAGGTATATGTCAGAGAATAGGCAATGCTGTGCTCAACGCTGAGAACATATAAAACAACGCTCACCATCCTGTGTTGTCACGTTCACCAGATTCAATCTCCTCTCGTGTAAAGAAATATAGAAGACAATGAATTTCTCATGGATAAGTAGGAATATAACCAATACTTCATCGAGAGTTTATGGATTATCAAATGAATAATGTTTTCGAAATTCCTATCCGTATTTCAACATATAACAAGTGTGCGTTGGTCCGCCTCTGCTTACGAAATCGTAACGTCAGTTTTATTCCTATCCTATAGTGCTTGAAGAATTCAGTATAGATTATTTGAATTTTCGCGGAATCTGAATTTGCCATATATTTTTTTTCAAATGAATTAATTCTCAAACGGAAAGCAGTGCGTGAAAGCTGCGTTTCACCTTTTCAAAATTCTCTGTTAGAAACTCATTGAAATCCCCCAGTCAAAACACACCAACTGTTCAGAAGAAGTGTAACCGAAATGAAAAAGTTTGAGTGCTCCCGTATTCCACAGAATTTTTTTTTTATTCTCCACATATCCTAGTTTCTGAAGCCTGGGATGATATCTCGCGACGGTTCCGAAACTTCCAATATTCCTTATGCAGATTGATAGAATTCGAATTTCTTGGATTTTCTGGATTTCATCGCATCACTGCGAATTCAAATATTTCATGTTCAAACTCCAAACCATTTTGCCTACTCATACCATCCAACATATTCCAGGTAATGAATTCATATTGCTTCGAAATCAGAAACAACTTCGACAGGAAAACAACTTTTTTTTCCTAGAGAGATGTTTTTCTTTATGTTCTGGTTCTCACGGAAAGGGATATTCTTTAATGTTCAGAGAACATAGTGAGGACCAAGGAGAATAAGGTAGGAATTGATGTTCTTCTTGAATTTCTGAAGGTTATATGCCTCGAGGAACACCTTCCTTGGAAATGGGATCCAGGACCTCGCTGTTTCTTGGATGAAAAATTCTTTGAAGAGAAATGTTCTGCTTGGTGGAATTTCTCCTTCTATTCGACCAAAGAAGGGGAGATCTGTATCTCGTGCAAGGTAATTTATTCAAAATATTCGTAGCAGACCGCTTTCGACTGTTAAATCATCATCAGTGCGTAATCGTCAGGTTAACAGGGAAATTTGTCCATAAAAATATCTTTGGTTCAGTTTGACACTAACGACATTAAGGTTGAATACGTTACAAACAAATTAAAATGTGAGCTTTTCGATGCTGCCATAACCAAATGCTACCAAGAATGAGGTTTCCTCATTTGGATCAGCTGCATTGGTAAATATCTCGAGAGGATTATCTCGATCTATACGAAGGATAACAGATATTCAATGATTTTCAGACTTTCATAAGCAAGCATGATATCAAGAATCTTCTCTCTTATTAGTTTGTTCATCAGATAAACGGAAATGCGTCAAAAATTTTGTTTTATACAAATGATACCATTGCCACACCCAATATAAAATTTCATCATGAGGGATCTGACAAACCTTTGACAATTGTCATTACTCTCCCACAATATGAGCTCAAAAATGCTCTCAGACTCATTGAAAATGCATAGTTTATCAAAAAGAGCCGACGTCCAAAAGTATGAAATGTTTTTAATGAGTCTGAGAGCATTTTCGAGCTCATTTTGTGACAATCGCGGTATGATTGTTAAGTACAGTGATGATAAAAGTAATATTCTGAAGAAAGAATGACAGTTGTCGAAGAAGTTGTAATGTTGGGTGTTGCAATGGTATCATTCGCATGGATATGTGTTGATAACATAAAAACGAAATTTTTGAGGCATTACCGATTATGTGACGAAAAAAATCATAAATGAGAGGTTTCTTGATGTCATGTGAGCTCATATAAAACTCTGAAAATCACTGTATCACAGAATGATTCAGTGGTGATATTGACCAGGTCAGTTTATCCACATGAGGAATTCTTGTTTTCAATAGCATTTGGTTATGGCAGCATCGAACAGAACAGGCGATTTCACCAAACTCTGAACATGTTTCCGAACAAAGGATATTGTCTTCCTGGTCGAAGTTTTTCCTGATTTGGCAGCAATATGAATTCATATCCTATAGGACGTGTTCAATGGTATGACGAGGCGAACTGGTTTGGATATTTTATACGGAAATCTTGAATCCGCAATGATTCGATACGATCCAGAAAATCGGAAAAAATCGAATTTTATTATTGTGGGTATGAGAAATATCGGAAATATCAAAACCATTTCGAGATATAGTCCCACGCTCTTATGAAATACGGAAGAACTCAAACTCCTTCATTTCTGTGACTCTTCTTTCAAACACTTGGTGTGTCATGACTCGAGAACTCCGTTTTGTTCTGAACATTCAATTTATTTGAAGGGGAAGAATGCTGCTTTCATTTACTGATTTACTGCTTCCGGATTGAGAATCCATTCATTTTTCGAAAAATTATGGCACATTGGCACATGGCGAAAATTCCAGTGGTCCACTTGATTCTTCAAGAACTTTATTTGAGGAATACAGAAGGATAGCCTACTCGCCTATTGGGGATGAATGATTTCTCTTTAATAGCAGCCTTTCTAGTACTGATTCCGCCAGGAGTTCCAAGACTTCGAAAGGCTGAAATTCCAGCATAAAAAACTGAGAACTTTGACATCGTATCGTGGAAGAAATACCACAAATCAATATTTTCTCAGAATCTTGAGATATCTCATGAAATTGAAGCTATGGAAGCTGCTGTAGAGAAGAGACTCCTGGAGAAGCATAAGGAAATGAGACACAATATATTATATAATCAGGTCATAGCGCATTTGCCCATATTCATTGAAATATACCAATATTAATTTCCTGGGTGGTTTTAAAATTGTGTCGATTAACAGGGTGAGGAATAGTGAGCGACATTGATGTTTGAATACAACTATTCGTTATGGACATTATATCCAATTGTTCCTTCGAATTTGATTTTATTGAACGTTCAGAACTATTGAGAACGGTATCGGTACTCTCGGTGGTTATGACCTTGCCGAAAACAAATGCTTGGTTCAGCAATGATTCACAAAGATCTGAGAAGAATCTCTGAATTTGATATCCTATTCAATATTGTTATTACAAATATGTACTTCGATAAAAAATTTTCATTCGTCTCTTATTTACCAATTCATTTTGCTTCAATCGCGGAAGCATCATGAATAAGAGATGCAATGAATTGGAGGTCTGTTTCGCTAATATTGGTGTTGAGTCAGCCATTGGGTAATTTTTATGATTTAATATTCAAAAATGCTAATACTGATCTGGGGTCACATTGCTTCAAAAATAATAGCCCATATATCAATGTTCGCTGGGATATGTCCCTGCGAAGACAGTTTTATTCGATTACATTTGTTATACTATTCATCCTGGTATCAAGAGATTCGGTGCATGAGGATGATAATATCTCAGGATTTATTTCAGATTCTATAAATGCCACAATATTTTTGTTCCTCATTTATCGTTTTTTTCATTAATATTATACGATTCTCCAGACAGTTTCGAATTCGGAAAGTATACTATTTGTTGGAATGCTACTAACTTCAACGATTTCGAGGAAAGTGCAATTTTTCATTTTAATGCCTGGAGAAATTCCCATAGTAAATTAGTTTGTTGAATTCCACCAATCTTCATCACGGATCAATTGTCACTAAGATTATCTTATCATCAGAGTACTTTTGCGCCCTCACCAGAAGAATTTCTGTACACATGATGCTATAAACTTTTGTTTTATTTCTTGGACACCTTGTTTATACAAATGTTCCGTTGTTTGGATCTTGGAATGAACAAACTCCCAATTACCATCTGAAGAAGCAAGAGAAGAAATGTTTTAGTTGAGCTGCTTCAAAAGATAGACAGTGTGGAGACTTCAACTGGAATAAATCCGTCAGCGGGAAGGTGAATCTTCTTCCTGACATTCGTCAACGATTGAACGTATTCATCAAACTTCTGCAAGCAATATCGGGAATATTTACCTGCAGGGTTAGCTGAAACCACCCTGAATGCTGGTGTTAAGAAGAATCAAGCGTACTAGTCAAATTGCAAACTTTCAAAGGTTGCATAAAATTGAAATTTTATTTCAGAATTCAGTTTTTCTCTATACGAATCAATCGCTCAAAATGTGTGAAACAATTGGTTGCAAATTTTTGGCACTATTGCTATCTGCATTTTGTATTCCAGAGCCGCAAGAAAAAAAATTGATTCATTTGCCGTATTCACAGTTTGAAACGGAGTGTTATTGCAAACTGGTCAGATCCCTATATCACTGTCACTAAGAGTCGGATTTTTTATGGAAATACGTTGGGAATATATTGAATTTCGAAATAGTATTCTGATTATTTGCGACCCTTGAAAGTACTGCAAACTGAAATAGGCATAAGGGAGAGCTACACTCTTGGAAAGTATACCACAGTTTTCCAGGCTGAGCTCTTTGCCATTCTGGCAGTAGCGGAGAGGCAAGCGGTGAAAGAGGGACCAGAACAGAAGATTTACATCTCCTCGGATAGTCAGGCGGCTCTCAGGGCTATCTGCCATCCTAAACCAAGCTCAGCTTTGATGCAGGATTGTGGCGAAGCTCTTGAGAAACTAGCTGAACAGAATGAAGTCGAACTAGTATGGGTTTCGGGTCACAGGGGGGTGCCCGGGAATGAGGTGGCCGACGAGCTGGCTAGAATCGGATCCGCGACACCGTTCTGAGGACCGGAGCCTGCACTGGACATAACAAGAAGCCGAACTTCGTCTGCCCTTCTAACAAATGGGCATACGGGGCACTAGAAGGATATTGGAGGCGTATAGGCGGCTGCAGGCAATCGAGAGACCTGATGGTGGCCGGTTCAAGCAAGCCAAAGACGGCTGGGTTACTGGGCAGGAATCGCCAAGTCCTGCGCCTTTTTATAGGTGTACTGACAGGGCAAAACAGGTTACGCAGACACCTATCACTCATGGGTGTGGAAGATAGTCCCAGTTGCCGTGAATGCGGAGAAGATGAGGAGACATCACTTCACTTCCTCGGAGAATGTGAGGCGTATGGAATGATGATATCAGAAATTTTCGGAGTAGATAAACTACAACAGGAAGATTTGGTCGAAATAAAGTGGACTGGCATCCTAACCTTCATCAGAAGGACGGGAAGGTTCGAAAAGGACAACTAACAGAGGGATGTGTAGATATGTGGAGAGCAGGGGTTGGCAAATAGGGCCGATGGGGGCCTACTTGCTTGGCTACAGCCTCCCCACGATACTACTTTTACTACTACTGCGAACTGGAATATGATCATTCCCTGGATTCCTCTTTCAACCAGCTTTCCAATGAGGAATCGTAAGCCAGCTACTCCTGTTGGGTTATATTCTCCATATTGCTTGCCAAATGTAGGTAAATACATTCAAACATTGACATGTCTCGCGAATTTTCAGAAAAATTATTCACTCCTCTAGTAGCGAGTTCATTCCAGTTGAAGTCTCCACCATGTAGGAAATCATAATACTCACATCGTAGTTGAGGCTTCTGATGTTAGCTGTTTTTTTTAATTATTATTCATAATTATTGAATGGTTCATTTAATCAATTCTCAGATGAACTCAGTAAACACAAACAACTTTTCTTGATAAAATTCAATAGTCATGCACATATACATATTTTGTGGTCACGAAATTAATGTTGATCTTGAAATATTATCTGGCGTGTGATGATAACATATATTTCATAAACCGAGCAGGCTGAAGATTACCGCGGATTATTTTTTGTTACAGGTGATAATCACATAACGAATGTATTACTTACCAATAAATTCAGCATAGAGAACACAAAACAGAAACTTGATATGTACTACACCATTAGACATCTGGTGCCAGAAATATTCGGAATAGCCAATGATATTCAACAGATGCAAGCTATTGCTGATGAAGTGTAAGTTATATGAGATAACTATATAACTTTAGTTATTTCTTCCCTGGAGGTAATAAGGGTGTTCAAGTAGTTGATTGTTATCAGATTCTGCTCTTGTAACGTCGATGAGTGAAATGCCTGTGTATAGAAAACTCCTGAAGATCTCTAGCAATTATTTTTTTTTATCATCTCATGGGGCGCACGAAAGAGAATTCCTCTAGGCAATAATGATAGGGAGCGGAGGTAGGTATTGAAAGTTTGGTGATACACTCCCTTTGGGGAAGGCTTCCTAAGCTTTGTTGTTCTATGAAGAAACGAGTTTTGGTTAGGAGTTGTTTGACATACCTTGAGGTTGACGACGAAACGATGTGCTGACTGGACTTGTCGAGTTCGTCTGACTGGTATTGCTTGTGATGGAATGATAGCAGAAATTTTTTTGAAAAACATATCCCGTAGAAGTATATATAAGATGAAAGGTGATCGCCTACTTTCATACGGTGTTCCAATGATGTCAAAGAATTAGTGAGTATGGCATCACTCAAGGGCGAATGGATCTTCTCACGATCGAATCCAAGAGCATCAGCGTATGTGTGGGTTCCGGAACCCATATATGGAAACAGTATTCTGAAACAGGTCGTAACTATGCTTTGTAGATCATGAGAAGCTGTTGAGATATAAAAAAGACTACCGCACGGAATGAAAACCCGAGTATCTGCGAAGTAGCTTTCACGATCGACCTGAAATTATTTTGCCATGAAAGGGTGCTGCTGATGGAAATCTTGATCACATTATACTAGAGTTCGAGACAATGGTGATACCAGACATTGAAATATCAGGCATACTGAGTTTCGCTTTTCTAAGGACACTATAGGCTTGACACTTCGTGGCGGTGGATTGAACTATGTTGTTGGTACCCCAGGCTGTAATCTTCATTGACTGCCTTCGTCGTGAGTTCGTAGCTTCCTGACGAGAGATTGAAATTCTACAAAGCTGTGGATAGGGCAATAATAATAATAATAATAATATCATTTATTGCTACATGAAAGAAAATAATCTTATTACAATAGCATAAATAGAATAAATGATCATACTCGATAAGCGTATTCACCCTTGTTTCGAGGAAAAAGGATATTTTATGATTCTATTAAACATAGAGAGATTTAAAATGTTATTAAAAAATATACAACTTTCAGAATTTATAAGTAAACATAGAGGTAATGGAATATGAGATACATATATACAAAGTGTAAAAGCGATAAAAAGAACAAACAAAATACCAAAAAAAGGGTTCGACAATGTTGGGAAATAAAATAGTACTAATAAATGTAATTCTAATAAATAAAATACGTTATATCTACAGCAGACAAGAACAATCGATAAGTGATTAAACACTTGTTTCGATATACATCAAGTATATAAATGAAATGAATTAAAGACATCACGTGGTAAATTATTGTTTAATACACAGAACAAACATACGCATATACACCCTCGTAAGAATGAAATGAAGTGTGGTTCATAATTCTTTTACAGGAATTTTTGAGTTTCTCTCGTGAATAATTTCAGTTGTTTTTTAAAATTGAATAAGCTAGGTATATTTCGGATTGTTTCAGGGAATGAATTGTACATTTTCGGAGCATTAAATGAGAAACTAGTCATTCCGAGTGATTTTGTGATTTGTGGAATGATATAATTAATTTTTTGTCTGGTGTTGTACATATGTGTTGGTAAGTCTCCGGAGTTTTTAATAGTATGGTACCGTATGGTCACATGGTAGTAATAAAGTTGTTTTATATTAATTACTTCTGCTTCTGTAAAAAGAAGGTCAGAAGGATATCTGGATGACTTTCCCAAAATAATTTTGAGAAATCTTCGTTGTAGAATTTCGAGGGGTTTGAGGTGCGATTTCAAGGCGCCGCCCCATGCAAGTATGCCATATCGAAGATGACTTTCGACGAGCGCAAGATACAATGTTAATAGTTGTTGTGTAGATAGAATTTTTTTCAAATATTTCAATTCATAGAGAATAAATTGTAACTTCTTAATGATGTATTTTATGTGTATGTCCCATTTCATGTGGCAGTCTATCATGACTCCCAGATATTTAACATTATTTTTAGTTGCTATTATTAGGTCAGTTCCTCCGTCAGATATTTGAATATCGGTGAAGAGGGGAAGATTGGTTTTATTGCAGCTAAAGGGTAAATAGTTCGTTTTCTGAAAATTTATTGTTAATCATCTGTTTTCAAGCCATTTCTTAATCAGAATAAAATCCGTTTGTACGATTCTTTTCACTTCTTCACATGAATCAGCTTTGTAAAAGATTGCGGTATCATCGGCAAATCCAACAATGTCCCCTTTACCCTTCACAGAAAATAAACCATTCAAATAAATGTTGAAGAGTAGTGGTCCAAGGACCGTACCCTGGGGCACCTCGTATTCAACAGGTAAGGCTTCACTAATAATATCGTTTATTTTAACAGTTTGACGTCTATTCGTGATGTAGCTTTTGAATAAATCTAATGAAGTATCTCTGATACCTATATCCTCTAAAGACTGGAAGAGTAATTCATGGCTTACGGTGTCGAAGGCTTTCGAAAGATCAATGAATACGCACATGCATGGTTTGTTTTCATTTAAAGAGTCGTGAATTTTTTCTGTCAAAGAGAGGATGGCATCTTGTGTGGAAGTGTTTTGCTTGAATCCATACTGTCGTTCAGAAATTATATTATATTTTTTTATAAAATCTTGTAGTCTGATTTTCAACACCTTTTCAAGAATTTTTGATAAGTGGGAGATGAGAGATATAGGCCTATAGTTATCTGCTAGTTTTCTGTCGCCCTTCTTATATATAGGTACAATGATAGAATCTTTGAAAACGTTGGGCCAGATGCCAGTTTCCATACACTTGTTGAAGATATAAGTGAGTGGCTCGATTATGTATGGCGTGACGATTTTCAGGGTTTCCGCTTTAATTTCATCTGGCCCTACAGCTTTATGGGTTTTCAATTCATCAATAAGGCTTTTTAGTTCATGAGGGTTTGTTGGTAAGAGTATGAGCGAATTTGGAAGGGACGATCTACTGGTTTTAAAGTTTGGATCACGATTTATTTTTTCTGCAAGTTTTTTTCCAGTGTCATTGAAAGTTACATTGAATTCGTTCGCAATCTCTTTATCGTTTGTCAACGTTACCCCTAATTCAGTTTTGATTTCGTTTACTTTAATCTTCGTTTTTTTTGTGTAACTCACTTCTTGTACAACATCCCATAGAGTTTTTGCGTTCGATTTACTGGTTTCGATTTTATTTTTATAATATTCAAATTTAGTTTTCTCAATAAGGGTTGTCAATTTATTCCCATATTTTTTATACTGGTTTCTCATGTTGTTGTCGTTTGGGTTTTTTCTCATTAATTTTGCCATGTTGTTTTTTGTATTCGTTGATTTAAGTAAAGCATTTGTCATCCAGGGAGTGATTTTTGTGTTTTTTCTTTTGATGATTTTTATGAAGGTGGAGTTGTGCATGTATTCGTGAAGTGTTTCAATAAACTTGTCTGTCGCTGAGTTTGGATCTGGTTCAGTATATACTGAATCCCCAGCTTGGTTCCTGAGTAAATTTTTGAGTTCAATATGATCGATATATTTCGCATGTTTCTGTTCTTTAGTGTTCTCGACTTTCTCAATTACAAGCTGTAAGATGGTGGAGAAATGATCTGTAATATCAGTTTGTAATATCAGTGGCATTATTTGATCCAGTACGTTAGGTTTGGAATTTACAAATGTATGATCGATGCAAGAACTGCGTCCAGTTTGAATTCTTGTTGCGTTGTTTATTGCAGAAGTGTATCTGAATTCGTTTAGGGTATTGTTGTATTCTGTGGTATATTCGTTATTATCTAATGCAATGGTTATATACTTTCAACAGATCATTGATATGAAGTAGGAACAATGTTGGAGCAAAAATAAATTCTTGAAGAACGCCGGAATTGATGGTTATGGCCCACCACCACATAGATCATTTTACCTGAAAGTAAACTCGATGAGATCTGGCATAGCTGAGGTGGTGGCCGTATAATAGTAGTTTGTGGATAAATCGCTGTTGTCAAAAGAGGTCAAATGTGTTAGATTTATCCAACGTCAAAGCAATAGATTTCTCATGATCTTCGATGAAGCTTTGCTTGCCATATATGTATATGGATGACGTAGGAAACTACATCTCCAGTTGATATTTGATAGCAAAATCCATATTGTCTAACATAAATGAATCCTGAGCTTTTCAGATCTCTAATGATAATTTACAACTTCCTTTTCTCCATATAGCCTGTAAGGTACGCACACGAAAATAAATAGGCACATACCCTAGATGAATATTCGATAGTGGCAAGAAAAAACTTGCATACTATTTGGGACAAGAAAACAAGTTGAAAGCCACAGGAATATTTGTGTTCATGAAAATGTCAACTTATCACTATTAACCTGTTTCATTGAACTTTCGATCGATTATTACCGTTAGTGAATGTCTGCGATCGATAACCCTTAAGTGGTGTTGAAAATGGACTGTATAATTTGGTTAAAGCGGGGCACTAAACGGACTTACCCAATAGGCCTCTCCGGTGGTCAGGTGGTCTTACCAGGTGATGAAAGGGCCCTTTCTGGAATGAGTCTGCCTATCGCCTTGGTTTCACTTAATGCACAAGTCGCGCACTTAGATGTTCCCAAAATTGTCACTTGAGTTAGGTTAGCGGTAATAATTATCAGAGGAACCTTGTCTTGCAGCAATGGATCTTATCAGTCTTCAAATTCTAATGAATACCGGTACTTCTTGGTACCTTTTTTTTATCGGTAACGTCCGAGGCCTGACGATTGACTATCAGGCGGGGGCGTGCGCCGTTTAGTGCCTTTATAGCGCGAAAATAAATTTGAATGGAAAATAAATAATTCACTATATCAACCACTTATAAGTATTGACGTAACATTACTGCCCAGCGAAAATGCAATGTGGCATTTTTTAAGAAAATAGAAATAAAAAAAAATTAAAAAAAATCATTCAGCTCAAATCAAGTACTCAAGTTCTAGTCAAATACTTGGGACGAAAACAAAAAACATAATATATGGTAGCAAAAAAAATCAGCTATACAGCGGGAAGGGGGCAAAGTTTAACGAGCGGCCGCTTCAAAACGTTAGTAGCCGTTTTAACCGTTGCCACGCGAGCTATGCCGTCATCTCCAGGGAATAGAGAGAGGATACGACCTAAAGACCATTTGGTTGGAGGCAGGTTCTCATCTTTAAGAACAACCAGCTGACCGATTGTCGGCGCATGGTCAGTTTCAAACCACTTTCCACGCTGTTGGAGGGTGTGCAGGTATTCCCGGTGCCACCGCTTCCAGAAATCCTGATGAATACGCTGTAGCATCTGCCATCGGGAAAGACGGTTAATCGGTAGAGTTGAAAAATCAGGAGTGTTTAAAGACGAGATCGGCTCTAGGGTGAGAAAGTAGCCAGGGGTTAAAGCATTGATATCCTCTAGGTCAGCACTGAGAGGAGTAAGAGGTCGAGAATTCAGCAGAGATTCAATCAACGTGAGGACTGTATAGAATTCCTCGAAAGTAAGGATCTGATCTCCGATTACTTTCAATAAATGGCTTTTGACCGACTTCACTCCCGCTTCACAAAGCCCATTGAAATGAGGCCCTCCAGGAGGTGAAAACTTGAACTCAATATGTTCCTTCACAGCAGCATCTTTCATTAAATTCAATTGTTTATGAGCACTTACAAAGTTGGTAGCGTTATCGCAATAGATAATTGAAACTCGGCCTCGTCGCGCGATAAATCGTTGTAATGCGGATAAAAATGTTTCAGTAGACAAATCACTAGCCAGCTCCAGGTGAACGGCTTTTGTGACGAAACAAACAAAAATGCAAAGATAGGCCTTAGTCGTTTTCACACCTCGATAACGACTCAAAGTGATGAAGAAGGGTCCACCAAAATCAACCCCAGAGTGAGAAAATGGTTTCACTTGAGTGATACGGGACGAGGGTAAATTACCCATTGAGGGTTGAAAACTCTTTGGACGAGTTCTCCAGCAACGTACACATTTGGTTAATACAGAGTTGATTGCTCGTTTGATCGACAAAATCCAAAATTGCTGAGAAATTAGATACTGGGTGGTGCGAAATCCTACATGGAAATATTTCTCATGGAAGTACTGAATTATTAATAGAGTAAGGCGGCTTTTGCAAGGTAATAGAATTGGATGTTTAGCATCATAAACTACTGAAGCATGCTTTAGACGACCTCCCACACGTAGAATACCCTGCCCATCAGTAAATACTTGAAGTTTGCGAAGCGGTTTAGAAAGCTGAGTATTATCGAATTCCTCTTGGAAATAAACGTGCTGTGTATATTTCACAAGAACTATAAGCGCATCATGTAGTTCAGAAAGCGATAGAGGACCGAGTCGGCGCTCTTTAGATCGCAAGTTAGCAATAAATCGTAAAAGATACGCTACAAGGCGTTGAATTTTCGTGAATTGCGAAATATCGTTAAGTAGATGATCTAAAATATTTTCATCAGGCAAAGAGGTAAAAAGACAGATTTTTTTGTCTTCTTCAGGACAAAAAGAAACATCTGACACTGTGATTGCAGATGAAGTAGGCCAATTACAATCGGGTTCATACAAAAAAGACGGCCCGTTAAACCAGAGATAGTGTGAAATAAAAGCGGACGGAAAAATTCCTCTGGAAGCAACGTCAGCGGGGTTTGACGCAGACTCAATATAGTACCAACAGTTCGGTGGGATTTTGTTCTGTATATAGGATATTCTATTCGCCACAAAGGTTTTTCGACAGTTAGGGTCTCCCTTAATCCAGTAAAGCGCGATTTGAGAATCGGACCAAGCATATATTTTGCGATAGTTTAAATTATCACCAAAAACACTAATGATGTAACTAATTAATTTGGTCAGAAGTACTGCGGCACAGAGTTCCAATCGCGGGATAGTTAATTTGTTGAGCGGAGCAACTTTTGACTTTCCACATAGAAAGTGATTTGAAACTGAATCGTCCGTACTAATTATTCGAAGGTAAATCACACAGGCGTAACCTCTCTCACTTGCGTCGCAAAATCCATGTAGATCGCAAATTAAATAGTTAGCTGGACGAATAGCACGCGGAATTCGCAATTCGGACAAATATCGTAATTCAGATTTATATTGATTCCACGCCCGGACTATATCATAACTCGGAGAATCGTCCCATCCGATTCCAGACGACCATATGCGTTGAATTAAAAATTTTGTATAAAATGTAATAGGAGAAAGGAAGCCTAAGGGGTCATAGACCCTGGCAAGCTCAGATAAAAGCACACGTTTGGTGCACGTCCTGTCATTGGCAGGTGAAATCGAGAAAAAAAAACAATCGTGGATTGGGTTCCAACGTAAACCAAGTACTTTCATGGAAGAACTCAGGAAATCCGAATGAAAGGTTAGTGAATCGTTGGACACATGCGATGGAGGTAGATGGGAGATTAAAGACGGGTCATTAGTGCACCATTTGCGTAACTCGAATCCACCAAGTTTCATGAGAGATATCAATTCATCAACAAGACTGCGAGCATCTTCATAGGTTGCTACGGATATAACAAAATCATCAATGTAGGAAAATTGTCGAATTGCATGAGCAGCATTCGGGAATAGAGCACCTTCGTCGTCGGCGAGTTGACGAAGGGTGCGAAGGGCAAGAAATGGTGCACAGTTAATTCCATAAGTTACTGTAGTTAAGCGGAAATCTTGAATCGGATTTTCGGGCGAAAATCTCCATAAGATACGTTGATAGTCACATTGACATGGGTCAACTTCAATCATGCGGTACATTTGCTTTATATCAGTACACAAAGCAAAGGGGTGCAAACGAAAATTCAATAAAATACTGATAAGGTCTTGTTGTAATTTTGGACCAATCATCAAATGGTCATTCAAAGAAGTTTGACCAGGCAACTTTGCAGAAGCGTTAAAAACGACTCGCAATTTTGTTGAAGAACTATCAGGTTTTAAGACACAGTGGTGAATTAAGTAATAAGATTCATCGGGAATGTCAGAACCTTCGATAGGTTCCATATGTTTCAAATCTCGATATTCACGCATAAAATCCGAATATTGGGAATAGAGAGCGGGATTTTTCAACAAGCGGCGCTCCAGAGACAGGAAGCGATGATATGCGAAATTTCGAAATCCGGGAAACATGGGACGAACATCTTTAAAAGGAAGCGAAACCATATAGCGACCTGAGTCATTGCGCTTAACAGTATTTGAGAAAATGTTTTCACAAACATAATCTTCTGGGGTGGTAGTTGGCAAAAAGGGTACACTTTCAACTTCCCAGAACTTTGAAATAAGTGTTTCAAAGTTATTTTCTGATGCACAAAAAAATGACGAAACTGTAGCAGATGCGGAGTTCAGTTTAATTTTGCCCATCAGGATAAAACCAAAAATAGTGTTGATGGCTTCAGGTTCATCAGCAGACCCTGAAACGCGACCATTGAGAATTATTTTAGAGAAAATGTCAGCGCCTAGTAAGACATCAATATTACCTGGTCTACCAAATTGAGGATCAGCAAGCTGTAAATTTGAAATATGTGACCAATTATCATGAAAAACAGGGGAAGCAGGCATGTCATCACATATTTGATTCAATATAATGGCATCGGTATGCATCGTAGGAGTAGATTTGCCAATTGGTTTCAGGTATAAGGTGACAAATCCTTCATTACACGCAGACTGCATAGTACCAAGACCTTTCAATTCGATTGAGCATTTCAATTGTGGTAGACCCAATTTATGAACTGCCTTTCGACTGATAAATGAATTCATACTTCCAGAATCTAGTAAGCACCGCAGGGGTTGGAAGTTGCCACGATTATCAGTAAAATCTACCCATGCAGTAGATAAGAGTACACCCTTATTCTTTGCGAATATCCCAGCTCCCGCAAAAAATGAAGAATTAGAATTATTATTATTATTAATTTGAGAATTTGGCGGCGGCGAGATATTTGCGGAGCATCCAGGATTTTCGGCAGCAGACGTGGCAACGTTGGTGGGTTCCGGCTTATCAGGATGCAATAGCGTATGATGATATTTTGAAGCGCACCTCTTGCAACGAGCGTTAGAGCGGCAAGATCGAATATCGTGAGAGGCACTGAGACAGTTAAAGCAAAGGCGAGAACTTTTGCAAAAGGTATATCGTTCACTCTGAGGTTTATTAGCGAAGACAGAACAGGTACCTATAAAGCGAATGATTTTCTTTGCAGAACGAACATGAGACTGCAGGAGATTTATTCACAAAAAAGGAAGTGGTCGTTCTATTATGAGCAGGCGGTTGACGTTTGGGCGGTAAACTTTTACCGGTGACGGAAATATTGGTCAGCGGGACGTTACGAGAAATACCAAGTGTATCAAGAACGGTACAATGGTTCTGTAAAAAATCGAATAATTTTGAGTAGCTCGGTATATCAGCCGAACCATGTTCGAGTTCGAATCGGGTGACAATAGTTTTATCAAGGCGTTGAAGCATCATCATCACCAATATAAAGTCCCACTGATCTGTAGGAAATTGCAGGTTTTTCAAAGCTGCCAGATTTTCAGAAAAGGTATCGAGCAATTTCCGCAATGACTCAGCACTTTCAGAATTTGCCTTTGAAGAATTTTGTATTTCAGACCAGTGGGCTTGCGCGCGAAGTCTTTTATTTGAATAGCGATCCACTAAAGTTTGATATGCAATGAGATAATTGTCAGCAGTTAATGGTAAAGTACGGACCAGAGTAAGGGGTTGACCCTGCAAAGACGAAATTAGGTAATTGAATTTCTCGACGTCACTCAGTGAGCTATTGGAATGCACCAACGCATTGAATAAATCCAAATAAGTGACAAATGATTTATAATCACCATTAAATTTTTGTAATTCAATTTTCGGAAGACGAATATTATTATGATTACTAAATGCAAGAGTAGGATTCGCTGTCGAATTTAGCAGAGGATGGCCTTGTAGCGGATCATCAAAGAGTTCGGCATATATTGCTTTTATTGCATAGTATTCACTTAAAAACCCTTCGCGTATTACGTTTTCATCATCTACCTCGGCTTGCGGATCAGTCAGGAGCGTACTGACAACGTTATTATGGTGGCGAATAAATTCTTCATATACACCTTGTAGATCGGCGTATCGGACTCTAAATAGGGTTCTAAGAGATTTATCAGTTTTTGCATTATTCGCGAGCGTACTTATAACACTTATCTCACTGAGAGATGTCGAGCGATGAGCTTTAAATTTTTTCAATTTTTCCATGGCGTTTTCTCAATCATTCAAGACTGCCTGACCCGAATTGGTATAAACAACAAAAACAGCTGATTGCTTTCCGAGTTCACTGTCCTCAAATATGCGTGATTGAAAACAACAAAAAATAGGTGTCCTGGCCTTGACACTATAAAATGAACAGGTGAGAATAGACAATCATGAATCCAGTTTTTATAGCAGAAGTTGCGATTGGCACGTGACTGGGCCTAGCCAATTAATTTGGGGCAAACAGGACCTGCGCTTGTCACCTTCCCTTTGTATGAGCACACGAACGAAAAGGCATTCAAAATGGCTAATTTTTTTGAAATTTAAATATATATGTTAGCAAACCATTGAGAGCAAAATAGATAAGTAGCAAGTATAATTTTCAATTAGTTCAACTAATTTTTCCTGGAAATTGTAATTAATGCGAGGAAGCAGTCAAATTAAAACAAGGTTACCATGATTTGAAGCGTATTTGGCGCGAACTTGAGCACTATGAAACAATAGAATTTTTGGTAGAAATCCGGCTCGAAGGACCAATGTTTGCGATCGATAACCCTTAAGTGGTGTTGAAAATGGACTGTATAATTTGGTTAAAGCGGGGCACTAAACGGACTTACCCAATAGGCCTCTCCGGTGGTCAGGTGGTCTCTCCAGGTGATGAAAGGGCCCTTTCTGGAATGAGTCTGCCTATCGCCTTGGTTTCACTTAATGCACAAGTCGCGCACTTAGATGTTCCCAAAATTGTCACTTGAGTTAGGTTAGCGGTAATAATTATCAGAGGAACCTTGTCTTGCAGCAATGGATCTTATCAGTCTTCAAATTCTAATGAATACCGGTACTTCTTGGTACCTTTTTTTTATCGGTAACGTCCGAGGCCTGACGATTGACTATCAGGCGGGGGCGTGCGCCGTTTAGTGCCTTTATAGCGCGAAAATAAATTTGAATGGAAAATAAATAATTCACTATATCAACCACTTATAAGTATTGACGTAACAGTGAACACAATAATTGTCATTAGTGACTCATCCACTTGTCATGAGTGACTTATTCAGATGCAATCAGTGATTATTTCATTCATCATTACTGACTTATTCATTTGCGATTAGTGACTTATTCACTTTTCATTAGTGACTTGTTCACAAGTCATAAGTGACCTAATCACATGTTATCAGTGACTTATTGAGTCGTCATCATCAGTGTTCTATTCACTTGTCATTAGTGACTTATTTACCTGTCATTATAGCTAGTACCATGGAAAATTACACACAATGTTTTCTGAAGAATTATAACCTTGGTAAAAAGACAAAAACCTGTGCATCCATAGAATTTATTGTATTGACCTTTCCAGAACACGTGAATTTGACATGGTTTGTTGAGGGGCACACAAACTATCGTTACCTACCTTTGACGAGCATATCCCTAGGCATCCTTGCCATATCCACAATATATAACAACAGTTTCACCAATCAAAATTATGAAATTCTTCATGGTTCCAACTCGGATTCCAAGGAAAACGATCTCACTTATTCTGGTTTCATATGACAAATCTTGACA
This sequence comes from Phaedon cochleariae, assembly GCA_918026855.4. Classification (NCBI taxonomy): domain Eukaryota; kingdom Metazoa; phylum Arthropoda; class Insecta; order Coleoptera; family Chrysomelidae; genus Phaedon; species Phaedon cochleariae. The sequence goes on along the minus strand of OU896710.1, from coordinate 12,496,141 downwards.
AAATACAATGTTTGCCCCTCAGCAACCTGTCAAATGACGTTAATTCTGGAATGATCAATAGGTATGATGAACCAAGAAATCACAAGTGGGTAAGGCTGACGACAAATATTGAGACACTATACCTTTTCAACTTCAATTTCGGAATCGGTGAGTTATATTTCGGAAAAAGTAATCTCGATTTCAGAATTGGTTAGTTCGATTTCAGAAATGGTAAACTCAATTTCAGAATCGGTGAGATGAATTTCAGAAAAAGTCCATTCAATTTCAGAATTATTATTGGTAGGTTCAATTTCAGAAGATGAAATCCTTTTATATGTTTGGAATGTTTTTAATTGCAAAAGAGAAGATTGTTTACAGTGGATGAACGGTGTTTGAGAGCCCTATGTTGAATCAGATTGAACATATATGGGGTGCCTTCAAGTCAGAAGTGAAGAGCTTCTTGCAAGAGCATCGCCAAAGGGTCGTAGCTGGGGATTCGAACAGCTTCCTCAACCAGATAGAATTCAGACTGCGATGTCTTGAGGAATGTGCAGATCGGGTGCGTAGCACGATGCCCAATTCCTACGATGCCCACCTTCATGTCGACGATTACGAACATTGCCGAAGAGCGCAACGTTGCCAGGTCATGAGAAAAATTCAGAAAACACAAGATTCCCACCATGCCCACTTTTCATACATTCCCACGATGCCCAATTCCCACCATGACCACCTTCTTTGGATTCTCACCATGCCCACTTTTTATACATTCCCACGATGCCCAATTCCCACCATGCCCACTTTTCATAACTTCCCACGATGCCCACCTTATTTAGATTCCCACCATGCCCACCTTTCATGCATTCCCACGATGCCCAATTCCCACCCTGCCCACCTTCTTTGGATTCCCACCATGATGAAGGTGGGCATGGTGGGAATCGGGTATCGTGGGAATGCATGAAAGGTGGGCATGGTGGAATCTGAAGGAGATGGGCATCGTGGGAATGTATGAAGAGTGGGCATGGTGGGAATCTAAAGAAGGTGGGCATCGTGGGAATTGGGCATCGTGAGAATGTACGAAAAGTGGGCGTGGTGGGAATTGGACATCGTGGGAATGTATGGAAAGTGGGCATGGTGGGAATCTAAAGAAGGAGGGCATCGTGGGAATCTAAAGAGGTTGGGCATGGTGGGAATTGGGCATCGTGGGAATATATGAAAAGTGGGCATGGTGAGAATCTTGTGTTTTCTGAATTTTTCTCTTGACCTGGCAACGTTGCGCTCTTCGGCAATTTTCGTAATCGTCGACATGAAGGTGGGCATCATAGGAATTGGGCATCGTGGGAATTGGGCATCGTGGGATGCTCCCGAGCAGATCATTCAATGAAAATGATAACACCTCAAATGTGTTTGCATTCTCATAATCATGTGCAACACTATTATCTTCCAGCGATTCGGATGGAAGGCATCTGTGGATTAAATTGAGATTATAATTATGTTATTGAATTGTTTTTGACAAGTTGAATATTGAAAATATGATTTTTTAATCTCACATACAATTGGAAACATTTCGAACAAATAAAAGGATTTTTTTCTGAAATTGAACCTACCAATTCTGAAATACAACTTACCATTTCCGAAATTGAATGGACTTTTTCTGAAATTCATCTCACCGATTCTGAAATTGAGTTTACCATTTCTGAAATCGAACTAACCAATTCTGAAATTGAGATTACTTTTTCCGAAATTGAAGTTGAAAAGGTATAGATACCAGGTATATCATCAGGATCATGGGCCGAGATGAAGTGTCCATCAGATGCACTCGTCAATCTTTTTTGCCTTATATAGTGATGTAGATGAAAGAGTAAAATTGAAATTACATTTGATACTCATTGAACGTATCACTTTCTTCCACTCAGAGTATCATCGGAAGTAGAATATAGAATCCTGTATTTGATGCCAACAATAATGTTCTGTTCTGAGAGAGTTCTTCAAAAAACTAACAGATCAAGAACTCGATACCCCACAGCTCAGTGCGCAGCACACAAATTGAGAATCAACACGAATACGCATGTATACTTCTCAAACGCTTACATCATAATGAAACCGTGGACGGTGGGAGTTGTAATGCGTACATAAGAAAAATAGGAAGAGGAGTTAGGTGTTGAATTATGTTCTGAGCTTTTGGAGGTAATGAGTTCTTGAGGATACTTCCATTAGCAAAGAATCGCAGAGATCTGCCGTTCTATAGACGAACGAGTTTTGATAAAGTGTTGATCGACATATTTCAACATTGAAAACGAAAGAATGTGCTACCTGGGTCTCTCGACTTCGTGTTGTTAGTGATGAAATGATAGCAGAGCTTTCTGTGGGCCATTTCCCGTTGGAGTATCTATAGGAAAGTGGAAAGTCGATGAAAGCGCGCCAACAAAATATCGGAAATGTTTATGAAACGGTTGTTAGGTTATGTATATCTCGAGTGTAGTTGAAATTTAACAAATACCGCCTTTGTTACGCGGATAGGTCAGGTAAAATGCCTGTGTATTGAAAATTTTTGAAGAACTTTCTCAATATCATTTATATCAGCCGTATATGTACTGATTCGCATTATAGAGTTCCCGTCTACTTCACTTTCTCCACTCGGGTGTTTTAGGCTTGCTCAGAATACTGAAGAAAACCCCACTGCAACCTGGGATAGTATTGATGACGTTTCATCATATTTTCTAGGTATATGTTTCCACTGCCCAAGCGAACAGATGATGGAGTGAGTATAGAAATAGTACAAATCGTTGACCAACATACCGAAAAATTCGATATCTATAGACTGATGGCATACAGCACAAATAATAGTGAAATAAGATTGCAAGAGGATATTATTACTACCGAAATAGTCATAATCGATCTCCAAAATGTGCGATTAGGACATGTAGTTAAAGTTACGCCAGTTCATCTGAAGAAGGTTATCCTGCTTATTCAGGTACGTTAATGAGGGTGAGATAGGCCGGCTGTGAGTAACATTTTATCAAAACACTCATTGTGTATAAGCAGGTATATTCCTCTTATCAGGATTCCTGAGATTTTCTCAACAGGACATACATATCTAAAAAACAACGGTGTTGCCGTTGTGCCATTCCACACTCACTAAATCATGAGGTATCCATGTTTAATAGTTGTTTTGACTGTGATCATGATGACTTGTATATTGGTGAATGCCGACAACTAGAAATTTGTCAAATGAGTTGATTAAATGACGTAATCCTAATTGTATCCTTTGTATACCTAAGTGCAATATTGAGGATTATATCAGATGCAGGAAATACTTGTCGATATCACCCTATATCAGCTCGAAATGTTCTGAATCCTCAACAATTTGGGTTTCAACCACAAAAGAGCACAGGAGACGCTGTTTTCTCATTTCTAAAAGAATTATATAGTAGAGTCAATCTCAAAGAGGTTTGCGCAGCAGTATTTTGTGACCTGTCGAGATATTTCGATTGTGTAAATCATGGAATACTCTTGCGCAAGCTCCAACGTTATGGTTTCAGGAATCAAAGCCTTAGTTGGATCGAGTTTTATCTGAGTGAACGTACCCAATTCGTTAAAACAAATACTAATTCAGAAACAAGATCAGTTAAACATGGTGTACCACAGGGCTCTGTACTGGGACCTATCCTGTTCTTATTGTATTTTAACAATTTGGCTAGACTCAAGATCGATGGTAGTTTAACTACATTTGCAGACGACACGACCATCTTGTGGCATGAGACCGATATAAAAAGATTACACAGGAGAATTGTTAATGATATCCCCTCTGTAAAAAGGTGGTTTAGCTCAAATTTGCTCTCTTTGAATATAAATAAAACCCATCTCTTATCATTCAAATGTAATCTACCAGATATTCCTTTGAGTACTGAAGTAATCATTGAGCAAACGTATACGAGCAAATTCCTTGGAATCTATCTGGACAACAATCTAAATTTTGAGAACCATGTGAAGTATTTGAATACAAAAATAGCACGTGGGTGTTATGCTTTGCGAATGGTGGCGAAAGAACTGGGTATAGCCACTGCGAAGGTAGTATACCACGCTCTGATAGAATCACATATCAGGTATGGAATACCTTTTTGGGATATCTGCAACCAACATAACTTCAATAGTGTATTTGTTCTTCAAAAGCGTGCTGTCCGATACCTTCGCAAAGTTGGGCCAAGATTATCTTGTAAACCGCTGTTCGGTCAAATAAAAATCCTCACCCTTCCGTCGTTATTCATTCTCGAAACAGTGTGTCTAGTACATAAAAACAAATCATCATACGAGGTAACAGTTGGTATCACTAGACAAAGTAACAATTTGCGATTACCTATTCCGTCTTCAAATTAAACAAAAAACTCGCTGATCTATGGTGCGATTAAACTATACAATCACCTCCCTCCCGCCTTCAAAAACATAGTTTCGCCGTCTCATTTCAGGAGATCTGTCAAGCGCTTACTTATCGATAAGGTTTCTTATAATGTTCAAGAGTTTCTTGAGAAAGATTGGAATAGTTAAAATATATGTCTATTTAAACATTTTGGAATTGTATTCTAATGCTCAATTCATTTTGTATCTGTCTGTTCTCTTTTATTTTTTTCTTGTGTTTACGTCAATATGTTTTTATTATAATTGTGACAATGCTATAGTACCTGCTCTATATTATTTATTTATATAAACTCATTTAATTATTTATTTTATATTCATCATGACTTTATCAATGAGATGAAAATCTTCCGATAATAAAGTATATTTTGATTTGATTTGATTTGATTTCCTGTGTGTTTCATCAATCTCACTCATGACAATTATGTTTATATAAATCACATTTCGAGTTCACTGTATCAGGATTGGGGTCTGAATATTAAGGAATATGTAATAAATCCTCAACAGCGGATGCAAAAATTCAATTTATGTTTCAGAAAGTGTATAACAAGAGGATAAAGCAATTCCACTTTGTCAACTGTCACTCCTACTGTAACACATCGCTGAATATCCTCAAACAACTTTTGAAGCCAAAACTAGCAGCAAGGGTAAGTAACATCCATTTTAGAAAATAACAATTTCGACTCAACGACTAATATCCATTTTTCTCAATGTTCTGGATTGCATGACTATTTCATAGGCTCCAACAAAAAGATATTCAATCCCTGGTAGAAGTCCATGTTTGCTCAAACTGGAGTGGAATCTCAATCCAGTATCAAAGTCCATCGAATATGGCTTCTACATCTGCAGATAAGGGTGAACAGGCTGTGGGAGCTGTATATGTAATGGCAAAAACAAAAATGAACTGCTTGCCCGCCAGAAAAAAAACTATTATATTTGCTTGTTTTGAGCGTGGTTACCAACTATATTCCGGTTTAGGGTTCGCGATATTCTGATATCCTCTAGAACAAGTTCAACTGAACTATTTCAAGAGAATTGGTTAATCAAAATCCTAACAATGGACAGTAGTCGACTCCCAAAATGATGTTTCAAAAGACAACTGGAACTCAGTGATGTAGATCGGAGGTACATTTCACTAAAGGGCTCTCGGATATTTCCACTTTGATATGCCATTAACTCAGGACACTTCTGAAATTTTCATTCAGTAGAAGGCGATCCTGCTTTCTAGGTATATGATCAGACTGACAGAAGAAGACAAAATCCCTGTCTTTAATTTCAGCATTCCTCCCAATATCCAAGTCTTTAACACTTGCACATCAAATCCAAAACTATCAATACATGAAGGTGTCGATTCAAGTCACGAGAGCTATCGCACAACTCATTATTTGTAACACATTAATGATAAGATTTACCGCACCGCATTGATCCGAGGAGAATCTGCTCAGTTTGTAATCGGTATGAGCTCGAAACAATCTATCATTTATTATTTGATTGTCCGATTCACACATCACATGAGCATGTATACAGGGTGAGTCAAAAATGTGTACCGAGCTTTCTGGGGGTGATAGAACATTGAAAAATAAGTGTAGTCTGATGATTAAACTCATGGCCCAAAATGCATATCAAGGGAGATATATCCTTCCAAAGTTGATAAAATTAAAATAATTTCTCCGCATAACTTCTGAACGATGAAAGCCACCCGATTGAGATTTTGTGCATGAATGTATGTTGTCAAAATACATTTTTTCGTCACACTTTCACATTCCTGATATTGTTATAAAGGGTGTTTTCAGAGGGTGAGTCATGATTTTTTGTAGAAAAGTTTTTACCCTGTATTATTTTCGGTGAAAAAACAGGAGCATTTGATGGAGCGAAGAAAATTACATGGAAAAGGTACTCTTATTCAAATACTAAAATTTGAGCCGTTCGTGAGATATTTGAGTTTTTGTAGCTACATGATATCAGCAGTCTGATTTTATTCATCGCGAGATTCATCGGTATAACGATATTTCAGCAGGCCATGAACAATTTTGTTTTTAATTTTGTCGATAATATCACCTCACTGTGCCACGTTACTGAGCAATAAGTACATAGCATAAGTCTGTCCCAACAAGGTTTGAATATGTTTTTGCTTCTTTTAATTAATACATAATATTGAATGGAAGAAAAAGGAAAAAAACAAATTAAAGTAGCTGTTCGAAATGTCCACCGTTTTGGCTTATACATAATCTGAGGCGTTTACGTAAATTATTCATCAAACCGTTCATAGTTTGGTGATCATTTTTCAACAACGTAAATTCGTTCACAATTTTTTGCCTCAGCTCCTCAACATTCCGAATTTCGCTTGAATGAACCCTAGATTTCATGTAACCCCAGATCGAAAAATCTAGTGGATTGAGGTCAGGAATATCGTACCTAACTCAATTTCTAAGAAGTTGAGGTACATTGCACCATTCAGAGATCCTGGGAACATGTAGTATCCAACGAATTTGTCTCCTAAAGTCGCAGACCAGACGTTCACTTTGAAATTATATTGAAAATGCGTTACTTTAACAACGTGTGGATTTTTGTCAGCCCAGAAATGAGTGTTGCGCGAATTGAAAACACCGTTTCTAGTAAAAGTTGCATCGTCTGTGAACAATATTTTGTTCAAAAACTCAGGACATCCTCGAGTTCGTTCCAGCAACTCTTCGCAAAATCTCAATCTTATTTCATTGTCTCGTGGTAACAGTTCTTGTACCTGCAAATAATGATAAGGGTGTAGCTGTTGCTCTCTGAGAATCCTAGTTACATTCGCTTGTGTTGTGTCTATTCGTCTTGCTAATTTCCTTGTACTTATTTCCGGATCCTGTTCCACAGTATTTGATACTTCTTCTTCAACTTCTACAGTTCTCGCACTCCTGGGTCGGCCACCATTTCTATTATTGGTTTTCAAACATCCTGTTTCACGCAGTCTTTGTACAATCCTCAAAATTGTTCTCGGATTTGAAACGCGTCGAGCGGAAAACATCTCTGCATATCGTCTCACAGCAGCATTTGCATTTGCGAAGCACTCGCCAAGCATTAGAAGCATATCAGTTTGTTCAGAGAACGAATAACCTGCCATATTTCTTAAAATCTCAGTTGATAATCGCAGTGATAAATGACACAGAAAAACCACACGAACAAAACAATGTCGACTCGAATGTTGATGAAATGAACGTCAAAATTGAAAACAAAATCATTCATCATGGCCTGCTAAAATATTGTTACCGATGAATCTCGCGATGAATAAAATCAATCTGCTGATATCATGTAACTACAAAAACTCAAATATCCCACGAAGGGCTCAATTTTTTGTATTTGAATAAGAGTACCTTTTTCATGTGATTTTCTTCGCTCCATCAAATGCTCCTGTTTTTTTACCAAAAATAATACAGGGAAAAAAGTTCTCTACAAAAAATCATGACTGTATATGATATATAACAGATAAGTAGTCTTACTATACCGGGTGACACAGGGTATCGGGCCACCCCTGTAACTTCTGCATTCGTCAACGGATTTTTCTGAAATTCGGTACAGTTATATAAGCAACTATTTCGGATTTGATCACATTACAATCCAATATGGCGGACTTCCGGTATTTCTGGAAATGCCAGCAACTTTGTTATTTCAAATGAAACACCCTGTATATTTTCACATATTCAAGTTCAACAGGTCGAAACAAGTGCAATCTTTATTTAAAATGTCATTTTTTCGAAAAAATTTAAATTGAAATTGTTTTTTCATTTTACCTCGTGGATAAATGAGATGTGGTCAAGACTATTCACAATGAGACACACATAACAAAAGAACATAATTCTTTCTGAACAATTATTTTTTGTGTCACTTATCCAGGAATCAATTCAGCCACATCACTTTTTGATCAAAAATTATTTTTTTTCAAATGGAACCCCTATGGGCCACCTACCCGTCTCTCTAGAACATACATTAAGGGACAAAATGACATATCATTTTTGTTTTTCGGTGCAGTAACAAATTGTATACATTCAAAAATCAACAACTAGTTTATGAATTTCCTTGCAGTTAGAATGATTTTTCAATTAGGTAGGCTGTGGAATAAATGACATTTGACATCAAGATTGCACTTGTTTCGACCTGTTGAACTTGAATATGTAAAAATATACAGAGTGTTTCATTTGAAAAAACAAAATTGCTGGCATTTCCAGAAAAACCGGAAGTCCGCCATATTGGATTGTAATGTGATCAAATCAGAAATGGTTGCTTATATAACTGTACCAAATTTCAGAAAAATCCGTTGACGAATGCAGAAGTTACAGGGGTGGCCCGATATCCTGTGTCACCCGGTATAGTAGGTCAATACGAGATACCTTTTTTTGTTTCCTTTGTTTTTAGAATAGGCCACATTAATTATTGTATAATATGTATAACCGAATTTCTTGTTCATGAAACTGTATTTTTTGTGTAAACCACAAATGAATTGAGTTGAATAGAGAAATGATTGAAGGTGTTATTGGTTTTCCTGTGCCATCAAATTAATTACCTTCGATTGATATCTGCAATACTGTGCGCTTTCTTACCACGTTCCCATATTCCCCACTCTAATTAATTTTATGATGTGGTTTCTGATGTACATCATCCGAGGATTGCTCTTTCCTTCTAGGTCTTGAGATTTGCAGACACATAACATAAGATCGTTGATCAGTTACGTAACAAACGGGGTCTTGCTCAGCCGTTAACCTTTCAGTATCTTCAAATGATAGGAAGCGAAATTCATAAGATATTTTAGGATCAGGAAAACGTTTATGTAATAAATCTACACATTCAAACCAAAACTTAGAATCAGTACAACTCCCTATTTAAGTTCATACTTTGGAATCGTTTGGATAATGATATGGGAGATGCAATGTATGATGAAGATGGCGAGATTTCAACTACTTTTTTCACATTTCAGATATTCGTTCATGAAGACAGCACGCATCTCGGAAAGGTGATTCCAAAACACATTCTACCTGTCGATTTTGGAGGAGATGAAGTGTCGCTGCGAGAATTGCATGGTATGTGAGTTGTTTCCATATTGATGTCAATGCAGTGATTGATTCATTCGGTCGAGTAGGGTCCGCGTGAAATTTGATTGAACCTTCGATGCAATACTGATGATACGAGCGTGAAAGGTGTTTGTATAGGGTGGCGCATAAGGAACGATATGATTTGTTCAATGGATAAGTCAAATCAATAATAAAATCTACTATCGTGGGCTTATGCGACGAAGAACATTGAATCACATCTTCTAGAAATCTATATGCATCTATTCGTGCACTGAGAAAACTCGGCAAGTAAATCGTTTTCTTGAAGAAAAGGTCAATTATGACAGGAAAATGTTCCCCAACGTTAGAAAAATGAGGTATTTGAAGTAGGCAGAACAATATTTCTGGAACAATGTTTCTGCTGTAAGTAATCAAGACACTTGTTGGTATTAGCCAAATCGATATGTATTTTGAGTTAGCTAATCATGAGTGTACACTGAACTAGTGCTAGGTCAATGATCACTCACCATTAATAAATTATTATTCTGGGACAAAATTACTTTGCTCTGAGTGAACTCATCGATGAAGACAATCTATAGAGTCGGACATCTCCGATATATTATTCGGGTGCCCACGCTCAACCCGACCACTTCTACTGTCCACGATTTTATCATGATCTTCGCGTTTGTGAAGTTTATTACATGCCTTGTAGCTAGTACAATAATTGAAATACTCAGCCATGAAAGTGCTCTTTTGAACAAGTGCTATATCATATTCGTGAAGCTTCTCAGTTTATGTGCCGTGGGGTGTTGAGTTCTTGATGATTTGTTATTCTTTTGACGAAGATAATGAAATTACATAACTCTCCCAGAACATTTCTCAATTATTGACCTAATATACAGAATTCTTTATCACTTTAGACGATACTCGAAGTGGAAAAGTGTTAAAATTCATGAGCATGAAAGTTAATTTCAATTCCACTTTTTCATCTTCATCGCTAAAAAAAGATAGAATATACCAGTGCATCTGGACGCATGATCCTGATATATATACCCGGTATCTAATGCCTCACTATTTGTCGCCAGCCTCACCTTTTGATTTCTGGATGGTTGATCATAGCTATTCAATAAATGTTTCAAATGCACGAGTTTTTGTCTTTTCACCATAGTTATCATTTTTCAGAGAACAATCAATGTAATTTTTCATAGTACCTAGGTCATGACAGGTAAATAAATCACTTATGACAAGTTAATGAGTCACTGATGACGAGTGAACAAGTCACTGATCATACATGTGATTAGGACGCTAATGACAAGTGAGCGAGTAAATGGAGACACATAAATAATTCACTAGTCGCAAATGCATAAGTCACATATGATGAGTAAATGAGTCACTTATGAAGAGTGAATGAGTCACTTATGACGAGTGAACACTAATGACACTTCCTGTGTTCACTTATGGTTAACAATCTGGAATATTCGATGAAACGGGTTCATAGTGGTAGGAGTACATTTTCAAGAACACAGATATTCTTGTGGATATCAACTTGTTGCCTTGTCCCAAATAGTATACACATTTTCACTTCTCACTATCAAATATGCACTTAGAGCAGATGATCCTTTCCCTCCGTGTTTAAATGAATACTTATGGAAGTATTACTTTCCTCAATGCCGATTGATTCCGATTCAGCCAGATTCACGCAACGACAACTACAAACCGGTCTCAGACTTTTGGTCCTTGTCAGTGTAAGGTGTTCTCTAGCTAAGCGTAATCAGACCCAACAAATTCAATCAGCATATTTGTAGTGTCAGAGGCGTGTCTCATGGGTAGCATGAGTGCAACGCCATCTAGAGTAGAAGGAAAGAAACACCATACTACTGCGAAGATTCTCATTTCGTATGGAAATCGAAGGGGCTGATTGCTATACTGGCATTATTTCAACTACGAAATACCCAAATTGCTGAATGACTAATGAAAACTCCAAAAATGTTCATAAAATGATCGACAACAATGGATAATTGAGGAAGGAGACACTGGCATTGATATTCGTTTATTCGAAGCGATTCATAGATTTCGAGAGGATGTTATGTTACCCAGGAAAGTAGTTGTTTTTGTCTCGTCATCAACCATTGTTGTTGTTCATTTTATGAACATTCATGAAAATGACTGTGTAGTCATTATATATTCAAAGTTTCATCCCACATCGCGCATTTGGGCTATTTTGTAGTTGAAATGAATAAGTTTTGTCTTCATCATTTTATTCACCGTTGAAATCGATCACAATTCTGATTATAGTTTGAAAATATGTTGTGATTATTTTTTGAAGATAATATATCTCAATTAGTGCCCATTGATTACTCCGACCAGATGTGATCTTTCCAGAGCATTTTCCATTATTTTTTTAAGAATTTCAGGTCTCAGCGCCCTGACTTCTTTTTGGATATTGGCCTCAATCTGTTGGATGATTTTTGACCTATTGGCATATATCTCACCCTTATCAAAAAAAAGTATTTTGAGCATGAAAGAAATTTTAATATGATCTTCGTGTATGAATAATTGGACACTGAAAATGAAATGGAACAATTTTGGTTATTCATTTAGATCTGAGTCTTTCCTTCATCAATTTTCCATGTATTTCAACCTATGATTCTAGGAAAAAGGCAAAAATGATTGAAACATTTTTTTTATGATTATATTATAACGTTACATATGCGCGCCACCCTTCAAAAGAGAGAAATGCACCACGGTGCATTTCCACAATGAAAACAGAAGTATTGTTCCACCAGCTCCTGATTTCACGAAACTGTGGTTTTTCTCATTGAAAATAATAAAACACTCCAGACCCATCAGAATTTCATGACAATCTCTTTCCGAAAAAATCCAAGTAAACATGTTTTAGTATTGTAAAGAAATATTCTCAGATATGTTATGAACATGAATAAAATGAATATATGCATAAAGAAAAACGTTGAGAAATCGCATTTTCTATATGTGATGGAAAACATTATTTTCTGGTATATTCGACAGTAAAGAACTACTTTCCTCACTTTATGCAACGACTAACATTGAATTATATCTATTGAACACACACGATAAGGATTTGCATTCTTCCTCAGATGAAAATATAATAATATGTGCATATATTATTATTCTGAATATTCAAAAGGAGTTATATCCTTTCCTGCCTAATTGCCACGTCGAACTTTGAATTATATCTGCTGAATATCCAAAATGAGAACATCAAAATACAAATCCTCGGAAATTGAGAATGTATTGACATACTCTTTCGAATCGGATGAATAATAATATGATGTATAATGATAACCAAGTATAACGTTCCAATATAAGTATTCAGTATTGGAATGAGAATTGAAATGTATACGAGAAGGATACTTTCATAAAATCTGATCTTGATGAGCTTGTAACATCCAACAAAAATCATTCTCATCAGTGATATGGAAATATTATTCCTCTCACGAACAGGTTATATGACATTATCAGAATGATTTCATTTCGGATATCAAATTCTCTTCAGTAACCTAGTCAGCGTATTCTTATAGCCATTTTTCATGGACTCTACAATTTTCATATCTCTATAACTATAACTATAACTTGAACTATAGCTATAGCTATAAATATAACCACCTATAAACTTTAAAGAACTGACATCAGAATTCTTATTTGTTGACATTCAACTCCTGTCATCTGGATATGCTTCCGTTTCTGGATGTATGACGAACTCTTATTTATCATACAGGACGAATGTTCATGATATATCTGATAATATTCTTTTTCAGATCTTCCATACTCAATCATCAAGGAGTTCGAACTTGAACGATTGAATCTTGTTATTTTTGAAGATATATGATGAATATCAATATGTCATACATCCAAAAACAAAAAACATATCAGTATGGAAAATGAATCAAGTCATTTTTATCTTCGAAATGTGTTACAAAATATTTTAAGGTTCCTTGATTAGAATATGTTATTACTCTCGGATATTGTAGTCAAACGGGGTGAATCTGGACTTGAATATTTCCTCGCTGTAACTCCTGACAGTGCAGGAAAAATTAATCAGGATTCGGCTATATTTATATTGACTGAACCCAAAATAACAATCCCCCACTTTGAAATCATGAAAAATTATGAGGTCAATTGGGAGTAATATAATAATTGAAAGAATTTTTTAAATTTCTTTCATTGAAAAACGCATTGAGAGTAATGAAAATGAACCTCATTATGTGAAAACCTAACAGTGGACATAGCCTGCATGAAAAAAAAATGAATTTATTTCCTTATAGTAACATAATACTCATTTGTCCTCGATATATTCTCTCAATGATGTTTCCAGCATCGAATTCCACTGTAATTTTTGAGAACCAACTACTGAGAGCTTATTTATACGTTTGATTTATTGTCCTGATTAGCCCCTGAGAAAATAAAAAAGGTATATACAAAAAGAATTCAAATCATTACTGAGTAGATCTAGAGATCGATTTGTTATTAGTGAAAACAATCCCCAATCACCTCATTCCACTGTAGTTATTTACACCGAGAAAAGTCCAGTTATACATGTCTCTATATAAAAACTTCTCATAACCGCCAAATAAAACATTTCAACCACGAAATGTCATCTGATGAACGTGAAAATTTCACGTTTTCAACGAGAAACAGGTCACCCTTTTAAATCACTCTTTTCGTTTCAGGAAGGTTATCTTTTAGATTCGAAATGGGACAAGATTATAGTTGAAAGATGGGAATTCGAAGATAATCATTTAAATCCAAAAAGATGTCATTTCACAGTCATTCAATTATCATTTAATTTCATCCCTTCTATCATTTTCCATCTTTGTCATACTCGTTTACCTCAATGAATCATCTCACTCACCTATGAACACTTGTTCGATGAGAATCGTTAGTCGTCTTCGAATTCCTGATATAAAAGGACATATTAGATCGCGGCAGCTCGTGAACTCTTCTTGCAGGGTGATATTTTTTTTTTCGAAAAAGTGAAGTGGTTGAGAGATCTTCTAGAGATATTAGGGAGATATTTGTTCATATATCCCCCAAGATTTGTTGAGGAACTACAGAATGTTGAACTGCCTCTGAGCGTTATAGTGTTTACACGATATATCGGTAAGTGTATGTATCGGAATGTCTTCCAAATTGGAAAAACTTTTATTTTTTCAACTCATCTCACTATTCACCAAGTGGCAAAAGCTTGGATTCGAACAGTTTTATCGGTGATAGATTGTATTGCGTATACATTGTGGTCCAAGATTAATGATTACTATCATGGGGATCTCGGAAACGTCGTATGGAAAGTCTCTCAACGCTCTTTTGTAAAGCTCAAGTGGCAATAACGGTAAATGAAATAAAAAGAAAATTTGCGAGTGTGAACTCTGATCTACTGACGATAATGTGTACATTTCTACATTACATTATTTACATTACATTTTTGACCACTTTGTTAACTAATAATCCAATGCACTGACAATGAGAACAAATAGTCTAAATTGGAAGCATTTTTGTCCTACACAAACTGAGATATTGTAAACTCAGTATATCGTCCTTGTGATGCATTTCAATGCCTTGTAGTTCCTCAAAAAACTTTACTCGGGGGTAAGTATATAAACCAAGTATATATGTCTTCAATTTTCTCGTAGAGTTTCAACCCACTTCAATTTTTTGGAGTAAAATTAATCTGATTATACTGAAATACCATGCAATCATTTGACTAAGAAATTGAAAGCAAATTATATTGATATGAGTATTATTTCATTTTCATAATATTACTATTCAATATTGAAATGCTTCTTATTTGACTATCAAATTGAAAACAAGTATCTTTCCATTTTTATAATATCATCGTATAGCATTGAAATGCTAGTCATTCGACCCCTATATGAGTGTCATTTCATTCTCATATGAGTGATATTTCACAGTTAAATGATTTTTTTGAAATGATGAACGTGATTACAGTAAAATGGGAACTATGCTGGCGCCTATTAAATTCAGAAATCTTTTAATGGTCATACAATTTCGTATAACAGCTACTAGATATTTCTCTCGGTGTACTATACAAGAAATAGCAAATAATGGATAAGGCACTCACCTGTCCGTACCGCTCATGCAACCAATAATTGCCGACTGATTCCACCACGTACTGTTGTGTTAGCCCTACCACTCCCTACCACCTTCACTACGCCACCTAGAATTATTGCCTGCTGCGAGATAATAGCTATTAATATATCAAGCGAGCAAAGATATCGATTACCTCTTGCGTGTGAGTGGACGGCATTGAACACACATGGGAGGAAATGAACTTTAGCTCTGAAAATATATATGATTTTATCCACGAACGCATATAGTTTGAAGTGTCGTTCTTATAATTGTCTCTGGAGTCCCGATATAAATGAATTTTCACAGTGAGAATATCATGATGACCATACCGAATTTGACTGATAAAACGCAATATTGAGAATATTTGGTCGATATCACTTTCAAGCATAGTATTTGGTGGTATGTTCGACATGAAGAAGGCATCAATTGCGATGTTAGAAAGTATGCAAACATACTGGGTGAAACATTCTTCGTGATGCATATTGCAAAGCATTGCAGACAATGAACTTCTTCCTTCCTTACACATCATTACTGGACAAAAACATTATTTATTTAATATTTTCATGTCATGGAATAATAAGGTCGTTATTATTATCAATTCATCATCATTATTTTTCTTCTGCTCATCGGTCCATTATAAGTTTCATGATTTTTCTTTCAGAATTATGGAAAAAGAAGACAGCCGAACATACAAACAGATTTCTAGCCCTATCCAAAATGAAGACAGATGAAAGTTTGAGGCCGAAACCATTAGTGAATGATGATGTTCTTGGTTACCATGGCAATTTCAGGAAATTAGATATGGATTGAATGTTGAGTTATTGATCAAATTGGTTTGGGAATATAAAAAGGCAGAATCTTCATCAAATAATAAAATTGTTTCAATATTAAACTGTTACTGTCATACCCACTTCACTCAACATGAAATAATGAATGAAACATAAATATATATCATATCCATTTTTATACTTCGTGTGATATTCCCGATATGGCAGATACATAGCGACAATAGTACCTACTTTAGGCCTTAGCACCAGAACGTTTATTCAATATTATCTCAATGCATCTATAATATGTTGATTGTAAATCAACTTTCTAGGACAAAGATATTGTTACTTTTTCCTTGGCGTGCCAATATTAACTAACGAAATATATAATAATAATAATAATAATAGGTCTTCATTAGGCGAAAGTTAAGTATAAAACCATTCTTACACTTTAACCTGACAATTATAGAAATGAACATAGATATCATTGTAGCATTCAACGTAATCAGAACTATACTCTGTATTGAAAACAAAGAAAAAAAAATCAGAAGAAAAATTCTTGACGAATGTGAGAGATAGATATATTATGAGATATGGCTTTCTATTATGAGTTCAGGATAATCTTTTTGGCTAGAGGAGAGATATAGATTAATTGAGCTTTTCAAATTTTTACAATGAGTTGACGGTCAATTGTTTGGCTAGAAGGATTTTTTTTAAATTTGCCTTAAATGAATTTACTGACATTCTCTTCAGATGGTCATCTAAATTATTATAAATATGAGGAGCTTCGTAGGCAAAGGAAGATTCGAATTTCTTTGTATGGTGTGCTGGAATATGAATATAATACTGGGCACGAATATTAACATTATAAAGTTGACCGCGAAATCTCAATTTCTCATAAAGATAAGATGGTGTCTTCGTTAAAATGATTTTATGACAGAACGCAGCGAAATGTAAATAACGACGAGATTTCATTTTCAGCCAGCCTAATTTTGCAATATTCTCAGACGTGATCATATTTTCGTAAGTTTAGTATATATCTACAACAGTTGTTTTGAACTTTCTGAATCCTGCAAGCGTCGAAATTACTAGCGTCTGCGGACAGCCGCAAGTAATAACTCCGTGGTAGGGGAACGTTGGTTAACTTGTGTCGAGTCTAATATAAGGAAGGAATTTTTTTTTAACAATCAATCGACCTAGATGAACCTTTTTTCTTGAAGAAGGAGAATTTGTCTTGAGGAAAGAAAATATTGTTTCTTCATAAAAAATGAGAAAACCTAACCTATCTATTTTATGAGTATATCTGTACTTGTTTCGTTGACCTGTGTAAAACTTAATGTTTATTAAAACCAAATAAAATATTCTATTCTATTCTAACCTAACCTAACCTCACCTCTGGCCTAAACATAGAAAACCCCTAAATGAACCTATTTCCCATAGAGAATATCTTTTAGAAATCACTTGAGAACAAGAAAAAAAAAAAAAAAAGATGAGACTCGCACGAATACGAACCCTGGCCCGCCAGATTGGCATGCCGATGCTCTGGTTACTGAGCCAACCAGTTGCTTACGAGACAAAGTATGATGAAGTCATTCAGTCTGCGCCTAATAACGCCAGTCGCATCTACTGCCCACTATAACGTTCTCCCACCACGGAGTTATTACTTGCGGCCGTCCCGCAGACGCTAATGTCGAACTAATCAATATGGTTACCGTATACCACGTCACAAGTCACAATAGTTGAACTGAGATAATATTAATTGATCGCAGAGCATTTTCTTCAAACTATTATGCAAGTTATATCGATTGGAATATAATAGTTTCAAAGCGCTATAAGATTTCTGCAAACATTTGCTGATATGATCCGAAAATTTCATACCTGGATCCATGTACAGACCAAGATTTTTTGCAACCTTTGTGGACGCTAGAGTGACGTTACCAACTTTAATGGTCAATCTCTTTTCTGCTTCATACAGGGTGAGTCATTGAAATGGAAAAGTGAGATAACGACTTCGCTGTTTGACATAGATGAATAAAAAATTTTGTGATGGTCTGGGCTCATGAGAAGCATATTTCTAAATTACTTTTTTTTTTTTTTTTTATTATAAAATTATCCGCATCAACCTCGAGGGTTATTAGCGGGGTACAGTGCAAATTATCAATTTCATTTTATGAATACATCGGGCTAAATTAGATACATTTTGTTTTCCTTACTATAAATATTTGGTTAAGTTCACTCTCTCTAGGAATTTTATAACTCGGTCTGGTTGTTTGTTCAGCATTTCTGCAAGATTTCTGGACATATTGCATTGGTTCCTTTGGTATTCGAGTGTAGGACATTCCGATAATATATGTCGTACGGTTTGTGGGACGTTACAATTTTCACATTGGACTGGAGGTTCTCTCTTCATTAGATGCTGGTGTGTTAGACGTGTGTGTCCTATTTTGAGTCGTGTGAGAAGAATTTGGTTCTTGCGGTTTGTACCACTGTAGAGGTTGTTTTCTAAGGTGGGATTGATTTCGTACAGTTTGTTGTGACTGTGTAGGCGCCATCTATCCTTCCATTTATCTTTAGTTATTCGTTTTATTTCGTTATATAGATCTGAATGTGGTATGTTATTTACTTGTATAGATGTTGGGTTTTCTGGAACGGTGCGGGCTGCGGTATCTGCTAGCTCATTACCTCGTATGCCGCAATGCGATGGTACCCAGACAATCTCAACTACTCTTCCTCTTCGTTGAATTTCCTGTCGCACGTTTAATATTTCCTTGAGGATTGGATGTTTAGGATATAGTTGTTTTATGCCTTCTATTGCACTCAGTGAATCCGTGAAAATGACTGTGCTACCATTGAGGTCTTTCGCAACGCTTAAAGCTTGTTTAATCGCGAGTACTTCCCCTGTGTAAATACTGCAACTTTTTGGTAGTGTATAGCAGTAGCTATTATTATTGATGATAACTGCAGCACCAACGTGTTCTTGTGTTTTCGAGGCATCAGTGTATATATGGTTGTAACCGGTGTACTTGTGGGATAGCTCGTTGAAAGCGCTTCGGATCACTGGAAGAGGAGTATCTATTTTTTGAAATCTGAGGAGTTCTGTGTTACAGTGAGGAATATTGATTGTCCAGGGAGGGGGTGTCTTGTTATTGATGGGATAGGTGGAATCAAAATTGAGGGTACTGGATATTTTTTGAATTCGTTTGTAGAAGGGTAGTGTGATGTTGTTATTAAGGTTGTAGATTGTATGGAATCTGTTAGAGAAGGTGTTTTGGAATGTTGGATTGTCCTTGTTGGCTGATATTCTAGCTGCATATGTAAGACTTAGATAGTCTCTTCTTATGTCTAGTGGGGGTTCTGCAGACGCCACGTACAAGCTCTCTACTGGGCTCGTGCGGTATGCTCCAAGGGCGATTCGTATAGCGGTGTTATGAATACTGTCCAGTTGTTTGAGTACTGATTTGCTTGCGGTGCTGTATATTATTGACCCGTAGTCAATCTTCGATCTGATTGTGGAACGATAAATACGCATCAAGGTAGTACTATCAGCACCCCAGGAGTGATTTGATAAAGTTTTCATGAGGTTCAGTCCATTCTGGCATTTACGTTTCACGTTTCTAATGTGTGCATTCCAAGATAATTTTTTATCAAAAATCATTCCCAAAAATTTGATTTCGTCTACGTATTCTAGTTGTTGGCCATCAATCTGGATAATGGGTATCATGTTCTCTGTTTTTTTGGAAAATAAAACACCTTTAGTTTTGCTTGTAGAAAAATGTAGTCCTGTATTTTGAGACCATGTCTCTAATTTATTTATGGCATTCTGTATTAAATTACTTTGCGTATACAGGGTGACTCAAATATGCGTGGCGTATGAAAGTTATACTTATTATTATCCCAGATAGCACACGACGTCCCGGGGACGTACATATTACGTCCGATTCGGATCCGTACGTCCCGGAACCTAATATGGACGTCCTCAGAACGTACCATGCCGTACGTCTTCGGGACGTACAGAGCGTACGTTTTCAGGACGTCCATTTTTAGTCTTCATTTTTTCAATATTCATTATTCACTCTATATTTATTATATTCTCCAATAACAATAAAACATTGCCAGATGTGATCAAATGGAGAAGGAATGAGGGCCCTTATTAATGGCTGCCGATCAATTCGATAATAGGTCACAATGAATCACGTGATTTTTTGTGACCAATGTGGAAAAATTGAAGTAAATCTGGCAATGTTTTATCCTAAATAGAGTGTTACCTCTTTATTGGATTCAGAGATTTCGTAGGATATACTTAAAGATGAAATTATGTACACATATTGTCTTACGTCCTGGTCTTTATACTGATTCATAGCGAATTCCATTGAAATGAGCTGGTGGAGTGTTTCTGCACTCAATGTTTACGTTTCCATCTTATAATCGCATATGTTGAACAGAGGTAAGTCTTATATTCAATAAGTGTCGTGTAGAGTTGTTGGTAAAGCATCTGCTCGGTAATTCAGAGGTCGCGGATCGATCCCCCAGTAGTAAGAATTTTTTTAATTTTTTTATTCGAAATAATATTTTTGTGCTCTGTATGAATGTCTTGTTTATCTATCTGAGTGAAAAAAGGGCGAATCTACGTTGATTATGGTATTCATGGCGATGAAATACCAAACTTGGACTTATTATGGACGTCCCTGGGACGTTCCATCTTGTAACATCGGACGTCCCCAATACGTCCTGTGGACGTCTTCGACCGACACTGGACGTCTTCAGGACGTCTTGTACGTCCCAGATGTACGTCCTCTGGACGTACACAGGACGTCTTCGTGTTATCTGGGATAGGACACCCTGTATTTTATTACATTTCCGGATTCTCCTTTGTGAGCTGATTTCATCAATGCATCACACTTGGGTCTAGCAAGAATGATTACAGAGATATAGGGTGTGCAAAATCGAGATATTTCAACTTTAGGATTTTTTTGGGTCGAAACTATTCATTATTGGTCGAAACGGCATACATGTCCCTATCTTAACTTTCGATTTAGTATTTACTGATATTTAATTTGGACGAATACAGGGTAGTTCAAAATTCAGAATTATGAACCACCCTGCATTCATTCAAATTAAATATCAGTTGATAGTAAATCAAAAGTTAAGATAGGGACATGCATGCCGTTTTGACCATTAATGAATAGTTTCGACCCAAAAAAATCCTAAAGTTGAAATATCTCGATTTTGCACACCCTATATCTCTGTTATCATTCTTGCTAGACCCAAGTGTGATGCATTGATGAAATCAGCTCACAAAGGAGAATCCGAAAATGCAATGAAATACAAGGTGTCCCATAAGAAAAAGTATAACTCTGATACGTCACGCATTTTCAAGTCACCCTGCATAAAGCGAAATATTTTGGAAATGTGCTGCTCATGAGCCTAGATCACCACAACAATTTTTGTTCATCTATCTCAAACAGCAAAGGCGTTATCTCACTTTCCCATTTCAATGACTCACCCGGTATATGGTGGAAAACTTTGGCTATTACTGGAATGAAAAGATTAATATGTATTTTCTAAAATTGTTCTAAAATTGTTCTATCCGTCATTCGGTTGCCCCTTTACGAGCAACCCTCAAAAGTCTTCGAAAGTCTTGTGCGAGCAAGGAATGACGGGGGCCTTACCTTTTAAAGTGTGATCCCAAACACTTTCTTGGGCCATCTGAAAAATTTCTGCAGTCGACGGGGATCGAACCCACGACCGGCAAGCGAATGCGAATTAGAATATAGACACTCTGTCCGCACGGCTACCTGGCCACCTGAAACACTATAATAATTTTTTTTTCGTTTTTTTGCGATATTATATAATAACTGTTGAAATAATACATTGATTGGAAATTGCAATTGAAGTGAACATTTGAGTTAGCTGAAAAGTAGAAGGTTGAGGAGCATCGTCGGCGAAACCGCAAAACCAAGTAACTGCAAAAAACAAAATTTTCAGGAGATACTAAGAACTTTATAATTTTGGGTTAACTGATCAGATTCAATGAAAAATAGTAACAAACCACCTGATTATTATTATCCTTACGTTTGTACAATGATCATTGAAAAAAGTCATTGTTCACGTTTGTCAGCGTAAGATACTCGGTTTTGACATCTGCCTCTGTGCGAAAGCAACAACACTCATTCAGAAAAGTGATTCGCAAAAACACGTAACTTCATTTCTCTGGACTTTCCACTTAGCAAATACTTGAGATAAATTCTCACATCCTGTGTTGAAATACGAATTGAAATTAAGAATAAACTGTTTTACATATCTGTTCTATAAAAAGTCACTCACGAATCAGCAGCGATTGATCTCTATGAAAATAAATAATAATAATAATAATAAATTTATTCACAAAATAGCATTATGTATACATTGAATCAACAAAAAAAAAAACGAGAAAACTTCATGTAAATAATCACATCATCAATAAGGTAAATAAATAATACGAATCCACAAAGGCTGAGCCTGTACGTGGGTATAGAACATTTATATTAAAACTATTCTAATATCCATTATAGCAAATGGTACCATAATATTCGATCTTATTACATATTAACAAATGTTTATAGAAATCTCGCATAATGAAAAAAAAAAAAACAAATATGCATAATAAATAATAAAACAAAACAAATCGAGGAATTTTTATTTTTTTTTCTAATTGTTAAAATCATCAAGAAATTGAACACAAAATATCAGAGGCCTGAATCACGTTGCCAACTATTTGATACTTGTTTTTGACGACCACTTTCATTTTGTTTTCCAGATACAGAGTTTTGTCTTCATGGATTTCAAAATATTTACAATTTTTCACCGGTTGTGAGGTTTTGCATACGCATCCTCACCAATATGATAGACCGATTGCCGTCAGAATCCCATTTTCGAATTTTTGTCAGTTATACTTGGTTTTGCGGTATCGACGGTTCGTGTTTCTGAATGGTTTCATCATAAGCTGGCTCCATCCCTAATAACACAATAACATCTGTAAGACGACGTAGAAACATCCATATGGGATGATAGGAACATCTCTGTAAAATTCCAATTTTCCTTCTTGGGATGTTGCTGGCATTTGCGATGTCTTATAAACATCCCATCAGAATGTTTGTGGGATGATACGGGATGTACCAGAGACATTCAGGGTACTTCATATGGAACATCACAGTAATGGATGACACGGTATGAATTATTCTCAATCTGATATCCTGAAAATGTTCGACCTATTTCCAGATATAAAGTAACAAATCGAATTCGAAAATATAAAGTCGGTGCAATCCAACAACTAATGAAAGATGATAACAGTTGTTTGAGGCTCATATTTGTTGGCGCTGGGCCGACGGCTGTTAGTAACTCCTAGCAACGTAGTTGTACCGCCATCTGTCGGCTGGAATAACAAATAAATTCAGCAATAAATATGCTGAAGAGATATATTTCAATTTCGTCGTTTATTACATGGTTCATGAAGTTAAGCAGGTACTTTATTAATCTCACTGAGGAATATTGAGTATATTTATTTCAATTTGTGATCGATGAACTTAGGTGGGTTTGGTTTAGGTTTAAGTATACGAGTACGAATACAGTTTTGATTTCCATTTTTTTACTAAATTTTCAATGTTTCAAATGTCACAATTTTTTGAACTGTTCAATCATGTCAATCATCATTAGCATGGAAACATGATATTGTTTATAAAAAAAGATCAAATGGAATGTTCCTAGAACATCCAATGAAAACATCTGATGGATGTTCCAAGAGAAACATCTCTGGGATATCGTCTGAAACATTGGGACATTTGTAGGACCTTAGCGGGATGTACCAGCAAGATCCCGTTTTGTTAGGGATATGTGATACTGATATTTTCAGCAGTTGAAGAAGGTGTTTATTCGAAAGATTATTGCGAAGAAATTTTTTGTTAGTTTCATTATTGAAAACCGTTGAAAACGTTTGCTCGCACAAATAGCTTGTACCAAACATAATTTTTTGGGCGTGGACAACTATAAGTGGGTATTGTGTCCTAGGTATAGACTCATAAAATTGTAATTTGCTGATGTTATATAAGAAATAGTTGCTTTAAATGGGTATTGAATTGCATCTCAGCAATTAGTTCAAGTTGGAGTTTAGCGGGTATTTCATCGACGTTAACTCAATGAAATAGTCGGTAGTGATAACCAAACGTTTAGTGAAGTCAGAACATCCATTTTATAATACCACAACAAAATTGTACCATATTATTTCAAAGTGGTGATATTCATACAATGGGGAAGACCACTGATTTTTTTAAACGACATCATCCTGAACTCTACACTGAAAAACTACCAGTGAATCAATTTTGAATTATTCCATTTATGCTAGGACGATGAAAAAAATAAATTAGAATATGTCTATTTCAAAACACACAATTCCTGCGCCATTCGAAATGGTATCAATTTATTGGTGTGACTGGTGCGACGTATTAGTCCCAACACACCTATTGTCCTTGAGCTGACCAATCCCACTGCAACACTGCACAATGGCAAGGTATCAGAGAGAGATAGCTACAGTTCGGGACAAATACGTCACGGCTCCACCTTCATATTCGGCTTTTGGAAATATCGAATGAAATATGCTGATTTCAAAACGCTATAGATTCGATTCCCTCCAACTTCAACTCCTAATATTGATTGTACATCAAACGTAAATCATGATTCGTCTATTGAAAGAGGTTTGCACAGATTTCTCCCCTCAGTGGTCTTCCCCATTATGTAGTGGCATTATTAGATGAACGTAGTGACTGGCGCCTATTTCACTACAAGTTTGGTATTTACTACCGACTTCTTGTGAAGTGTTGACATTGAATGGCATCGAAGAAATATTAAGTCACAGCTCAATGCTCCCAAAAAGTTGGAATGTCTTCTCAAATTCCTCGTCCAGTTTCTTCAGTTTTCGAGCAAACCTATATGCAATTCGTCATTTGAGACAGGTATGAAATACTGCTCAATTTAGTAAAATGGGAGAGTTCATTCTCCCTTTTTTTTTTTTTTTTTATTTTGTTTTTTTTTATCGCTTGGAGCGCACGAGAGGGAATCCCTATAATGTTCAAAGAACATCGTGCGTTCCTAAGGAGGATAGGGACAGGAGGTAGGTATTGGAATTTTTTTTTGAACTTTTGGAGATTATATGTTGTTGGGAATACTTCCACAGGCAATGAATTCCAGAGCCTAGTCGTTTTATGGATGAAGGAGTGTTGATAAAGTGCTGTTCGACATCTTTCGAGGTTGACAGCGGGAGGATGTGATTTTTATTTAATGGTCGTGAGCCAAATTTCAACGCTTCGCGGGCCAGAGGTGGCCCGTGGGCCGTAGTTTCTCCACACAGGAAAGTCCTAGGTACGTCCCTTTTCTGTCCCGCGGTACGAGGACATGATTGATGGGGCATTCCAGGGGATGTCACGCAGTGCTTGTCCAGTGGACATCATGTGCTCCGTACATCCCTAGGTTATTCTATTCGTGTTCCTGGAATATCTGATATCCATTCACATCAGAGTCACTGAATTTCATCAAGATATTGAGTTGAATTTTCTTGAAAATGTTTGTTTTTCTTCCGAAAAATAATTGTAATAAAAATGAAGAATATAGTCTCAGGACTTCTCAAGAACTGACCATTTTCCGCAAACAGAAATCGTAAATGCATAATGCCCCTCATTTTTAAAGACCCAAGATTGATAATAATTATACATGAAATCCTAACAAAGTTATATTCATTCAGGTTTCAGTTTTGTACGGTTTATGAATTTGTTCAGTACATAAATCTTCAGAAGGCATATTAGCCAATGGAGTAAGGTGCGTGCCTGATGAGCTGAAGGTCCCGGGTTCAATCCATGTCCCTGGATTTCCCGTGGAATGTCCTAGGGATATCCTTTCTTCGTACTTGTTACATCCCCGGGACGTACCAGGAGGACATCCCATGGATGTCCTTTTTGTCGGAAAGTGGATGTCCCTGGGACGTCCCTAGTATTTACTTTGTCCCGACAAAGGATATCCCTAGGATGTCCTAGTATAAAATAAAGGACGTCGATGGAAAGTCCCTAGGATCTTTGAGTATATATATAATCAGGGCTAGAATTCACTTGTGTTGTTAGGGTCCCTATTCTAGGAGCTTTCAAGACCAATTTTCTTCGATGGATTTGTTCCGAACATCCCTCAGTTGATGAATTGAGCATGCCACATTCCTGAAGACTTAGAAAGAAGACTTAGCAGAAAACAATCGTCTTCTGTTCTTATATACCTTTTTTCAACAACACTCGATTATATAATCTTTGGTAGGAGTCTATGGTTTCTCATAGTTGAGTTAAGTATAAAATACTTAATGTTACACGAAGTCATCTCCACAACATATAATGTAACGACCTATAATATTAACAAAAACAACAACAATAATGTGGTAATCACATTATAGGTCGTGGGGATGAATTCGTGTATCATTCTCAATAATTATATACTACCTAAATAATTGAGTCTTCGACGTATGTTTAGGCTGGTGAATCAAACGTCACATAATTGATATGTTACAAAGTCCGCTGGTCTGAATTTTTGTGTATCAGTTAGATATTCATGATATTTCGAGTTTATCATCATGGTTCTGGAAGGGGATGATTAGTTCCTTTTCCCCTCCTCATATTCACGCCCTAGAAAACAAATAGACTTCACCTTTCCGCGTTGTATTACAGAAAGCGTCAATTGTTTCTCAGAATAGTCACTTGATTTGCAGAGAGCTTCAATTTCATTCCAGAATAGTCAATTCATTTCAGAATCCATCAATTTCCAGTAAACACAAACTCGTTCACTGATGATGACCGGTGAATAAACACGTAATACTTCAGACGTTTTATTCTCAACAATTTATTACTTTCTGTTCATTTACAATCACTATTAAACGTTGGAATGAAACGTTGATACTTTCAAGCAACAACTCGTCATTCTATCTCAATGAAACGACACATTCAAAATGTACGGTAAAATAATTGCTAGAAATAACAACCTGTTTATAACGTTAGGAAATAATAGATTCAAACTACACATTCTTGTTCACTTCAACGTTTTGAATTCACATATATTCATAACTTTCGAATTACTTGATACGTCAGTTGATCGTGTACTGATAATGTTGATGAAACATATAGTAGAGTATCCCAAGTGAGGTCGACCTTCACTCATCTGCTTGCCGGATAAAAAATTATATTTTATCAAATAAAATATGTTTCTCACCATGTACCTATTGGTTTGCCTTGAAAAGAAAATGCATATCTATGATAAATAGGAATTTGAGGAAATATATTTTTTTTAAATTTCACCGACTTGCTTGCCAAATGAATTAAATTCCAATGGAAAGCATGGAATATAATGTGAAGACATACAACAGCTAGTTTGCCTAAATTTTTCTGGTCCCTATTACATGTTTCTTGTGTACAAACAGGCAAGTTGATAGTAATAATAGCACCGAAATGCGATAATAATGTACGATATTCAGTACCTTTATACCAAAAACCAGTTTTTGCAAGACCTATAAGCGATTTTACACCGACAAAAGCGGAAATACAGAGAATACAGAGTAGGTACTCTCTAGGCTGAAAATTTTTCCGGAAACTTTCTGGCAATAAAACTACCACTATGTTTGCAGCAGCTTTATCAATAGTTTCTTCACATATTTCTGCAATATTAATTGGAAAAACTCAGGAAAACAATTTAGAAAATATGCTAGCACACTTCTTCCATTTTCACAGAAACCAATAAAGCTACTCTTATTCATCGGAAGTCATGATTATCATTCTTGATTTCGTGATTCTGTTGTCCAGATATTTATTTTTATATTGACAATATTTTTTTTGTATTGCTTGGAGCGCACGAAAGGAGTCCCCATAATGTTCAAAGAACATTGTGCGTCCCTAGGGAAGATAGGGACAGGAGGTAGGTATTGGAATTTTTTCTGAACTTCTGGAGATTATATGTTGTTGGGAATACTTCCTCAGGCAATGAATTCCAGAGCCTAGCCGTTGTATTGATGAAGGAGTTTTGATGAAGTGCTGTTCGACTGGGCTTGTCTAGTTCGTCTGAATGGTATTGCTAGTGGAGGGATGATAGCAGAGATTTTCGTGAAAGTGAAAGGTCGCCGACCTTTCTACGGTGTTCCAATGATGTCAAAGAGTGAGTCAGTGTGGCGTCACCCACCGGGCAAATGGCTCTTCTCTGGATGGAATCTGAGAGCATCAGCGTATGTTATGAGATTTGTTCAATTAGAATCGTCGAGCCGTGCAAAAAATAGTATATAAACTTCGGAAGTGAGATCTTTCTTTCCTCAGTGCATTGTAGCACCCCCTGGCTACCAAACTACCTCAGAAAAAATCATGCACTCCACTTCCTCTATATATAGTCTACTATTATTCTATATGAAACGTCGATAATAATCATAACCTTGCTCGATCAAAAATGGCATTCTCATAGAGTCTTGAGCAAATTGATCAATTACTGCGTTGATTAATTCAACTCGATATCTATAAATAAGATGTCGATGAATACTAATTGAACAAAGTCTCAGAAAGTCACTATAACAAGCGCTAATCAGGATAGGAATTGAATAATGCAAATGTACCTTGCTGCTTAGAAAGTATGTGAGTAAGGACCAGGCGCAAAGGGGGGAAGAAGCGCATGGTTTCTGCAGTCATACTATGGCAATGGATGGAACCAAATACTCTCGGAATTCTTTTGGGAGCAATCAGTTTGTTTGTTAATACGTGTTTTGTGGAAATATTGAAAATGGCAAAGAAGTGTTTCCTATATGCAAATCAAGTGATTCGGTGAAGGAATTCGATGGAAAACTGTTCAAGAACGTTGTATAAATCAAGATCCAGTCACGAAAAACGGAAGACAGAAAGAAGATGAAAACATCATTAGAAAAAAAAAATTCAAAATTATGTTTCGTATGATAATTCAAAAATCTTTATTATTGAACAATGAATACATGAGAAAAATAAATTTAAACATATTTTGATAATTGAACATCACTCAGGATCCTAATCGCCAGAAGATATACTGTTTTTCAGGTCGGAAGAAGCATTTTCATTTTCTATTCTAGTCATTTGTGAAATATCATTTATTTTTGAAGGAGTATTATCTTAATCGAATCCAGTCGGCTCATTCAATTATTATTAAATTATTATTCGATTAAGTTTCTGTTCCTCATTTCCATGCTTCAGGTGGGATAATTGTAGCTTTATATATCAAGGGAGAGTAGGTTTTGTAGCTACAATGCGCTGAGGGAAGGAAAAACTCACTTCCAAGGTTCATATACAATTCTTTTGCACGACTAGATGGTTCCAATCGAGAAAATCTTATGATAAAATCAATTATTGTCAATATGAAGATGAAAATCTGTACACAACAATCACAAAATGAAGATTGATTATCATGACTACCGATAAGTAAGTGTAGCCATATTGCTTGCATATTTTCCAAATTGCTCTCCTAAGTTTTTTCAATAAATATTGCAGAAATATCTGAGAAAACTATTGAAGAAGCTTCAGCAAACATAGTGGTAGATTTATTGACAGAAAAATCCATCCCGGATTTTTTTTTCAGACTAGAGAGTATACCTATACTGTCAACCCTGTATTCCCGGTTTTGTCGGTGTGAAATCGCTTATAGGTCGTGCAAAAACTGTTTTTTATATTATACTTAATTGAGTACATTATTATTGTGAGTTGCCTCTACTCTGAGATTATTTCTGCGCACGCCTCTGACTATGAGTATAGAAAGCATGCGATCTATCTTACATTCTCCGGCTATACGTCGTGCACAGATAGTGTACCGCGTCCCCCTTTATGGCATCAAATAGTACCCGCAATGCTCCTCGACTTACACCTGATTTTTCAATTTGAAAGCCTGGCAAACCCTATTCATGAACGGATTCTGCAAGGCAAAACCCTATACCACTGTATTTGTTATAAAATTGCCTACATTTTGATATATTCCACGAGTGGTAAGCATATCGGTGCAATTATCACTATCAACTTGCCTGTTTGTACACGGCAACCATGTTGAAGGAACCACAAAAATATAGGCAACATAGCTGTTCCAATTTCTACAGTGTGTCCATTTAGTGCGTAATTCTTCGATATCTCCAAAGCCATGACCTATAGAAAAAAACTTTGAAGGAAAAACTTCTTCAGTTACCCAAGTTGCTTATTTCAAAAATATTTTAAACATTACTGGGTGTTTTATAAAAGCGGGATGACTCGAAGACGAGTTTTTTTAATGGAACACCCTGTATTGTTTATTAGGAATTTATTCCGCTGAGTTTTACCTTCACATCGCTGTAAAAAAAAATGAAATCGGTTACGGCGTTGCCAAGTTAAAATTGATAAATCTATTTTTACCACTATTGAAGAGTCATGTTGAATTGGGTATGGTATATTCATTTATTCAAATTATGAAAATATTTTTGGCATACGGTAGTAGCAAGGTCTCACGTATACAAATTCAGTAATTTTGTGACATGTTCTTTAACAGGGTGCACTATTTCGCATTTAAAATTTCGCAAGATTCAGATGGCATTCATTAGAATTTTTCAAATGGAACACCCTGTATTTTTTTTCACAAATTCATTCCGACATCTCTCACCTTTTTATCGCTGAAAAAAAATCATAATCGGCTGCAGCGTTGTCAAGTTATGGATAATTTCCTTATTTTTACTACTATTTCGGAGTATAATTTTGATATTCAAATAATAATCAAATTTCTTCATTGACCATTCATATATTTTTTTACAATAGGAACATTTGCACGCTCTTCAAGTTCGAATTTAAAACAGAGTGGATTTGACAAATTGATCCAAAATGCTACTTTCACAGATTTTTTGCAGACAACGAATTAATTTTTCGAAGTACACTTCCATTATTCGTGTAATGACCTGTCAAACATCGTCACAATCAAATATATCTTGAATTTATTCGAAATTTCGCTGAATTCCCTCCCGAAACCCGAGTAGTAAACAAATATTGTTTGTATCATTATGTAGAGTTTGCCTCCTTCAAGTTTGATGGAGATTTGGTTTGTGGGAATAACGACAATAAAATTGTCCTTATTCTCGCAATTCAAATCTCCATTGTTTGTATTGAAGAAGTTGTTTTGAAGGCAGGCGTTTTGCTTTTGGCATGTTTTTTTCACATAGGTACATATTATTTAAATCATGAGAAACAATATTACGGAATATTTCAAATTTTGACAATGCTTATATCGCAAAGATACCTGAATGATCTATGTAGAACCTCGAATGTCATGTGGCAAGCAATATTCCCACAATCAAATCAAATAAAGGAACCATGTCTCATATTAAGTTGCCCTGAGATAGTGATGAACATAAGGAAATTACTCATAACTTGAAAACCCCGCAACCGATTTCAATTTTTTTTTCAGCGATGAAAAGGCGAATGATGTCGAAATAAATCTGTGGTGAAAAATACAGGGTGTTCCATTTGAAATATTCTAGTGGACGTCGTCTGAATCTTACAATATTCAGAGTGTGAATTTCAGCACCCTGTGATGGATAATCTCGCAAAATTTTTGGATTGGTGTACGTGAGACCTTGCTACTACTGTATGCCAAAAATTTTTTCAAAATTTTAATAAATGAATATACCATACCCAATTCAACATGACCCTTCAATAGTAGTAAAAATGGGTTTATCAATTATAACTTGGCAACGGCCCAACCGAATCTAATTATTTTCACAGCGATGTAGAGCTAAACCGTAGCGGAATGAATTTTGAATAAAAAATACTGGGTGTTCTATTTGAAAAAACTCGTCTTTTAGTCCTCCCGCTTTTATAAAACACCCAGTATTGTTGGAAATATTTTTGAAATGGAACCTTCAATAACGGAAGAAATTTGTTTCCGAAATTTTTTCTCTAGTGATAATGGATTTCGAGATATCGAAGAATTACGCACTAAATGGACACACTGTATATAGTGTATGCATACCATTGGAATTTGATTCATTAGGCAAGCAAGTCGGTGAAATTTAAATAGATATATAATTTGATAAAATAAAATTTTCTTCCGGCAAGCAGATGAGTGAAGGTCGACCTCACTTGGGATCTTAGACTCATAAAGAATCACTCATTTTAAAACGTCTATTAATATGTGAAAAATATTATTTATTGATATTCGGATGCTTCGAACGATTATCAGACGTTAATTTCAGTATCTCATTTAAATCAGGAAATACTGATTCAATAACTGGTTATCCATCGACTTTGAGATGAATGGTCCTACGTTTAAGAAACTGAATAATATAACGTTCTTCTCGATATTGAAAATTACCAATTATGTACAGGGTGGCTGGAGTTAGAGCCTTATTATTTTGGGATCTCGTAAACTGTAAGAGATGCAGTGTTGGTTGAATCCTGGCAAAACTGTACAATTTTATGCTTGACAAAATTCAGAGATATCCAGAAAAACTATAATTTTCTGAGACCTCCAATAATTTCTAGTTATTTGAACAGATTAATCTTTATCATAAAAACCTCTCCTCCAGAAACCACCATCCGCTAATTATTTTTAAAACAGACACGAATTTTATTTTCAATTTTTGGTACCTCTGAATAGCCGAAGCTAGGAGCTAACACGAATCTCAATTTTCAGATGTTTCGTTACAAAGAATCACAGTTCTCTATTGAATATTGAAAAAGGAATGCAGAAACTGTCAATTTTCGTAAACTAAACTGAGGAGAATTGAAATTTGTGATAGCTTATCGGCTATCCATTGATAAGAAAAAATTAAATCACTGTATATCACTAAAAATTTTAATTCATATGAAATTGGCGTATATTCGATTGACATTTACCACTTCCTCCTATTGACATTTCCAAGAATAACTTCAGCTCCTGAGAAACCGAAAGTTTGATAATGATAAAAATCTTTGAGTCGAATTTCCCATGTTCCCTCCACATTTTGTACAAATTTTCATAATCATGGATATAGTCTGTCCAAGATAAGGCTGAACAGCATGGGGATCTCGAAAACGGTAGGAGATACGAAGTCGGTTAAATGGGGAAAAAGTTGCGCATTCGGAGGCTCATATCAAGAGCCTTCGAAAATTTCAAAAATTATTTTTAGTTTTTTAGTTATATCGAAAAAAGTGAATTTTTGGAATATCTATTTTATTTTTTTTCTCTGTTATTATTAGAGATACAGAAAAACTGAAAATACTTTTTCATAGCAACTCTTGATGACGTTTAACGTGGTTATACCGATTTTTTCATGCGACGTTCCGTATACGTAGAACCATCATCAACTTTTGTTGTTTAAATACGGTCCTGATAATTTTTTCACAGATTCTGAAAGGTTTTTTTATTCTGAATTCAACCAAGTTGATTCGAATGTGTTTCGACCTATTTCTATCCATCATCATTGTTTTTTCGGACTTCCAAAAGAAAAGTGCCATCAGTTCCATTTATTTTTGATCATTTAGTGTCAAACATTGATGGATTAGTTAATAAATACTGAAAATTGATTGAAACATATTTCACTACATCGTTCAATGCATCCCTTAAAATTGTTGATGAACTCTTACACGAATTACTTTAACAACTTAACTTTGACAATACCTTCAGAAACATTCATAACAAATGTTCAAAAATGATAACCATCATTTTCTGAACAAAGATATCCTCTTTTCACAGTTGCTTCTAAGATATTATTAAGCATTTCTGTGGTTATCCTATTGAATGCTTCGATGACACTTTCCCTTAGTTCTTCTTCATCATCAAAGCTATTTGCGTGTACAAAGTTTTTGATATATCCCCTAAAAAAAAATCCAGCTGTGTCAAATCAGGTGACCGCGCCGGCCAAGGGACTGCAGAATGAGTACCAATCCAGTTTTCTGGATAAAAACGCACGAACTCCTCTGGAATTATGTACCGGAGCGCCATCTTTTTGAAACCAACAGTTCTGAACTTTCGCAACCGGAAAATCGTCTAGAGCTTCCTCAAGGTGATTCTCAAGCAAATTTCTATAACGTTAGGAAGTCTGTGTTTCATGGTGAATGAAAGGACCAATAATTCGTGTACCAAATATTGCAACCCACATATTAAAGCCGATACGGTGTTGGTGCCTCGCTGTAATGTATAAATGTTCATTTTCTCGTGCTCGTGAACAATAATGTGTATTTTTTCTATCGAAGATACCATGATTAGTGACCATGCTTTCATCAGTCCAGATGATTGTTTGCGGGAAATCTGCAAAATTTTGACATTTCCTGGTATACCACTCACAGAGAATGTCCTGCGCCTTTCGTTATCGCCTGGTTTTAGCGCTTGACATATTTTGAATTTGTATGGATGGAATTTTTGTTTCCGCAAAATGAAATGTGTTGTTGATTGAAACCAGTTGATGAGGTATTAGTGTGGTGACTAATTTTCCTTCAAAATAAGTGGAACTGATGGCATTTTTCCTTTGGAATTTAGGAAAAACATTGATGATGGTTGAAAATAGGTCGAAACACACATGAACCACCTTGTATGATACATGGTTGAATTCAGAATAAAAAAAATGAAAAAACCTTTCAGAATCTGTGAAAAAATTATCAGGACCGTATTTAAAAAACAAAAGTTGATGATGATTCTACGAATACGAAACGTCGCATAGAAAAATTGATATCACCACGTTAAACGTCATCGAAAGTTGCTATGAAAAAGTATTTTCAGTTTTTCTGTATCTCTAATGATAACGGAGAAAAAAAAATAGAATAGATATTCCAAAAATTCACTTTTTTCGATATAACTAGAAATCTAAGAATAATTTTGAAAATTTTCGAAGGCTCTTGATATGAGCCTCCGAATGCGCAACTTTTTCCCCATTCAACCGACTTCGTATCTCCTACCGTTTTCGAGATCCCCATGCTGTTCAACCTTATCTTGGACAGACTGTATAATAACCGTACCGTCATTTCAAAAAGGTGTATTTCACATGTTAAACTACTTTTCATCGATTCGGCATCAGAGTTCTCAAGGTGTACTAACGTTTATTCAAAACGTTTATTGAATTACGTTACTCAAACGTTCAATTCATCTCGCTGACACTCACACCAAGAGGTACAAATACGAGTGGTCGAGCATATTTAGATAGGGGTACGTAGAGATGGCCACCTCACTGAGAATCAAGTGAAACAGCTGACGAAAGGGAATAAATATTTAATATATATAGTTATTATGAGAATGTTGATAAAATGATTGTTGTGGTAATTTTACTACGCTATTCCGATGTGAGTGTGTTTAGTGGGTTGTTTCTCAGAATAGTCAATAAAAATAAAAAAATGTCATTCTGTATTCTGAGATGCAATTGACCATTTTTGGAAATTGAATTTTTTTTTACAAGTCACAATTTCGAAATACAATTCACGCTTTCTATGATAACAAAATTCGACTTTCTCCCGGAGATTCCTCGAAAATGGAAAGTTTGGCTAAACATTATTTGTTTTATCCTCTGGACGGTACGAAAGGGAATTTCTATAATGATCGAGAATCATCGTACATATATTCATTACTTTACGAAGTCACTGTATGTTGATGAGATACATCATCAAAAATCCTAGAGTCCATCATTAGCTGCATTCAGTTACATATTCATTATTCTAGAAAAGGAAAAAGAATTGGAGGAAGATGAATATGAAAATCTGTCTACAGAATACATATTTCCTGATACTTTAAGTGCATTCCGAATTTATATACCTACACGCTGTATTATTGTAGTAGTTTCACATTAATGTCATCTGTCCCACTTTTCATGAAGCAATAACTTGCAATGGTCATTGCCAGAACGAGACAGGTTGAGGACACCAAGATATTTTTATAGTTCTTGTAAGAAAGCGAATCTACCTGGTGGAGAGTTCACAGATACCAAGTGCAGTGAGCAATCATAGTTACGAAATCGAAAAGTAAGTACCTATACCCACCTAATTATACAGACGAATTGACTTACACTCGGTATTTGCGAAATAGTAATGGGGTGTTGAATGACGTATAATGATACAATCAATCAAACAGTCAATGAATAAATATAATATACATAAATGATTGAATATACAAATTCGAGTTTGAAAAAAACTATTGCTAATAGTGAATGACAGTGAATGAATACAGAGCGTTCAAAAAAATTTTACGATAATAATGAATCGCAGGAAATATTTGGAAAATTTCAGAATTGTAATGACCAAATATTATTGAATGCCCTTTAGCACTACACACTTCAGAAAATTATATATCTCATCAATTTCTCCTTCAAATTTTGAATTGACTCAGTTTATTAACTCAGTTAATTTTGCCAGTATTTCACCTGATGAAGCTACTGTGTTAGCGAAACATGTCGTGTGATTGGGAATTGTGTGGAAATATTGTTCGTGAAGTTTTTACAGTTTCTATTTCGCTGAAATTATACTTCCACTTCATCCCTACTCTCGTCACCTGCTTTTTATAGAATGATATAATCATATATTGAAAATTCAATATTGATAGAATGGAAGGAAAAATGCAATTATAACTCAGAATTGGTAAATTTCATGCATCATTTTCATTCAGGTATTCTCAATGAGAGTTTTCATCATCTGATCAATGAAATTCTGATCCCATTGAATAATTTGAAGATTACTGATGACTTTGTATTTGGGTGAAATGGAAATCACACGCCTGGAAATTGTTTATTTTTCACTAGTAACCTGAGGAATCATCATTATTCGAGGATTTCCTCCAATGAGAAGTAACACTTCTCAAACCTAAGTGAAGGATGATAGATTTGTAACGTTCAAATTCCTCGTTAACAATTTCAGATTACTTTCAGTAACAATACCACAATAAACATAAAATCTTACTCACTCTGGATATTTATTCAACATAGATCTCACAAGTCATTTTCACAACACTCTGTGTTTAATGTAAATCACTTCCTCTTATTGCGTTGACAAACATAGTCCTTGTAGTCTTGAAGTTGTTGATCGGTTGATTCAATCGCAAATCTAGTTTCATCTCACAGCTGATACTGACATCTCGATTCGTCCAAAAAGTCTGTTCTTGGCTGGATTTCATTCATTGGCCTAGTCAGTCCTGGAAAAGAAAACGTATTGTTAATAATAATATTGGAGGATTATCTGAATAAGTATGTTTATATGTAAAAATAATGAATAACAGAATAGTATTTCTGCTGGTATGCCATAAGCAAAAAATGATGTATGGAGTGTAAATATTATAATTGAATAAGATTTGGACGTACCTGATCCTGATACGATAGTAGTATAGGGGATATCTCTTGGATTCGCAATATTATAAATCATAATATTGGGTAAATTATGAGGGGTTATATGTCTGTTTTGACTGGGTAGCTGGGCAGGTTAATGGCACCGTAAATATAGGTCACAAAACCAGCTCCCGTGTTCAAATGGCGATGGGAGACATAAATCGATCACTATCGATTTTCGCGACGTTGCCACATCTAAAAAGGAAAATTCCGTAGAAATGAAAATGTATTTATTGAAAATTGAGCCTTATACTCACCTGGATTAGTCTGAAAGGGGTTACATAACATGATTTCATGAACCCTTGTTTCTCTCCCATGGACTGTGACCTATATCATTGGTGATATCTATGGTGTCGAACTCGATAGTTGAAGAGTTGGGTTTTGGTCGTGTCCGAAGAACCAATGACCGTTGACAGAAGTCCGATCGGGAAATTTCGGAGACAGGAGGATGACTTCTCTAGATTTGTAGTGGAGAGTGTGATGGTGGAATTTGTGTCACAAAATCTTTGATATTTTATATCATCCGTAACCGGGATTATTTTTGTTGATCACATTTGGTAATTTTGGGGTCAGGCGATTGTTATTTGGTAGATATTTTGTAGCGCTGACCCAAAATTAAACTCGATTTGAGGATTTTAAATTCTACCCACCTCCATCATATTCGTGAAGTGATCGAAGCGAGTGCTCCTGAGATTGATGATTAGGTATGTGGATTTCTGTGTTTTCTCGATGTGTGAATTCTATCTGTTGTGAATCTGGATCGTGCAGTATTTTCTCAAGTAACACTATTTTTTTTTACTTGTAGCAGGAACACAGTCCATGTCGTATCATATCCTTATTGACAGGTGCGTTAAGGCCCATAATCCATTATCAGACTCGTTCGTTCATACGTTGGCGCACTGTCAAATATTGTGTATAAGGAAACAAAAAAAACCCTCTGGGCCGGGTAAGCTTATCTTTCTTTCTATATTACTTCATATATTTTTATAAATTAAATTATAGTACTTCTTGATCTGTTATTAGACTCTGTAGATTATTGCCATTTACTTGTAATGAGCAGAGACTGATTTTCATGATACAGTTGTATTGTAATTTTAGCATCCACTATAATAGTTGTATGTGCTAATATAATGGCACAGTGAAATTTCATAAAATTTAGGCATTATACCCAAGGGCCTATTTACTTCATTAAATTCACAAAAACATGATTTCTACAGGGGCTGTTGTTAAACATTCCTTCCTTCTGGTTGTCGGTACAACTTGAGGAGTTAATTTTTCTTTTTTTTTTTGTGTTATTCGACTGATTTTGGAATGGCCCATATTACTGATTTGAGAACATTTTTATTTTTTTTTATGCATTTTCCTGGTATTCTGGGGAAATGATATGGTTTAAGTCTGGGAGAAATAGTAATTGAAATCATTTCTTCCCAGGGTTTTAATTTTCTTGGATTGAAGAATTATTTGATGAGTTGG
This sequence comes from Phaedon cochleariae, assembly GCA_918026855.4. Classification (NCBI taxonomy): domain Eukaryota; kingdom Metazoa; phylum Arthropoda; class Insecta; order Coleoptera; family Chrysomelidae; genus Phaedon; species Phaedon cochleariae. The sequence continues at coordinate 12,457,016 of OU896710.1, read as the reverse complement.
AGTGTACCAAATCCACTTACCTGCGCAGCACCTTACAGGGTGGTCATCGCATCATCTAGAATATCTTCAGATTCATTCATCTGTGAGGTGGCTATACAGGGTGGTCGCCGCATTGTAAGACTTCTTCCCAATCCATTCACATAGGAGGCACTTATACCGGGTGGACACTTTGTACTGAGTCTTCTTCGACGACAGAAGCTCACGAAGATGGCACAACCCATCTACCAGAAATACGGGGTGGCCCAGTACACGTAAATAAGCCAGAAGGATACGCAAGTTTTTATCTTTTGCTTTTGATCTTTGCTACTATTTGCTTATTTATTGGTTGCATATGCTTATGTATTTGCTTAGGGAATGGGTCATGCTTGCTTATCCCTGCTATTGTAAAACCGAGTGAAAGTATTCACTGTTATTTGCGCATGTCGCTATTTTTTTTTTTGCATATTTGATTGTCTGTATTTGCCGTTAGTTGCCATTTGGTTAGTGACAATTGCTGACACATTTTGCTTCCTGATTAGTTAGGGTTGCTGAAATTTACTACGTTATTTAGTTACAAATACGGTTATATTTTGTTCGCCTTATTACTTCGGGTTGGTTGTTATTTATTAGCATCACTTGAGGGGTTATGTAAGCGGAGTTTGTTGCATGCGCGCATTTTACTTACTATCACGCCCTCGCCTGAGCTCACGCGTTGCGCTATCACACTAGCGCCTAACTTGGTATATCAAACGCCCTTATGTCCCACGCTTGCCTACCCACCTCGAGCGCTTCATCCATGTATCTGGTATATTTTTAGTGCTGAACATACGTTATTCGCTTCATAATTTCGGTTGCTCGACACTGCTTAAGAGTGTTTGGTTTAGGCGGTAAATTTAAAAGTAGGATACTTATTAGCTTGCCGTTATATCGGGTATTGTGACTTAATGGTTCAACATTATTGTTGTAGAATATTTGTTAGAATTACTTTATCTTGGGCTTGTATTATCTATAGTATAGTTACTCGAATTATAATGGCATCCAAGGGTGACACGTCTTTTATTTTATTTGAACACCTTGACATGGTTTTGCCTCAATCTCGCTTTTGGTAAATTTGGAGATTGAGTTCGTTCTGTTTCGGGTATTCGCGCGGGGTAAATTCCCTGGCGCCCAATTTATTAATTCACTTTATAGATGATATCACAAAAAAAAAATATCACGAACCACCCCACCTTCGGCTGTAGCTGGCGCGGATGCCCACTATTAATGGTGGTTAGCGATCTTAGGCATTAGTGCCGTTTAGGAAGGTCGCATTTTGGCGCCCAACGTGGGGCCTTGATTAAAAAAAAAAATTTTTTTTGAGAAAAAAAAAATAAAAAAAAAAAAATTTGGAAAAAAAAATTTTGAAAAGAAAAAGACGTCACCCTGGATGAGAAAAATAGTAGTTTCTGCTTTTCTTGGTTCATTTGATTCATAACAATAAATTTCAATCGGAAAAATGACGCGGCGAATTGTAGTGAATCGCCTCAACCACGAGGAGTTGAGTTATTTACTTCGAATTAGGGGTATTGCCACGGGCACCGTGGAGGAGATGCGGCATACGTTGGCTATGGCTTTGAGGTTGGAGAAGAGCGGGGATACAGTATTATGGCCCACGTACCCATTCACGAAGGAGGAAGACATTCAGGCGGTGAAGGATAAGTTGGCTGAAGTAGAACCTCGAATCGTTGCTTTCAATGACTCGTCAAGCAGCGGTACCTATCATGAGTATGACGCCAAGTTGCAGTACATTTTGACGAGGATTGACCATATTGATGAGTTGGCAGAGGGCAGGCCTGAGGTCTTGGCCAAGACCTTGTCACTCTTGGACAGTTTGCAGCAGAAAGCTGCAGACTTTGAAGAAGCGAGAGAGGTCCCAGTGCAAATGAACTTGTTACAGCAGACAAGTTTTGCAGCAGGAATATCCCAAACACGGAGATCGTCGACCATAGCCACCAGTCAATCCCCAGCCACTCCTCCACTCCCTCAGCCGTCTAATGTCAAACCGGTTCTCCCAAGCAAATGGGATATAAAATTTTCTGGAGATAAAAAGGGTTTATCTTTAAGTGCTTTTTTGGAGAGGGTCGAGGAACTTAGAGTAGCGCGCCATGTCTCCAAAGAAACGCTTTTAGAATCTGGAATAGATTTATTCACGGGTCGAGCTTACCAATTTTATCTTGCTTATCGCCATGAGGTGGCGGCATGGGATGACTTGGTGAATTTGCTCCGGGAAGAATATCTAACTCCTAACTATAATGAGAAATTATATAAGGAAATACGGAAACGGACTCAGGGACCAGATGAGTCAATAGGAATTTATCTGGCTGTTATGACCGGGTATTTCAATAGGTTAACTTGTCCGATAACTGAGGAAACGAAATTAAAAGTTCTCATGAAAAATATAGCTCCTTTCTACCAAAATCAATTGGCGCTTGTGGATGTTACATCCATCTCCCATCTGCGTGAGTTAGGTAGGCGATTAGAAGCTCGAAAGGAAGCCGTGGAGAATTTTATTCCACCCTTCAGGCGGAGTGGTGCATTAGAGGCCGATTTGGCCTACGTCGAGGTTGGTGCTACAGTTGATAGCTGTCAGACAATCGCTAGTATTCAGGAGCAACCGGTAGCTAGTCCGTCTAAGGAGGTTGTATGTTTTCGCTGTAACCAGCCCGGACATAGGGCCATTGGATGTGCTGTCAAAAGCGCCAATTTTTGTTACAGGTGCAAGAAGGAGGGCGTAACGGTGAAGAGCTGCCCTGTATGTAATCAACAGGGAAATGCTCACCGGCACTCTTAGGCGATCGGGATAGGTGTGCCGGCAAAGAACAATCGATCAACAAATTTCAGATTCTTTTGGACTATGTTTTGGACAATGCTGTAGAAGACGAGAGGCCATATTTACGCGTAGAGGTGTTAGGGAAGTCATTGTTAGGGCTGCTTGACTCTGGAGCTTCCAGAACGATCCTTGGAGCCAAGGGCTTGAAGATAATCCGAGAATTGGGGTTACCTGTCGATGGTAGTAGAACGACGTCATGTACTGTTGCCGATGGAAAACGTTGTCAGAGTTTAGGTATCGTGGAATTGCCAGTTTCGTTAAGAGGTAGGTTTCGCTTGGTAGAGTCGATCGTGGTGCCAGATTTGCCGCATTTGCTTATTTTAGGGGCAGATTTTTGGAGAAACATGGGTGTTGTACCAGATCTTCGCCATAACGAATGGTATTTTTCAAATGAGCCAGTTGTCGTCAATGCAGTGCAGCATGTAAATGGGCAGACTTTATTAACGTCAATGGAGAAGGCCAGGTTGCAAGCAGTAATTGATCGCAATGTCGCGCTAATGGGTGATGGTCTAGGTTGTACCACAAAGGCGGAACATGTTATTGTAACCAGTAGTCCTCCAATAAAACAACGATACTACCGGGTGAATCCTATGGTTCAAAAGCAGATTGATCATGAGCTGGAAGAAATGCTTAAGCTGGGGATTGTCGAGCCGTCCAATAGCCCATGGTCATCTCCCATCTTGCTGGTGAAAAAGAAAGATGCGTCATTCCGTTTTTGTGTCGACTTTCGCAAATTGAATTCTGTTACTGTTCGGGACAGTTACCCACTACCATTGGTCTCTGATACTCTCGACAAACTGCGTGATGCCAAATACCTCTCTAGCCTAGACGTGAAATCGGCATATTGGCAGGTGCCGATGGCTGAGTCGTCCAAACAGTATACGGCATTCACAATGCCTAATAGAGGGCTGTTTCAGTTTCGCCGTATGCCATTTGGACTTCATAATGCTCCGGCTACCTGGCAACGGCTGATAGACAATGTCCTTGGTCATGATCTTGAACCTAACCTATTTGTTTATCTGGACGATGTCGTCATTGTTAGCCAGACACTCGAACATCACCTTGAGATTTTGAATGAAGTATTTTGTAGGTTGCGGGCAGCGAATATCACCATTAGTCTTGAAAAATGCCAGTTTTGTATGCCTCAGATGAAATATCTGGGTTATGTCGTTGACAGGAACGGCCTACACGTCGATCCTGATAAGGTAAAGGCCATGTTGGAATTACCAGCCCCTTCTAGCGTGTAACGATACAATCGTTACATTTATAATTAATATCCATTAATGATCATTGTCGTCCCTCTATGTATAATTATTAGAACTTCAACTCACAGAACCGCAGGAACAGATCAACCGCACATTGATCAATTAGTGATCTGTATCATCATAAGTTACGTTCAGGATAAAAAAGTTAGAGGGCGACAGAATCGAATTGAAAACGACAAGACGTTCATGATTTGCATGAGCTCTCCCCTTTCTGAATTTGGCAGCGAAATCAACAGGTTGATTCTCCATTTTGGGATAAATCCCAACTATCTTTATGTTGAATTTCTCACCTTTCTCCGCAAAAATATCAGAGTGGTTTCGTGTTTAATTGAAGATATTAGACAGGTACGTAGTATGATTCCAATTTAATTGCTTTAATTGTTATTGTGCACGCAAATTTTTGACTGCGAAATTTAGCAGCATGGCGGCTTGAGTGAATGTTCACAAATTTTTCAAAGGTTCAATCTTCGATTATCGTTGTAATCATTTTGAATTTTCGATTAATGTTAATTTCCTAGGAGGAAGCATTGCTCGAATATCCAGTGGCGTAGCAGATTGATGTGTTCATCGTTTTTTTTTGATTACTACAAATGTTGATCTTTAAGAATTGACTGCGTTTTCGTTTTCACAGCACTTGGTCTTCAAACCCTGTACAAATCCAAGGAATTTACAAATTAATTGTACAGCCAGGAAGTCAGAGTTGATATACTTACACATTTAGTAAGAATTCTACTGGAAACCAGTCTAATCAATTGGTGGCCTGGAAATCATCGATGGAATCAGTTCAGGTGAGTACCGAAAACACATGTCATTTTCTATATGAATAAATTTGAATGTGTGCCTTTCAACTCACCTGATCTGTTTTCAAGATCACCAGGTTTCCAATAAAAGAAAGATCAAAATTTGTTATATTTTCCTGTATAGAAATATCTATCTCAAAATTGTCTATCTGAGATAAATATATATCTTATCTTAACTTATCTCAACTTATCTTTTGTGATCAATCATAGTATTGATCATGTGTCCACATTAAGGACATATTCATTTTCATTATCTTATTGTATCTTTTGCTACTGTGCCATTAAAAATATTTCAAGCTTTTTAGTGAATTATATCTTTTATACATTTTGGAAGATTTTGTGAAGACTCATTTGACCAGTTAGTAGTCAAAATCATATCTAGGAATCATACTACATACACTGGGTGATATCTTTTACTTGAAGCCACTGTCAGATCTATTATTTGAGATCATAAGTTGATCTGTTATCTTAGAAATTCATTGAGTAACTTCTTGTAGCAACCATATGAATCTTTTCTCTTGAAATATATTTACTTTACTTCAAATATTGGGAATTTAAATATTTGATATCTACTTTATACCTGTTGATTTCAGAATCAATTACAGATTCTAATTTTCTCTATACTAATTTTTGATCATCCTTTCATGAAATTCAGGAATGAATGACTAGCTCACTCAACATGTGTTGATTAAGAATTGTTACATCATCTAGATATAAGACCATCAATTTTAGTTAATCAATTCATATAGGTTCAATTTAAAATTAGAGCTGATTAAAAATTGTTAATCCAAACATTTATTGGGTCACTCATTTAATTTTGGCTTGCATGCTAAAGAGTGATTTTCAGTATCTTGAAAATAATCAGTCTCTATATTATCTTTAACATTTCTTTCTTCAACATTTATTTCACATCAGCACATCATCCTATAGGTTTGTCAAAGGATAAAGCCAAGTTGTAATTCTATAACAACAAAAGTTATCAGAAATCTAATATTCTTGATTGTTTTTCATGCTATTAACGACAACTACGACGATCCTGAAACATCCACGTTCCTGAGTTGAGGTCGAACATTTGAAGTCTGGTTGGTGTATGTCAAGCTGACTACATAAAATACCTAAGGAGTCACGATAGATCCAGATTCCTAGTTTTAGGAAAACTCCAGCAACCAAGGTATTCTCCAAACATAACACCAACAGATTCAGCAGCGACACTATAGAGTTGTTTCTTTTGTTATAGCAGAAAACATGCTAGAATTTGATTTCAAGTTATAATTGTTATCTTGGCTTATCATTTATACTTGACAACATTCATTCATCACATATGAGAACACTCATACAATCTTGTGTAAATTAATCATTCATCAAACTATGTATATTTTGCTCATATAATTCAGTAAATTGTATATATATATTGAGTAATAGTTTTATTGTTCCATTGTAGAAAGGAAATTTATCTTTTTTTTGATTCATAGGAACTTTGAATTTTTATCCTATTCAATAAACAAAAAATTCTGGCGTCCAGTCACTAAGTAATTTCAAAACCCCTTGCTTGACACAATAAAACAAATCAGAAACTGGCAAGGCAGTCCAAAGAACCACAACCCTATTCCACTGAAATAGCCTGGGCAATCAAAAACGACACTTTGTCGTTACATAATTTTGGCGCCCAAACGTACATTGACTAAATTTGAGATTACTTTTGACAAATATCTTTCCTTTCACCCCAATGGAGCAATAAATATCTGATTAGAGAATTCATTGCTGAATTTGTTGCATTAATTTTGGAATTTAATTCAGAATATTTTGCTATTATTTGCCTCTAATATTTGAAGTACTTTTTCACCTTATAGATTCCTATTCTATCTATATTTGAGGTACCTTTTCATCTTATCGATTTTCATTATATCTATTCTACCTTCACTACCTTGATATTTAAAATATATTGGAAAATCATGGAAGTAAATCATTTGAGAGCTTATGAATTGGATTATGAAATCAAAATAAGAAATTTTGAACCTACTGGTGATGTAGACAAGCGTAGAAAGATATTGAGGGGACTTTTAAGTCAAGAAAGTTCAAATCGTAGTTTCACAGATGGTTTTCTGAATTGTTATACTCATGCTGATGATGTAGTCGAGATTAATGAGACGTTGCAAGATCTGAAATCAAAAATTAGTTCCTACACACAAAATATCAATGAATATAAAAGATTAAGTTCTAGGCTATGTCATATATCTGGAAGAATTCATAGATTAGTCACTGAAGAGGAGGATCATGTTGAAATTAAAAAGAAACTTCATTTAGAATTGATTGAAATGGAGGGTGACTTAGCACTCAAGGTATCTGGTGCTTCAACAGCTCAGACATCCACTCCAACCAACGTAAATCAACAATTACCTCAATTCAACTTTCCAAAATCAATTCCTACATATAAATGGAATATTCATTTCAGTGGTGACTCTCGCAAAGAATCTTTGATATCATTTCTAGAAAAAGTCGATGCTTTCAGTTTTGCACGTAATGTAACTAAAGATGATTTATTTTTGTCAGCTGGTGATTTATTCAAAGACCAGGCTTGGACATGGTATAACAATAATAGAAATAAACTGAGAAATTGGGATGAATTAGTTCAAAAGCTCAAAGATGATTTCTTGCCATATCACTATGATGAAGATTTGAAAAGGGAAATAGACAACAGAACTCAGGGTACATCTGAAAGAGTTACAATCTACATTTCTTCTATGGAAGGTCTTTTTAATAGGTTGAAGGATAAACCTACTGAAAAGGAAATGGTGAACAAAATTCAGAGGAATTTATTACCTTATTATATTTCACACCTATCTTTACGTGATATTGATACTATTTCAGAATTGAACAATTTATGTAAGAAATTAGAGGAATCTCGTGAATGGTCTGAAAGGTATAAACCACCATCTACACGTAGATCAAACTTTTTAGAGCCTGATTTGAGTTGCCCTGTTTCTCAAGAATCACAAGATTTTTCATATAAGAAAAACTTCAGTTCAAGTAGAGAGGTATCTACCTTATCTTCATTACGTTGCTGGAATTGCTCACGCAATGGTCATTCACATAGAGAATGTCGTTCGGAGAAAACTATTTTTTGCTATGGTTGCGGAAAAAAGGGATTTACAAAATCCAAATGTTTTAAATGTAATCCAAAAAACTTAAACAGTGGTGCAGTGAGTCTGGACGCTGTAGCCACAAGTTCAACAGCTCCAGACACGAACACAAATGGTTCAAAAGGAAAGAATGTCAAGTCAAAACGGTAAATCGTGATGAATGGCATTCATGGTTGGAAGTTGTCAGAAATTTTCTTTCTCAACAAAATGTTCCTAAAATAAATTCTGATATACCTTCCTCTTTATCTTCTAATTTATCTGGTACAGTTAAAAATAATGTTGTACATAAAATACCTTCCCTTAACCCCATTTTCGAAGTTAAATCTAACGATAACCGTCCTTATCTCAGAGTTCAGATTTATGGAGATGAAGTCCTGTGTCTTGTTGATTCTGGAAGTTCTTGTTCAATATTTGGTTCAAATGGACTTTTTCTACTGAAGAAATGGAATATCAGTATAAAAAATGATGATATCTTACAAGTAACTACTGCAGATGGCGTTCCACAGCAGTGTTTAGGATTTGTGGATTTATTTATTACACTATTAGGACAGAGTAAGATGATGAAAATATTAATTATTCCTTCTCTTAAACACACTTTAATATTAGGTGTTGATTTTCTCAGTAAATTTCAAGTGAAAGCAGATTTTTTCAACCTATCTTATGACTTGCAGCAGCAAGGAGATGTCTGTATAGTTAACACAATTCAGTCACATGAAGATCTTACCGAGGAACAACTGAAAAGGCTAGAATTTGTTGTAGATTCATTTTTAGAGATTGCACCTGCTGATACAATAGGAAAAACTCATTTGCTTCAACATAACATTGATACAGGCTCAGCTACTCCAATTCGTCAACGTCAATATCCATTGTCTCCCGCAATGCAGAGCCATCTCAACAAAGAAGTTGATGAAATGTTAAAATTAGGTATTATTCAGCCTTCACAGTCTCCATGGTGTAATCCAGTATGGTTGGTTGAAAAACATTCTGGTGAATTTAGAGTTGTCTTAGATTCCAGAAAATTGAACTCTGTAACTATTCCTGATGCATATCCCATGACACTTATCGACTCTATCTTGAGTAAGCTGAGAGACGCCAAATTCCTTTCATCTGTAGATTTAAAGAAAGCATTTCATCAAATTTGCCTGACACCTTCCTCTCGTCCTAAAACAGCATTTGCCATCCACGGTAGAGGTTTATTTGAGTACACCAGAATGCCATTTGGTCTCTCTTGTTCGAGTCAGACAATGTGTCGTTTAATGGATTTGGTTATAGGTCCATCTCTTGAACCATTTGTATTTTACTATATTGATGATATCATCATTGCAACCCCAGACTTTGAGACTCATATGAAAATTTTGCTCAAACTCAAAGAAACATTGAAAAATGCCGGCCTCACCATCAATTTGGAAAAGTCGCAGTTCTGTAGACCATCCCTTAAATTTCTTGGTTATGTAGTTGACAAAGAAGGTCTCAGAATGGACGATTCCAAAGTATCTGCTATCTTGAATTATGAAAAACCTAAAACAACCACACAAATCAGACGACTGGTTGGTATGGTTGGATATTATAGGAGGTTTCTCAATAATTTTTCCTCTTTGTGTAGTCCAATAACAGACCTATTACGAGGTCGAAAAAAAGGTCAAGGCATAATATGGACTGAGGAAGCTGATAAAGCCTTTGAAGATATAAAGAAATCCCTGACTACAGCTCCAGTTTTGGCAAGTCCTGATTTCTCTCAACCATTCATCATATACTGTGATGCTTCAAATACTGGCGTAGGATCTGTCTTGTATCAAGAAACAGATGGAATCGAACACCCAATAGCTTATGCCAGTAAGACTTTGAACAAATGTCAACGTAAATATTCTGCAACAGAGAAGGAACTTCTTGCTGTTATTTTTGGTATAGAAAAATTCAGATGTTATATTGAAGGGACACATTTCAAAGTTATAACAGATTGTGCTAGCTTGGTCTGGCTTAATAATATGTCTAACCCTTCTGGTAGATTAACCAGATGGGCTGTAAAACTGTCTCAATTTTCGTTTGATATTGAACATAGGCGAGGCACACTGAATGTGGTCGCCGACTCACTTTCTAGAGCTCCATTACCTGAGACAGCTTTATTAAATCTATCTAAAATTATGCCAGATAAGTGGTACACAGATATGTGTAAAAAGGTTGAAGAGAATCCAGATAGCTATCCTTCCTTCAGAATAGAGCAGAATGTTTTGTATAAACATGTTTTCAGTAGAGATAAATTAATTGGTAATTTAACTGATTGGAAAATTGTTGTTCCTACAGCAAATAGGAAAGAGGTGTTGAAAATGTTTCATGATGATGAAACTTCAGGACATCTTGGTATTGCCAAAACTTTAGCTCGTATTCAGGAATTATACTATTGGCCTGGGCTGCGTAAAAGTGTCTATAAGTACGTTAGAAAGTGTTCCACCTGTGCCTCTTGTAAACCGTCAAACTTACCTCAAGCTGGACTGATGGGTTCATATAAAAATATTAATTTTCCATTTCAATTAATATCTGCAGATTTATTAGGACCTTATCCTAGATCTAAGAACGGTAACCAATTTGTACTAGTAGTAGTGGATTGGTTCACGAAATTCGTATTAGTGCATCCTTTAGTTAAAGCCACATCAAGAGCCATCATAAAATTTTTGGAAAATCAAGTTTTTCTCATTTTTGGAGTACCTCAAATTTTTGCTTGCGATAATGGTTCAGTTTTTACGAGCAAGGAATTTAAATCTTTCATATCTCAATACAATGTTCAGAAGACTTGGTATACAGCCAGATATCATCCACAGATAAATGCCACAGAAAGGCAAAACAAAGTGATAGTAACTGCTATTAGGTCATATATTAAAGAAAATCATAAAACTTGGGATCAGTCCATTTTTAAGATTGCTCAAGCAATACGTACTGCAAAAAGTGACGTTACAGGTCATTCAGCAGCTTTCTTAACTTTCGGCAGAAATATACCAGTTACAGGAGATTATTATGGACAAATTGCAGACAATTCTAAAAACATAGTTACGATTACTGAGAAAAATTCAAGGATTGAAGATCTTCAGGAATTACCAGAAATCTTTTCAAAAGTTCGCGAGAGAATACGGAAGGCGTATGACCAAAATACCAAAACTTACAATCTTAGAAAACGCGAAACTAAATATAAAGTTGGTGATAGAGTACTGAAGAGAAATTATGTTCTGTCAAAAGCTGAAAATTCATTTTCTGCTAAATTTGCTCCAAAATACATTCCTTGTGTTGTGGACAAAGTTCTCTCTCCTTTGGTATACTCTCTCAAAAATGAAAATGGTACTGACTTAGGAAACTGGCATGTGAAAGATTTGAAATTAGATCCCGCTTTTCTTGATTCAGATGATGACTCCGATGATGACTCTGAATTGGATGCTGATGAAAATTCAGATGAGGAAGTGCCTTAAATTTTTTGATAGCTGGGCAGTAGACGGCTTGAGACTATCTCTGCAGGGGCATTCACCATCCTGACGGTAAAACTCCGATCAATTGGCTACATGACATTTTTTTTACATTTTCATGCTCAGAACATCAGCACAAAATGTATACCTTTTCTCGTTTGCAAATTTTAAATGCAAATTTATCTTGTATAATTCAACGTTCGGCGTGGGTTTTAGCCCGGAAAATAGTTGTTTAATGATCAATTTGGTTTGAAAGTTTGAAGATTTCATGCCTTGAGGAGAACTCAATTTTTCAGATAATGTTTTTAGTATAATACAATGTTCGGCGTGGGTAGGTGCCCGGAAAGTAGTTGTTTCTTGACATATTGCCTGAAAATGAAGGTTTTCATCAAGTATGAAATCGAACTCAAATAGATTCCTTTTGGGAGCTTAAATACCGTTATATAAGATTTTCTCTTGTTAAGAGACTGTTTTTTGACACTTCTTCAATTCTGAATTTTACAGCAAGGATTACACATGGTTCTTTCACGGTGGAAAATTTTCTAACAATGCTAATAGAGTTTCTTGAAGATTTACATCTCTTATAATATATATCATGATGATATAGCATCTGAACATTTGAAGATCTTTGAAGCGTAATTTTTGTACTAGAACTCTTATCTTGTACCTATATGAGAACTGTCACTTTCTTGAATTGTTGGTCTAGGGGAATTTTGAAGTGTTTCTACCTATGATGTTCATCTCATGCACTATGTCTTGTGTTCAAATATCTTATCATATCTAAATATCTTATTTATCTAAATATCTTATTTATCTAAATATCTCATCTAAATACTTGTCTTGTTATCTGTATTTATCTTTTACCTATGAATTTATATTTCCTCCATTCATGATGCTTACCATTTATCTTTGAATATCATGCAACATGTCCTTATGATGCATTTTGTTTTCATGGTACGTATCGCCTATCTTACCTTCTATCTAGGAATATGAATATTCATTTCGACAAGACATGTATTCAAGAGTCATTTGGATTTCGAGCATAAGTGAACATCTAGGAGTTTTCTGGTTACATTAATTACATTTCAAATCATTTTCAGGAACTTTAAGAAGTTTGATTTTCAATACCTATCACATACCTTGGTTCAGAACTTCACATTCAATACTGAGTGATTTATCTTAGAACAACACTTTTGGGTGTTCTTCATTTGCAAATTGTGTTTTGCAAATATTTTTTTCCAAATTTTAAAAGGGACTCACTTGAGTTGGGTGCGAACATGGTTCAGACTGACAGCCAGGTATGGCAAGGGTCCTTGGAAGGGAGAGTATTGGGGGGCATTTGCTTGGCTAGTTGTGCGGCTACGGGCGATCACAACACTGACTTAAATGGCGGCTGGGTGGATGCTACTGTGCTTCTCCTGAGCTCCACTGATCTGTCAGGCCTGAGGATTTGTTCACAGTGGCTCAAGTGGGAACACTCCCGCAAACCCTCTTGGCCTCATTTATATTCTGGTGAAACTTATTTAGTTTCATCATTTCGTTGGTAGGACCCTCCTACTCCAGTTGAAGGTGACAACTGGTTAATCTAAATTTCTTCGCGTGATTTTATATATTTTTTTTTTGTTTCACCATAGATGATATACCTGCTTGCCTTCTGCCATGGATTCAGGGTGGTTGGTGGTTGTCTCGAACAATCTGGAGGCGAGTGGACATAGAATTTCTCACCGGCGCTGTAATCAACATCTCGCAGCGAAGAGGATTTCTTGGCTGGATTGTTCGGGAGAGCTCCAATCACGCTGTTTCCTTGCTTGGGGACGATCAGGTGTCTCAATCTAATACCTTTCACTCATCAAGTCTGTCATGAGTACAGAGAGTAGAAAGTTTCAATTTAGGATAATTTGATAAATTATCATTTCCGTTTATTTCAACAGAAAAAATTCGAAAGCGTTGCTTTGAATTTTTTTGCGGAGAAAGGGGGATATGTAACGATACAATCGTTACATTTATAATTAATATCCATTAATGATCATTGTCGTCCCTCTATGTATAATTATTAGAACTTCAACTCACAGAACCGCAGGAACAGATCAACCGCACATTGATCAATTAGTGATCTGTATCATCATAAGTTACGTTCAGGATAAAAAAGTTAGAGGGCGACAGAATCGAATTGAAAACGACAAGACGTTCATGATTTGCATGAGCTCTCCCCTTTCTGAATTTGGCAGCGAAATCAACAGGTTGATTCTCCATTTTGGGATAAATCCCAACTATCTTTATGTTGAATTTCTCACCTTTCTCCGCAAAAATATCAGAGTGGTTTCGTGTTTAATTGAAGATATTAGACAGGTACGTAGTATGATTCCAATTTAATTGCTTTAATTGTTATTGTGCACGCAAATTTTTGACTGCGAAATTTAGCAGCATGGCGGCTTGAGTGAATGTTCACAAATTTTTCAAAGGTTCAATCTTCGATTATCGTTGTAATCATTTTGAATTTTCGATTAATGTTAATTTCCTAGGAGGAAGCATTGCTCGAATATCCAGTGGCGTAGCAGATTGATGTGTTCATCGTTTTTTTTGATTACTACAAATGTTGATCTTTAAGAATTGACTGCGTTTTCGTTTTCACAGCACTTGGTCTTCAAACCCTGTACAAATCCAAGGAATTTACAAATTAATTGTACAGCCAGGAAGTCAGAGTTGATATACTTACACATTTAGTAAGAATTCTACTGGAAACCAGTCTAATCAATTGGTGGCCTGGAAATCATCGATGGAATCAGTTCAGGTGAGTACCGAAAACACATGTCATTTTCTATATGAATAAATTTGAATGTGTGCCTTTCAACTCACCTGATCTGTTTTCAAGATCACCAGGTTTCCAATAAAAGAAAGATCAAAATTTGTTATATTTTCCTGTATAGAAATATCTATCTCAAAATTGTCTATCTGAGATAAATATATATCTTATCTTAACTTATCTCAACTTATCTTTTGTGATCAATCATAGTATTGATCATGTGTCCACATTAAGGACATATTCATTTTCATTATCTTATTGTATCTTTTGCTACTGTGCCATTAAAAATATTCAAGCTTTTTAGTGAATTATATCTTTTATACATTTTGGAAGATTTTGTGAAGACTCATTTGACCAGTTAGTAGTCAAAATCATATCTAGGAATCATACTACATACACTGGGTGATATCTTTTACTTGAAGCCACTGTCAGATCTATTATTTGAGATCATAAGTTGATCTGTTATCTTAGAAATTCATTGAGTAACTTCTTGTAGCAACCATATGAATCTTTTCTCTTGAAATATATTTACTTTACTTCAAATATTGGGAATTTAAATATTTGATATCTACTTTATACCTGTTGATTTCAGAATCAATTACAGATTCTAATTTTCTCTATACTAATTTTTGATCATCCTTTCATGAAATTCAGGAATGAATGACTAGCTCACTCAACATGTGTTGATTAAGAATTGTTACATCATCTAGATATAAGACCATCAATTTTAGTTAATCAATTCATATAGGTTCAATTTAAAATTAGAGCTGATTAAAAATTGTTAATCCAAACATTTATTGGGTCACTCATTTAATTTTGGCTTGCATGCTAAAGAGTGATTTTCAGTATCTTGAAAATAATCAGTCTCTATATTATCTTTAACATTTCTTTCTTCAACATTTATTTCACATCAGCACATCATCCTATAGGTTTGTCAAAGGATAAAGCCAAGTTGTAATTCTATAACAACAAAAGTTATCAGAAATCTAATATTCTTGATTGTTTTTCATGCTATTAACGACAACTACGACGATCCTGAAACATCCACGTTCCTGAGTTGAGGTCGAACATTTGAAGTCTGGTTGGTGTATGTCAAGCTGACTACATAAAATACCTAAGGAGTCACGATAGATCCAGATTCCTAGTTTTAGGAAAACTCCAGCAACCAAGGTATTCTCCAAACATAACACCAACAGATTCAGCAGCGACACTATAGAGTTGTTTCTTTTGTTATAGCAGAAAACATGCTAGAATTTGATTTCAAGTTATAATTGTTATCTTGGCTTATCATTTATACTTGACAACATTCATTCATCACATATGAGAACACTCATACAATCTTGTGTAAATTAATCATTCATCAAACTATGTATATTTTGCTCATATAATTTAGTAAATTGTATATATATATTGAGTAATAGTTTTATTGTTCCATTGTAGAAAGGAAATTTATCTTTTTTTTGATTCATAGGAACTTTGAATTTTTATCCTATTCAATAAACAAAAAATTCTGGCGTCCAGTCACTAAGTAATTTCAAAACCCCTTGCTTGACACAATAAAACAAATCAGAAACTGGCAAGGCAGTCCAAAGAACCACAACCCTATTCCACTGAAATAGCCTGGGCAATCAAAAACGACACTTTGTCGTTACAAGCGTGAAGGAAGTTCGGATGGTTGTTGGTACCTTCAGCTGGTACAGACGGTTCATCTCGGGTTTCTCCTCCGTCATAGCTCCCATCACGGCTCTTCTCAAGAAGAATTCGAAGTTTAGCTGGAGTGACGAATGTGAAAGAGCGTTTAGATCAATTAAGGAATGCCTGGTGGCTGCCCCGATATTAACTTGTCCAGACTATACCAAACCCTTTATGGTTCAGACAGATGCGTCTGGTTATGGGGTTGGAGCTGTCCTTACACAACCACATCCCGAAGGTGACAAAGTCATCTCGTATCTCAGTCGATCATTGACTCGACAAGAACGGAATTTTAGCACTACTGAGCGAGAATGCCTCGCAGTTCTATGGGCCGTAGAAAAGCTTCGTCCGTATCTGGAAGGCGTAAATTTTACGGTGGTGACCGATCATCATTCCCTTCTCTGGCTCCATAATCTCAAGGACCCCTCAGGAAGATTGGCGCGCTGGGCGGTGAGACTTCAACAATATCAGTTCAAAGTCATCCATCGTCGAGGAAAGGATCACGTTGTTCCGGACATTTTGTCAAGGACAGTCCCCGTTCTTGATGCCGACAATGAGGAGCATCTGTATGTAGATTCGGTAGGTGTTGATGTATTCACTGATTCAGGTGATAGGTGGTACCAATCGATGATTGATCGAGTGAGGGCAAATCCTTTAAAATTTGCAAGTTGGCGGGAGGATAATGGTCGTCTTTGGAAATATGTTAATGTTGACTATCCTGATATATCGTCCCCTGTAGATTCGTGGAAAATAGTCGTTCCAAAGAAGGCTCGTCATGGTATCCTTGTATCAGCTCATGATCCTCCTACTTCAGGTCATTGTGGGGTATATAAAACTTTTTCCAGAGTAGCCGAGAAATATTATTGGCCAAAGATGCGCGACGATGTCGCCAAGTTTGTAAGATGGTGCGAATTGTGTATGGCACATAAAGTGTCCAATAGTGCACCCGTCGATAAGATGATTTCCCATCCGAAGGTCGATAGACCATGGGAAATGATCTCAACGGATTTAATGGGACCTCTTCCCAGGTCTAAACAGGGGAATTGCTTTTTATTAGTAGTAACGGACTACCTTAGTAAATTTTCATTATTGTTTCCCCTTAGAAAGGCTACGAGTGTAGCTATAATTAGGAAGATCGAAAGCGAAGTATTTTTGTTGTTTGGTGTTCCTCGAATTATCATCTGTGATAATGGACCCCAATATCGTAGTAAAGAATTTATTCGGTTTGCTGAGAAGTATGACAGCCATATTAAATTTACCCCTAGTTATCACCCTAGGGCTAATCCTACAGAACGTGTGAATAGGGTCATTAAAACAATGTTATCGATTTATGTGTCAGATAACCATCGCTCTTGGGACGAAAACCTTGACGAGATTGCATGTGCGATACGCACGTCCAAACATGAGACAATGAAGCTGACACCGTACTTTGTAAACTTCGGAAGAAATATGGTATTGTCAGGGAAGGATTATTTTGAAAACGATTTGTTACAGGTCGAGGATGGCACTCAGACTAGTGACCTCAGCCGTAACATGTCGTTTAGGAGAATGTTTGGGGATGTCAAAAAGAGACTGGAGGTGGCAGGGGAAAAAACCTGTGAGCGCTATAATCTGCGATGCCGCCATGTCGAGTATTTACCCAACCAAGCTGTTTGGAGGAAAAATATGGTACATTCGGACGCTACCAAGTACTTTTCAGCGAAACTTGCTCCTGAGTACGTGGGTCCCTTCTACGTGAAGAAAAAGTTGTCACCATGGTTGTACGAGTTAAGGGATGATATCGGTAATTCTAAGGGGAATTGGCACGTCAAGCATCTTAGGGCCCACCCGGAAAACATAGATTCTATCGAAAACTCAGACACCAGGTATAGAGAAATTTACGGGGTAGATCTCTTGAAGCAGAGGGGGGATTTGTAACGTTCAAATTCCTCGTTAACAATTTCAGATTACTTTCAGTAACAATACCACAATAAACATAAAATCTTACTCACTCTGGATATTTATTCAACATAGATCTCACAAGTCATTTTCACAACACTCTGTGTTTAATGTAAATCACTTCCTCTTATTGCGTTGACAAACATAGTCCTTGTAGTCTTGAAGTTGTTGATCGGTTGATTCAATCGCAAATCTAGTTTCATCTCACAGCTGATACTGACATCTCGATTCGTCCAAAAAGTCTGTTCTTGGCTGGATTTCATTCATTGGCCTAGTCAGTCCTGGAAAAGAAAACGTATTGTTAATAATAATATTGGAGGATTATCTGAATAAGTATGTTTATATGTAAAAATAATGAATAAGAGAATAGTATTTCTGCTGGTATGCCATAAGCAAAAAATGATGTATGGAGTGTAAATATTATAATTGAATAAGATTTGGACGTACCTGATCCTGATACGATAGTAGTATAGGGGATATCTCTTGGATTCGCAATATTATAAATCATAATATTGGGTAAATTATGAGGGGTTATATGTCTCTGTTTTGACTGGGTAGCTGGGCAGGTTAATGGCACCGTAAATATAGGTCACAAAACCAGCTCCCGTGTTCAAATGGCGATGGGAGACATAAATCGATCACTATCGATTTTCGCGACGTTGCCACATCTAAAAAGGAAAATTCCGTAGAAATGAAAATGTATTTATTGAAAATTGAGCCTTATACTCACCTGGATTAGTCTGAAAGGGGTTACATAACATGATTTCATGAACCCTTGTTTCTCTCCCATGGACTGTGACCTATATCATTGGTGATATCTATGGTGTCGAACTCGATAGTTGAAGAGTTGGGTTTTGGTCGTGTCCGAAGAACCAATGACCGTTGACAGAAGTCCGATCGGGAAATTTCGGAGACAGGAGGATGACTTCTCTAGATTTGTAGTGGAGAGTGTGATGGTGGAATTCGTGTCACAAAATCTTTGATATTTTATATCATCCGTAACCGGGATTATTTTTGTTGATCACATTTGGTAATTTTGGGGTCAGGCGATTGTTATTTGGTAGATATTTTGTAGCGCTGACCCAAAATTAAACTCGATTTGAGGATTTTAAATTCTACCCACCTCCATCATATTCGTGAAGTGATCGAAGCGAGTGCTCCTGAGATTGATGATTAGGTATGTGGATTTCTGTGTTTTCTCGATGTGTGAATTCTATCTGTTGTGAATCTGGATCGTGCAGTATTTTCTCAAGTAACACTATTTTTTTTTACTTGTAGCAGGAACACAGTCCATGTCGTATCATATCCTTATTGACAGGTGCGTTAAGGCCCATAATCCATTATCAGACTCGTTCGTTCATACGTTGGCGCACTGTCAAATATTGTGTATAAGGAAACAAAAAAAACCCTCTGGGCCGGGTAAGCTTATCTTTCTTTCTATATTACTTCATATATTTTTATAAATTAAATTATAGTACTTCTTGATCTGTTATTAGACTCTGTAGATTATTGCCATTTACTTGTAATGAGCAGAGACTGATTTTCATGATACAGTTGTATTGTAATTTTAGCATCCACTATAATAGTTGTATGTGCTAATATAATGGCACAGTGAAATTTCATAAAATTTAGGCATTATACCCAAGGGCCTATTTACTTCATTAAATTCACAAAAACATGATTTCTACAGGGGCTGTTGTTAAACATTCCTTCCTTCTAGTTGTGGGTACAACTTGAGGAGTTAATTTTTCTTTTTTTTTTGTGTTATTCGACTGATTTTGGAATGGCCCATATTACTGATTTGAGAACATTTTTATTTTTTTTTATGCATTTTCCTGGTATTCTGGGGAAATGATATGGTTTAAGTCTGGGAGAAATAGTAATTGAAATCATTTCTTCCCAGGGTTTTAATTTTCTTGGATTGAAGAATTATTTGATGAGTTGGAGTGTACCAAATCCACTTACCTGCGCAGCACCTTACAGGGTGGTCATCGCATCATCTAGAATATCTTCAGATTCATTCATCTGTGAGGTGGCTATACAGGGTGGTCGCCGCATTGTAAGACTTCTTCCCAATCCATTCACATAGGAGGCACTTATACCGGGTGGACACTTTGTACTGAGTCTTCTTCGACGACAGAAGCTCACGAAGATGGCACAACCCATCTACCAGAAATACGGGGTGGCCCAGTACACGTAAATAAGCCAGAAGGATACGCAAGTTTTTATCTTTTGCTTTTGATCTTTGCTACTATTTGCTTATTTATTGGTTGCATATGCTTATGTATTTGCTTAGGGAATGGGTCATGCTTGCTTATCCCTGCTATTGTAAAACCGAGTGAAAGTATTCACTGTTATTTGCGCATGTCGCTATTTTTTTTTTTTGCATATTTGATTGTCTGTATTTGCCGTTAGTTGCCATTTGGTTAGTGACAATTGCTGACACATTTTGCTTCCCGATTAGTTAGGGTTGCTGAAATTTACTACGTTATTTAGTTACAAATACGGTTATATTTTGTTCGCCTTATTACTTCGGGTTGGTTGTTATTTATTAGCATCACTTGAGGGGTTATGTAAGCGGAGTTTGTTGCATGCGCGCATTTTACTTACTATCACGCCCTCGCCTGAGCTCACGCGTTGCGCTATCACACTAGCGCCTAACTTGGTATATCAAACGCCCTTATGTCCCACGCTTGCCTACCCACCTCGAGCGCTTCATCCATGTATCTGGTATATTTTTAGTGCTGAACATACGTTATTCGCTTCATAATTTCGGTTGCTCGACACTGCTTAAGAGTGTTTGGTTTAGGCGGTAAATTTAAAAGTAGGATACTTATTAGCTTGCCGTTATATCGGGTATTGTGACTTAATGGTTCAACATTATTGTTGTAGAATATTTGTTAGAATTACTTTATCTTGGGCTTGTATTATCTATAGTATAGTTACTCGAATTATAATGGCATCCAAGGGTGACACGTCTTTTATTTTATTTGAACACCTTGACATGGTTTTGCCTCAATCTCGCTTTTGGTAAATTTGGAGATTGAGTTCGTTCTGTTTAGGGTATTCGCGCGGGGTAAATTTCCTGGCGCCCAATTTATTAATTCACTTTATAGATGATATCACAAAAAAAAATATCACGAACCACCCCACCTTCGGCTGTAGCTGGCGCGGATGCCCACTATTAATGGTGGTTAGCGATCTTAGGCATTAGTGCCGTTTAGGAAGGTCGCAAATTGATCAAGAAATTGTACTCAGGTAGATAAAAATGTCGGTAGAGTCATTGAATCCTTAGGCAATTTACACATACATAGATACTAATTTGAACGCTACCAATGAAAAATTAAACATTCTTCGAACCAAATAGTCTGAACTAGTACGACATTGATTAGAGCTGAAGCAATCTTTCAAGTTATACAGTGTGACCCACTTCTAATGGAACCACCCCTGTATCTTACGTAATCGTTGGGTAAGGATCCTGAAATTTGCTGGAGCGAGAGATATACCAGAAATGCACTCTATGACCAAGTGGGGTCATCTTCAGTGATATACACTGCTCGCCAACAGCCATGAAACCACCCCAATGTCCTTAAAATGATATTAGGAGTTAGAATAGGTTGAAAACCACTTCAGATTCGGAATCAGGACGCCCAATCCTCTAACTAATCATAGTTTCCCTAGGAAATTTTCAATTCAGAAAAATTAAATTTTGTCTCACTTCTCATGGAAGCACCCCCGTATCTCACGTAATTATTGAGATAGGGTTCTGAAATTTGCAGAAGGAAAGTCCAAAGATAAAGTCAATTACGTGAGATACGGATGTGCTTCCATAAAAAATGACACAAGATTTTATTTTTCCGAACTGAAAATTTTCCAGAAAAAATTTGAATAGTTAGAAAATTGGGCGTCCTGATCCCAAATCTGGAGTGATTTTTGACCTATTTTGACTCCTAATATCATTTTCCGGAAATTGGGGTAGTTTCATTACTGTTGGCGAGCAGTGTATATCACTCAAGATGACCCCACTTGGTTATAGAGTGCATTTCTGGTATACCTCTCGTTCCAGCAAATTTCAGGATCCTAACCAAACGATTACGTAAGATACAGGGGTGGTTCTATTAGAAGTGGGTCACACTGTATATATGATAAATATTTGAAGTGATGTGATTATCATCAATCCAAGAGATTTCACAACATAAATCATATATATGATCTGTCAATGTCATTTGTGATCGTAGGATTGTGTGGATTGGAGCAATTCAAATAACCATGAATTTTGCGATATGAAAACATTGTTTGACCATTCAAAACGATTTCAGCAATGGCGGTTCAATTGATACGATATGATTTATTATGTAGATCAGCTCAATAATTGATGAATGTTAAATGGTATCATCTGCAATATTAATATGGTTTGAATATTTCGAAACATTATATTGATACTGTATTTTCAATATTCACTCGCGATATATATCAGTATACTTCATGATTTCATGCAGGCCCGGGGTTCAAACTTCTATATCAAATTCACTGTCACCTGAATTATCACTCGTTTTATCGTGATCATTCAGAATTTCATCAGAAATTTTGATACAGGGTTCATTGTCAATGTCACTATTTTAGTAATATGATGAACAATGTTAAATATACACGGTGAGTGGCAAATAGAATAGCTCACATCTCACCGTAGGTGTATATAAATAGTGATTTGTTTTACTAGGCAGAAAAGTAGTAGATTGACTGCCGCGGCTGATAGTTCATAGGAATTCATTCAAGGTAGTCAATCTACATTTGCGGCCGTGTGAATCATAGAATATTTTCTCCAAATGATATAAAACTAATTTTGTGTAATTTTTGTATTGAAAACTCCATCATTTTGTGTTCATCCAATGTCAGTGTCAATTTTGATGACTAATTTCATCAGAATTTCTTGGAAGCTCATCATATATGCTTTTTGAATAATATAGGTACTATTATACTGAAACGGATATCGTTTCGTTAATACTGACTGTCACCAATTCAGTTATATCGGAAATCGCCCATAATTTTCAGAACTTATGTTTCAAATTTGAGAATGTTGACAATTCGAAAGAGTCAGTGGTGACAAGACACACTTACCTTCATATACCGCCCTACTACCTATAGGATGCTCACAATCAGATAATTTTTTTTCCTCCTATATATCATGTGTAGGCATTGTTACTGACACCATATGGCACATTATAAATAACAGTGAATTTTTCGACACCTTCTTCAGCCGAAGATACAGAACTTTGGAATTGATAACTCGCCATTTGAATCGAAAAATTATCTGCTTTATACTTCTGCATGTATGCATTTTGATAAGTGAGTCGGGCGGTTCTGAATGATGTATATTTTCTCAATATCATCTAGTTCATACAGAGGTCGAATTAATTTTTCACTTTCAATTTCTGATTCAATTGTTTCATTACAGATTATTTTCGCTGTAGAATTATAAGTTACTAAAAGTAATTGTGCATTTACATTGAGCATAATATGGATCGTAAGACTCCCTACTTCGAAGATATGGAGAAACAATTGGAACTCGCCCTGAAAAAACGAGAAAAGTCAAAACAGGATCTAGAGGAATACATCGAGGAAATCAAGATATGGTTGAAAAGCCAACCTCATCTACCAGAAATGCCAGGTGAGTGATTTTATCAATTGTTTATGCTATTGAGTATTATAGTCCATCGACTGAATGAATATGGAAAAACATCTGATTTCTGACTTAACCAGAAGTATGTTATTTTTTCTATCAAGATTTTTATTGTAATTTTCCTAACAAGTGCGGAAAGTAGTACTTTTTAGCATAAGTTATGTACGAAATTTCCCTACGAGTGTTTTTGTACATATTATTCATGACTATTCCACTATTGATCTCGAGAAGCAATCAGAATAGACCATTTTCACGGTTTCTTCTGTATTATAGCGATATTTTTTGTTTACTTATTTTTATCGGACTTGTTCTACCAATACAGAAGCCGAATTGACCCACACGTGACCAACAAACCTCGTTTATCAGCGATAAAATTTTGACATCGTGTCTGGTCAAGATTGCTTTGGATTCAAATCTGAGACATCAACCTAAGTTCCTACTTTATTTTATTTACTTATAATTTGCGTTTGTGAGACATTTTGTACGAAAGGCGATACAATTTTATTCTGGCTGGACGTTTCATGTGTAATTTAAAAAGTTTGCATATTTGTTGACGGTCTCTGACACAACAATACTAGAATTCAAATTCCTTTTCGAAGTGATCTTCTTCAATCAGTCAAGTTATTGTGACTGATAAATTACCAGATGATGTGGCGCAACTGATAGGTTTGTTGCGCGAGGATACGACGGTCGGTGGTTCGAGTCCCTCGGCAACGATATCTTTTTCAATTATTTCATGTCACATGAATTCAATTTTTTTTTTAATTGGATAGCAATTGTATACACTCTTTTGAGAGCAACCATCTCCAATAAGATAATAAAAAAAATACTGTTTGTTAAAGTTGTACATTCCACTTTGTGAATAACTATAAGTAGGTAGTTAATTTCTAAAAAATTGAATTCTGTATTTCATCACTATCATTATGTTCTTCTCCGCAGTTTGAGTTGGAATATACCGAAATTGTGTTTCCTATTTCTTATATATATTGTCTCATTCAATCATGAAATAGTCATATACGAATACAACTCGTGATACTATTTTTCCTGGAAATATTCATCGATTGACATACTCCAGCTTGCTGCTCTAATTTCTGTCATGACATTGATCCAAAACTACTCGCCTACGGCTCGTAGTTTTGATAACAATGTCATTCACGAAATTACTAAGCAACAAGCTGTCGTAACAATCACCGAATATTTCCGGCAAACTATTACCACTTGTGGTATTATATATAAAAAAAAGATTTTTTGATAATAGTATATTACATAACTTGTGTGGAAAGTGACATATTTCGCGCGAGTGGGCGTTTAGCACGAGCCGCAGAGCGGCGAGTGCGGAAACGAGACGAGCGCAGGAAATGCACTTTCCAACGAGTTTTGTACACTATTTTCCCTACGACCACAAATATTCATATTATATATCATGATGATTGTTCATAAGACCAGAGTAGGGATCATGTTTCTAATCATATTCGATCACATGAAGGTGATATCATCATCATTATTATTTAATTCCACTTCGATATTCAAATGACATCATTAGTCTTACGTTTACTTAACATTGACTCAATATGAACTCAACATTAACTCAACATCAACTCAACATAAATTCAACAGTTTCTTGACATTAACTCAACATCAACTCAACATCAACTCAACATCAACTCAACATCAACTCAACATCAACTCAAAATTAACCTAACATTGACTTAACATCAACTCAACATTAACTCAATAAGTATTCAACATTAACTCAACATTAAATCAACATTTACTCAACATTAAATCAGCATCAACTCAACATTAACTTGAAATTACCTTGAAATCAAATTAACATCAACTAAATATCAAATTGACATCAACTTCACAAATCACTGAATTGCCAATACAATGACATTAATTCAACTTTCAATTGAAATTAGACTTCAACTTTTCATCAACTTAACATTACGTCAACATTGACGACAATAACTCATTTTAAATCGGCACTAACTTTCCATTAACTTGACCATAACTTAACTTACCATAATTCAGCATAATAATTATTCATTGGTAAGTACATCATAATCTATAGACCCTTTCGAATATTTCCACCCATGTGAGTTCTGCTTTCGAACTTTCTAACTGTTATATGTTGTCATAGTGAAACGAGTCACTTTCTTAATAACAAATCAATGTGTTTCGTGCTGTTTTATAGGTGGTCGTAGAAAAACAATAATATATAATGATGCTACAAAATGACACATTAGACAGAATAGTTACATGGATCATTCAGTTATTCCTAGATATCCCCATTTTCAACAATACAAACATCGTGCAGAAAAGTAACTTTTCAGCACTAGTGCGGTAAGGTAACTTTTCCGCACGATATTTTCATGCACTGAAAAATAATGGAAGAGATTTGATTTCATCGATATAATAAGAAACTTATTGGAAGAACCTTCAAATAACAATAACCAGAACATTAACGGTGGTAAATATTGAATTTGTATTTGTTGCATGCTGTATATAGCAGATGCCGCAATATCTTGAAAAACTCCGTTTCTTATTTGAATTTGATCAGTTATAGTGTTTGCATCAATTATTTCCTTGGGAGATCTTGAAAGTTTCCTGAGTGGCCCAATTGGAGTTACGTACACGGAAAAATTACGCTTGAAATAAATTAAATGCTTATTTGTTGACTGCCACCTCTGTCAGTTTATAACGACACACCATATGTCTCCTGGTATTTCCTCCAAAATCGTGCAGAAAAATAATTATGAGGGAAAGTGAAATCGTACGGAAATGTACAACTTTCTAAACGAGAAAACATGCGGAAAAGTTACTTTGCCGCACTTTAATAGGAACAACTATTTCCTATTCTACACGATGGTCAACAAGTAATGATTCTAATTTAGCAGTTTTTTCATCGGATCACCCAGTATTATATTGCTATCATAGATTTTTCCTGAAGAACTGATTTTATTAATTCATCTTACTTGAGATCTAGAGTTCCTGAAGGTACTTGACACTGCTGTTTTGGCGTTTTTTGTATTTTCGCGATAGAAAATAAGCGTACACCACCTACCGGAGTTCGCGAAAGCTGTCGAAGCGGCCTGTTCACTTTGTTTTCATTGGTTCACATTTGTTTTTTGTTTGTGCTTATTGGTCATATCATCAGAACAAACCGCTCAGAAGTGTTTAAATTGCTGCCGTCAGGTGGTGCGACGTGTTATTTTCTATCGAGAATTAGAGTACGGAAACTATGACAAGATAGATAGATAGATAGATAGATTTATTCCACTACGTTACATATGTATGAGATATATATGTAGCATGTCAGGTTTACAAGAGATAAAAGGTTCATGTACAGTGTGTCCAGTTTTCGATGCTTTTGCCTGATATCTCAGTTATCTTTGGAGATAGAACCATGCGGTTTTCGCGGTCCTGTGCCACTTTTTTGTGTAACTCAAGATGGCCTAATCAGATTTTGCAAGACTGTTTCCGTTTATGAGATACAGGGCGATATTGAAAATTTATACTATTTGGACCCCCTCCATATCCACGAAGTTTCTCAACAAAAATGTCAAATCAAAATCTTATCGCATAGAGAATCTCACGCATAATCCAGTGGCGCACTTATTTTTTTTTTCGGGGTATGGTTTTGGAGATACGACTCAAACTTATGATTTTTTAAATGGAACACCCTGTATTTCATAAGCTCATTAAATTCCTTATTTTTTTGTCTTCAAAATGATACATAACGAATGAATATAACATTTTCAAAATTGCTCAAAATCACTAAAATATTGAATTTTGATAGTTGGTTATGGATTTTTCTTATAAAAAACGTTCCAATTGAAGAAATATTTCTTCAAATTTTTCAATGGAGAGGTCGAAACCAATATCAACACTTATTGATTAACAAAACACTAAACTTGGGTACCTGATAGCGATACAAGTAAATAGTAATAAAAAGTTTATAATGTAGAATAAGCACCTGATTAAATATTAACTAGAACAATTGAATTCCGGAATTATTCAGTAACTTATTCATTGACATGTTCAAATTGATATCCATTTTCCCTAACATACAATTGACAAACTTTCTCAATACTTCTTGATACAGTGAGTGGCCCATAACATACTTGAAGAACTTTGTGCAACAACAGAGGCAGTGTTCCAGGAATAACAAAGACATATTTCAATGATTAATATGTATTGAGAAAGTTTGTGATGGAAATTGGACATCAATTTGAACAATTCAATGAATAAATCACTGAATAATTTCGAAATTCAATTGTTTTAGTAAATATTCAATCAGGTGCTTATTCTACATTATAAACTTTTTATCACTATATATTTGTGGATATCAGGTATCTAAGTTTTGTGTATTGCAAGTTAATTAGTGTTGAAATTGTTATTTCCTCCTTCATGGAACAATCAAAGGAAATATTCCTTCAATTGTAAATTTCTTTATATAAAAATCCCTCGAAAAACCCATAGCCCACTATTGAAATTCAATGTTTTAGTGATTTTTGAACATTTTTGAAAATGTTATATTCATACATCATATATCATTTCGAAGGAAAAAAAATAAGGAATTTAATGAGCCTGTAAAACACAGGGTGTTCAATTTGAAAAATCATAAGTTTGAGTCGTATCTTCAAAACCACACCCCGAAAAAAAAATGTTGTGCGCCACTGGATTCTGCATAAAATTCTCTATGGGTTGAGATTTTGATTTGACATTTTCCCTGATAAACTTCGTAGATATAGAGGGGGTCCAAAAAGTATAAATATTCAAAATCGCCCTGTATCTCATAAACGGAAACTGTCCTGCAAAGTCTGATCAGGCCATCTTCAGTTTCACGAAAAAGTAGCACAGGACCGCGAAAACCGCAAGGTTCTATCTCCAAAGATAACTGAGATATCATGCAAAAGCATCGATAACTGGACACACTGTACATGTAGAGTATAACACAAACAAAAAGCAAACACACATGAGAAAAAAAACACAATAAATACAATACAGACTCATACCAAGGATGCAAGGGACAGCCCTATAATTCAGGTTTCATGAAAAACATTAATATCCCGCTGAGGCCTCTCCCAGAGTTCATTGTTGGAGTTAAGAAAATCTTCAACTGCGTAGTAGGCATGTTCAAGAAGAAGTTTCTTAATATTCGTTTCAAAAGCGTTGTGATTCAACTTTTTCCAAGCTGGACCCAGCTTATTGTGGAGATCAGTGTTAATGGAGTTTTTTTCAGAAATATTGAGCCTGAAACGGACTTTTCTTATATAATTACCTGACCTTGTGGGGTAATTGTGTAAGTCGGACTGGTTTCCAAATTTTGTAGAATTATGGTGAATATGAAGTAATGTGTTAAATATAAATATAGATGGTATTGTCATAATTCCAAACTAAATGAAAAATGGTCGACAATGCTCTTTCGGTCCAGCACCTGCAATTATTCTCAAAACTTTTTTTTGTAGGATGAATATATCATTACTATGACTGGAATTTCCCCAAAGTAGTATTCCATAGTTCACCTGCGAGTGAAATAATGCATGATAAGAGGATAGTAGAGATGATAGATCTATTGAATGTTTAAGCTGTCGAAGCAAAAAAATTACACTCGATAGTTTTTTTCTTGAAAATTCGATATAACCAGTTCAATTTATCGTCAATGAAGACCCCGAGCAGTTTTACACTTGACCCGTTTGTTAAATTGGAGTTTGAGGACACTAGCCTACTAGACTCAAGCACTGACAATCAGACATAACCACAAATAAATTGATGGAAAAAGCAAAAACAGACAGTACACGGACGTACATGACATACATTTCAAAGGTTTGACAAATTGAGAGAATTAGGAGAAAGATGCAAGTTTGTGCAGTCTCCAATAGGTGTCGTTCGATGAAATACAATGTGTTAAAATTACATAACCATTATATCGCATTTAGTATGTTTCCGAATGACAGTGGTGCATGTGGGGCTAATCAAACATCATTGAAAACATTTTTATATCATTTGCTTCACATAAATTCGAGAGGAAGTAATATGAATAGCATTTAGGATCGGTTGCACAATCATTAAATGAAAACGTAGGTATGCCATCATAACTGAACCACAGTTTAAGGAATGGGTATTCCTTACACTGTGACTAAACTGTGTACCAGTATATCACTCGACGAATCGTTTGTGAAGTTTTCATATTTATTGTTCGTTTCTAACCCCAATCTCCGGCATATTTGTGCCATTGTTGCATCTAGTGATAAACCTTAAAAATGAGCTGTTACGCTGCTGCTGCTGGTGGTAGTGCAGCTAGTTTTGACAGGGCCTTGGGAATTGCCTCCTTATATTGATGTACCTCAGATGGTTAATTGACCGTTCAGGCCTTTCTCTGTAGCCGTAAACGTTGAACAGGAATCTCTCTTCTGCTCCTGCAATTCTTTTTGGAGTATCCTCAGAGTTTTTGAACACACTTACAACATCGGTTAGAAGTGGGAAGATTTGGAGAGTTTTGATGATCTCCAATATTCCTTAGCTGTAAGGTGCTGGACTATACACATCACACCAATTCATTGCGTGAAGAAACGTGATCTGTTCTTCAATGGTTTTATTTCGCAGAGTGTGCATAGGAGAATGTTTAGAAGGATCTTTTTCCTTTTTTTTCATGGTTTTTAAAAAAATACGCTCTCTTGTTGGCACGACGTACCCGTGAGGATGACTAACAGGTCAATATGTCCTCTTCAACAACCACCACCGTTCTCAGTATGTTCAGACAAAGACTGTGCTTCGTTCACAATGGCGGTGTCGGCATCTTTCGTGGCCGCCTCCTCCATGTCATTCCGTGAGAGTGTATCTTGGTTATGATCATGGGGATCAATGCCTTTTTGTTGTTCGTATTGGCCAGGAATGTTCCTTTCTCCATGGTCGGTATCATATTATCATCGAATAGAGTGTCAGCGGAAATTGTTTTCGTAGATCTGTTCGATCGTTCAGCACTTTTTGTTTCACGATCCGTACCTCCGGGATATCCATGAGAGACAACTACTTCTAGATCTACTGGAGATCTACTTGCCTACGTCACCCATTTATGGCAATTTTCAATAGAAAAACACGGGGAATCTCTAGCTGTCGCGTTGGACATATCGAAAGCATTCGACCGTGTTTGGCACGAAGGACTCCTCCACAAGCTACCATCATACGGCCTACCACCTTATCGAGTTTTCTTTCAGGCAGATCGCTTCACGTGGTGGTGGACGGTGTATCGTCTGATACCATTGGCATCAATTCCAGCGTTCCACAAGGATCCATTTTGGCACCAACATTATTCCTGCTTCATATCAATAATCTGTTGGGAGTAACAACTTGCCCCATCCACAGCCTTGCAGATGATAGTACCCTCCATACTGCGTTCTCTTCCAGAATTCCCATTTCTTCCCAGTAAACTAAAAACTCACGGCGCAGGCAGGTCAATGCTGTCAATGAAGATCTTGCTGAAATCACAGCCTGGGAACAAACAACCTAGTTGAATTCAACGCCACCAAAACTCAAGCCTGCATTTTCTCTAGAAAGGCGGAACTCAGTATGCCCGATATTGTAATGTCTGATGGCTCCACCATCCCCACCGAGCCCACGATATCTATGCTCGGTATTTCCATCAGCAACACTCTTTCATGAGATAATCATGTCAGATCCATCGCAAAAGCTGCTTCACAAAAACTCGGATTCTTGTTCCGTGCGAAAAGCTACTTTACACCTCAACAGCTTCTCATGATCTACAAAGCGCAGATACGGCCTGTTCTAGAATACTGTTCCCACATATGGGGTTCAGCACCAAAACATACGCTGATGCTCTTAGATTCCATCCAGAGAAGATCCATTCGCCTGGTGGGTGACGCCACACTCACTCACTCTTTGACATCATTGGAACACCGTAGAAAGGTCGTCGACCTTTCACTTTTCTATCGATACTTCCACGGGAAATGTTCTTCGGAAATCTCTGCTATCATTCCTCCACTAGCAATACCAATCAGACGAACTAGACAAGCCCAGTCAGCACATTTTTTCGTTGTCAATCCCGAAAGATGTCGAACAGCACTTTATCAAGACTCCTTCATCCATAGAACGGCTAGGCTCTGGAAATCATTGCCTGTGGAAGTATTCCCAACAACATATAATCTCCAAAAGTTCAAAACAAATTCCAATACCTACCTCCTGTCCCTATCCTCCCTAGGAACGCACGATGTTCTTTGAACATTATAAGGATCACCTTTCGTGCGCTCCAAGCGATAAAAAAAAGACAACTTTGTGTGATGAGAACCCATACAATCGATAACATATTGCACTCTTCCGCTGTACAACTTGCCTTGTATGGGTACAGATGCTTTGTATAGAGAAAATTTGATTTCTCTTCTTCAGCCATTCTCACAAAGGAAACATTTCCAGTAGGTCATCGCAATTTTCCGCCACACTGATGCGTTGGAACAGTATGGTCGGAAAAAGGTCGTCGACTACTTTGATCGTATTGTTTATCATGGCAAGAGGTTAGACTCGGACAATCCTTCGGAATTCGATGATATCATCAAAGTTGAAGTTGTTAACACATCTCTCGATGGCCTTCCATGCCCTTCTTCCACGCCTCATGACAATCAACACTCTCATCAGTAATGATGACAACCATACTGTCAAAATTTTAGCAAGAACTGTAGAAAAAAAGTAACGGGACAATTTTTCGCCTGCAAACTACGAAATCATATTGATGGACCCAAAAAACCTGAAATGAAAACTATAGCAAAACTTTAATCTGAACACCCTTTTCTTTCCCAATATGACTCGTGATATGGCTAGCCGCAGCGACATGTTAGTAAATTACGATGAATCATATAATTTCTGAAATATAATTCATCAAAGTTGCATGGCAATTCCACATAATACCCATCGCTATAGATGACGAAAAATATTTTTAATATATACATACATCAACTCGTATCGATTTCCACTATCCATCATTTGTTTATATGTGAGTTTCCTCATGGATAGCCCTGTGAAATATTCCATGAAGTGCAATATCAGCACATAGCATTAGAAGTTGAAACTGATCGAGCTGGATCAACTGAAAAGTTGATTTTCTCATTCTAACCTTTATTCTAAAATCAATACCAAATACAAGTATCATTCTACGCATGGAACTCTCAAGTAGGTTTGGATATATGGTAAATACCCTTTTATTACCTGAGAATTTCAATTGATTTTCTCACCATCATTGGTATCTGAACCGATGATTCGAGATTATGAGATTCGCTTCAGGCTGATTGCAGACGATCAGCAGAAGTACCGCGGGTGGTCTCAAAGACTCTATTAGATGAATACTGATTTACTATCGAAGAGTTTCAATTTATTTTCCCATCATCACTTGTATCTGAACCGATGATTCGAGATTATGGAAATCACTTTGGTCAGATTGCGCAGACTATAAGCAGAACTACCACGGATGGTCGCAATGACTCATCAAAGTTTGCAAAAATACTATTTCTGAAATTTTGCCACTCTCTCTGGTTGATACTGTTCTATTACCGAAAAATGTCAATTGATTTTTCTATCATCACTTGTATCTGAACCGATGATTCAAGATTATGGGTATCTCTTCAGTCAGATTGCAGACGATAAGCAGAAGTACTGCGGGTGGTCGCAAGGTCGCAATGACTCATCAAAGTTTGCGAAAATACTATTCCAACACTGTTGTCACTCTTTTCGGTGAATACTGTTTCAATACCGAAGAATTCGAATTGATATTCTCATCATCACTTGTATATATTATCTGATCCGATGATTCGAGTTTATGGGTATCGCTTCAGTCAGATTGCAGACGATAAGCATAAGTACCGCGGGTGGTCGCAATGACTCATCAAAGTTCGCAAAAATACAATTTCAACACTATTGTCACTGTTTTTAGGAAATACTGTTTCGATACCGAAAAATTCGAATTGATTTTCCATCATCACTTGTATCTGATCCGATGAGTCGAGATTATGAGAATCTCTTCAGCCAGATTGCAGACGATGAGCAGATGTACCACGGGTATGGTCGAGATGGCAAAGAATATTTTCACAATTTTGATACTCTATTCGGTGAATTCTGTGTCATAACCGTATAACTTCAGTTGAATATGCCTGCAACCACATTTCACAGGCTTTCTTAACTAATTGATTTGGGTGACACAGAGTACCAGGCCATCTTTTCATCACTCTTGCATTCGTGAACGGGATTCTCTGAAATTTGATACAGTCATATAAGCAATCAATTTGTATCTGATCACATTACAACTGAATATGACGTCCAGCAACTTCGTTTTTTCAAATCGAACACTCTGTATATCAAGGATATACAATTTCAATATATCAAAACAGGTGCATTTCTAATGTCATGTGTTATATGTCATTTCAACAAATGAAGTGGAATTATTCGAACTACAAAGTAACTCATGAACTATTATAGCTGTCGATCTTTGAATGTATTCAATTTGTAATTACATTGAAATACAAAAATAATAAGTAATTTTTCTTCATGATACAAGTTCAAGAGAGACATGTTGGTGGTCGATTGGGGTTTCATTTGAAAAATTTTTTTTTTTTTAGAAAAATGTATGTTTCTCTGTCATATGTGTGACATATAGCCACATCTCATTCTTCCACGGGTTTTGATGAGAAAATCATTTTATTTCGAGTTCCCTCGAAGAAATTGCATTCGATACTTATTTTGACCTGTTGAATTCGAAAATCGCCGTTTTGGAATGTGATGTGATCAAATCCAATATGGTTGTTTATTTCACCGTACTTGATTTCAGGAAAAATCCATTTACGAAAGCAGAAGTGACAGAAGGGTGATACCTGCTGATACCCTGTTTCACCTGGTATATTGATTTCAGATAAAAAGATAATCATGAATTTCTTGTTCATGAATAAATTCAGTGTCGAAGGAACCAAACAACGTCTGGACATGTATTACACTAAACAAACCCTGGTACCAGAATTCTTCGAAAATAGCCATCCTGAAAGCTCTAGAATGCAATGTTATCTTGACACAGCGTAAGTGGTAGCAATTTTAATGAATCGGAGGATGCCATGAATTATACCCCACTTCCCTTATTTCAGTATCAGAAACGTTCCAGAAATGTCCTACCCCAGTGGAGTTTCATGGAACGTTTAAAATTGATCGAAATTAAAAGTGTGGTCTATTGTCTTTAGATTTATGTAGAACTCCAAATACTGTAAATCATGATATTTTACCGAGTACATATTTTCAGATATTACATTCCACTACCAAAATCCACTGAGGATGGTTATCGAATATCTGTATTCAAGTTGATTAACGCTGATCCTGAACATTTCAACGCATTAGACTTTTTCGGCAGCACCTATAACTCGATTGAAATCCGGCTCCATGAGGACCATTTCGTCGGTGAAATAGTAATATACGATTTGAAAGATGCCAGCCTGAGACACATCATGAAGTTTACTCCTGTTTCACTCAAGAAAGCTGCAACACTGTTAGAAGTATGAATTCGTTCAATGAACGATTCAAATAGTCAGATATGTATAGTTTTAGATGTATAATAAATTGACATTCATCATACAGCACGTGGAAAGAAATTCTGAATTCAGAAAACCTAATTATTATTATTATCATTATTAATCAATTCAAGTTCATTTGGTAAAATTCTCAGATATATATTCATGAACGAAAAATGACTGAATAAATGAAGAAATGCATTGAGAATTTGCATTCTCCATGTGATGAAAATATTTATTCTCTCTCGGTTTATTCAACAGAAAACAACTACTTTCCTGGCTATATGCCCCAACGAATATGGAATTACACGATGAAAATTGTTTATATCATGAAGAATGGCTGCAAGAATAACTGGACTTCAGCTCACTGATTAGTGTAGTGGCTATGCGATAAAAAATGGTCTCAGGTGGAAATAATTCCCACAAATTTTTTGTTTGCTTTTCTCAGTTCAGAATGCATAGAATAACACATATGAGAAAATATGGAATGATACCTTTGTGCAAAATAAAAATACAGTGTTTCCAATATTCGTTTATTCGTTAATAACATATAAACCTGATAAAAATGGCATATATGCCATGCAACAAAAGTTCATTCATTATTTCCAACTTCCTCGATTAGAATATTGGTACCATCCCGAACAATTATTGCACAATACTGAGCAAAAAATTCCGTATCGTCGACATTTACATCTGGTTCCACAAGGTTCATCTACTTCAGTTTTGCAAGTACTTCCGTACGATATGATACAGAAAACCCAAGCTCATGAAGTTCATCGACAAGGAACCGAGATCGAGAATCTCGATGATACTGCACACCAATACCACAGTTGAGAGAATATTACATATACTATTCTCTCAACTGTGCCAATACCTAGACGAATTGAACTTATGATAGATCGTGGCCTTGCATCTTGCATTAGTGCCTGTTCAATTGAATTTTTCTTCAAACTTGAGCATTTTTTGTTGATTATTATATTCAAGAATGTTTTCAAAATGTCGGGTGAAAGCTTATTATTTTCCTGCTCGGAACTTATTTCTTCTGGTGAAGGATGAAACTCTAAGGACGTTGTCATCAACTTGATTAAATTCTCAATCAGTTCAGCTGTTGCTACAACTATCCGAAATTTTTCAGCATCTGGATCTTCTGAATACTTTTGTCGTTGATAATCACTAATTAAATTGGCAACTGATTTCCTTGTTACGATCATATTAGCTCTACCTTTTTTTCTCAATATCATAATGTCATCCGAGAATTAATATTCTTCTAATTTTTTATGCATACGACGAACAAGTGTAATGTTCGATATTTTCAGGCAGCAGCTTTGCTATTTTGTCCAGCAACTCCTGAACTGAAATTTGTTCATCATTTTCTTCGAGCCACCTGCATATTTCTAAAAAGGCATCTTCTCTATTTTTATCAGAAGGACTTCCTGCTAACTTTGTCTGTTCATTTTCCCATTTTCCCAAATTCACACTACATCTCTGATTATACAGAGCATCTGCTGCTGGCAAGTATCGATATAACGGAGAAAAGACGTGCAAGGACATTTCATGATCAAAAATCGTTGGCCACAAAACAAGCAATTATCTTTGAATGCGAATATCGGCAGCTCAGATCACAAAGCTCTGTTGCTGCTGCTGCTGCTACTAGTTGATGCTTCCCTATCAGGATCTGATTTGAACCTGAGATCATTCTTCATCTTGTTCGGATTTACGTACAAACGACGACATTCGACATTAACAATCAGAGGATGAATAGGCACTGGTTCCAAGAGTTCAATTATTTTGTCTTGCTGCTACTTGCTAGCACTTATAATTCCTTGGACACCTTCAGCAGTCAATTCAACACAATTCGAACTATCATCAGTACTTGATGAAAATAATGAACATTTATCATCATCCATCGCTGCTTTTAATTCACTATACCCAGGTAGAACATCATATTGGCTAGAACTTGGTTTCATATTAGCCCAATATTCGAATATTGAATATGGAATTACTAGATTGCACCAATATCAAACCAATTTTTCATTTCAATATTCGATCATCAATCCATTGCCAATATTTTAATAACATTGAAATTTTGTGACCAGCCGATATCAATTTGTCAATATCTATTCGATATTGGTGAAATATTGACGATCACAATGTCAATTCCCATGATTGGGCTAATATTGTATTTCCAATATTGAATCAATCATGGAAAAAAATATTGCATCAATATCAGATTTATGATGGTTGGTGAATATTGCTCTTCGTTGTCCAGCAATATTGCACTGATATTGGTGATTAAATATCATTTCGATATTCAATAATCAATCCAGTGCCAATGTTGTAATAACATTGAAATTTTGTGACCAGCCGATATCAGTTTGCTAATATTTATTTGATATTGGCGAAATATTAACGAATACAATATGTCAATTTTCATGATGGGCTGATATTGTATTCCCAATATCGAATCAATCTTGGAAAACATATTGTATCAATATTTTGTATTTTTATTCAGCCAATATTAGTTCATCAATATGCGACCCATTTCAGATAGATATAACTAATGAAATATGCCAGAACCAATATTGCACTGACATTGGATTTCTAATATCGAATCGATATTCGTGATATTTCTCTTAGTATTTGAGCTACGTTATAACAGCTGGCGCCACAGCACGCCTCCAACAAACGACTGCTGAGAGGAAACGAAAATGGATTTGATATTGTACAAATATCGCAATTTTCTAATGAGGCTAATATGGCTTCGAATTTTGATCTCGAGTTTTGTTGAAAAACGAAATTCAATATTGGTTGAATATTATAATTGAACATGATGATAATATTGCGAAATAATCACATCCTCATTTTAGCCAATATAGTTGGGGAATATGAATTCAATATCGATTTCACATATGAAAATTATAAGAAACCAGTTTTCTATAAATTGGCATCATATATTTGTCCAATCTTGTATACGAATATTAACTTGATATTGGATAGAGCATATCGAAACAAGATTGAAATTCAACAAAGCACCAAGATTCCAGAATGTTCACATTGATTTATTGACCCAATAATTAAAATTAATATTTTCCCAACATTCACCATTTATTGACTCAATATTGAACCAATATTAGTGTTCTACCTGGGATATTCAGGCATACCTGGAATAATATATTAAATAATATGGAACCTTCCATTCACGATCACAGAGAATAGATTCAATCACATACCAAAATGATTGTTCCACACCCCGACACGAATTTTGAAATCTGCTAACCATATTATCATTTCAAGGAAGATTTTGGAATTCCTTTGAATTTTATCCTGAAGATCCTAACATAGGTAGCGGATCATGTGTTGAGTTGTGAAGCAATCATTTCGGTTTGGGCTCCTGTCATATGAAAAATTGCACTGAAACATTTTTGCATGAAAGAATGCATCTATATTTTTTTTAATATAGTGTAAGGGGTCGAATGAGGTTCCAGAAAATGAAAACTGCATTTTTGTGGAAATTATTTCCACCCCAATTTCTCCAACTGCTCTACTAGATGGGGATATGAGTTCCGAAATGAGTTTTACTCGAGTTGAGTCATGTAACCTGTTTGTGAGGAATGTAATTCCCATCACTGATACGAATGATTTTTCTGGAAAGTCCAAGCTCATCAAGATCAGAGTTCATAAAAGTGTACTTCTCCGATAATAACATTTCAATTCTCTTTTCATTTCAATGCTGAACGTATTGGTAAGTCATATTATTTTTATATCATAATACATCATGATATTCTATTCGATTTGAGATATAATGACAATTCTCAATTTCAGAGTATTCTGATTTTTCATGCTCTCTTCTTGGATATTCAACAGATATAATTCAATGTTCGACGTGGCAATAGCCAGGATAGAAGTTGATATTATATGCATATCTTTATATGAAGGAGAATGCAGATTCTGTACTTCAGAAGAATTTGTTTTCAAATTCTTATCGTGCGTGTTCAATAGATTAAGTAATCAGTAGATTGGTAATTGCATATTCTTCGTGGCATATAGCCAGGAAAGTAGTTGTTTTCTGTTGAATGAACCGAGGAAGAATACAAATTTTCATCCATGGAGAATCCTCAATGTATTTCTTCACTTATATATTCAATCTTGTTCATAAATATATCTGAGAATATTCCTTTTCAATATGTATGTATGATTCTTGTAATTTCATGTTCAGATCGATTTCACTCTCGAATTGTGCATTTTATCAAAGTCAAACAGGCGTATTGGCCAATAGTACATTAAGGTTACCCTATTCAAACAGTTTCGAAAATTATAATTCAAGGACTATCTTCAGCCGAACCTTTTCAACAAGTTGTAGCTTATCTAGGTGCTATCTGGCGAACAATGTTCATTTGATCTATCATTTCAATTTTCAGTATCTAAAGTGGAATCTAATGCCACAGTTTTCCACGCTAATTACAAGACAGCCTGTATAATTTCGCACTCAATATATTCCAGGCGATACTGATTGAAATTGAATGATAAATACATCAGATCATTTGGTATATTCCTACTCTATTACATACATATTTTGTACTATATGGAAGTTCTTTATTGTCCATTGGTCCCATTTTTAAAAGTTTTTCTCGATGTTTTTTGTTCCAGAAAGTACTGAATAACTCTGTACAACAACTACACATCCTCAATTATCCCTCATATGCAGAAAGTTTAATCAACCTTGTCAAAAAGCTGCTGAAACCGAAGATTGCTGAAAGGGTAAGTATGATGGAGAACTGTGTGCACTCTCTTTCTTCTACCATACTAGTTATCAATGTACAGTCGTCTTCAGAGAACAAATTTTAGAACAAATATCATTTTTTTCCACTG
The DNA here is from genome assembly GCA_918026855.4 of Phaedon cochleariae. NCBI lineage: Eukaryota > Metazoa > Arthropoda > Insecta > Coleoptera > Chrysomelidae > Phaedon > Phaedon cochleariae. The sequence goes on along the minus strand of OU896710.1, from coordinate 12,416,974 downwards.
TTCGAGCCAAACGCTGAACATCCATGATTACTTCATTTCAGCTCCATTTACACCAAGGTATAGACACGATTTCTGAATTTCTACCATCCAGACTTCTTCCAGAGGACTATAATGGACAAGAGCGTAGTTTGAAGGAACTGAACGGTAAGGTTTCATTCCGCTTATGAATACATGGTGACTCCAAATAAGCACTTCTGAAGGAGAGATCAATTCTAAATCAGGATAGGAAAAATTAATAGTGATGTCTCGAAGTCAATTGTTATGACGAACTGAATAATGGGAACTGCATATCAATATGCACTGAGTAGATAACGTCGCCAAGAAATCATCCCATGTCGTATTGAGAATTTGAAAAAGTTTCAAATTAGATATTACTTGTCCCCCCATTCCATTTGAGAAAATTGCATTGAGGTCTCCTCTGCAAATCAGATTGTATGAAACAAACTAACATATACTTTACATTCCACTAGTTGAGCATTATAAGTGTGATTGAATGAGATGGATGGTTGATTTTGAATCAGAAACAGAGTAATGGTAGAGACAATATCTTACTTATAATCGTAAACTACGATCGACGAACGCAAAGTTTATAACATTTTGCTGTTCCAAATCAATAATCCTTAGGGAACTATTGTATGAAATCATTCACTTTTTGAAAATCAACTTCATGGCCATCATGCCTAATTAAGATTGAACATTACTTGAACAGGGTGTTTTATTCGAGGAAAAATTATTTTCTTCATAGAACTGGTGTAGGTAATGCGAAAGTTGAAAGAAAACGAACTATGTTACCAGGTCATACGCGGAGAACTGTGAGAATATTTCTCAATTTTCTCGATGAGTTCGAAGATATCTGAGGTACGAATGTCTGAGAAGTTTCACTTCTCACTTTTCCCAAGTAGCACACATATATTGAAACAAAATCGGTGCAATATTACGAAAATATCGGAAAAATATTGTGAAAGTAATAAGTAGTTATATTGGCGAGAAAAAAAAGTGAACATTTGGCGATATTGGTACAATATCAGTTTCAAGAATGTGGGTGAAATATTGAAAATCATGTCATATCGAAAAAGAATTTAAAATTTTCTCATATCAATATTAGTTACATATTCGTTATAACGATCACAAAATGTTATACCAATATCGGCGAGAAATTAATGGTGATCATTTGGCAATATTGGTGTAATATTTCATGAAACTATCGGTGAATCATTGAAAATCATCATGAAGCTATGTTGTATCTAGAATATTGGTAGAATATTTTTATACCAATATTGCTGGAATTTTCGTGCAGTTGGTCACAAAATGCGATATCAATATTGCTGATAAATGACAGTGGACATTTGACAATACTGGTGCAGTATTAGTACATAATTGAAAATTATCATGTTACTATGTTGTCTTCAAAATATTGGTGAAAAATCTTCATACCAATATTCTCGAGTCATTCGCATTAGGAATGATCACAAAGGTCAGCCCGGCCGAGGTGCAATGGGAGGGCCTTGCCCTTAAGAAGCCGTCTTGTCGATCACGGTTAACCCCTATTCCAGGTGATAATGCTTCTCAATCGTCAAGAGCCAATATTCATATTCTTTCGTCTGATCGGCAATGGCAGTACGTTACCAATCATTTATAGCGCCATCTGTCGACATCGGTTTGAGAGTGCGTGATATGGAATTGATATCAGAATTTGGATATCGGTATATACGAGGGTATATATTTTCAAAACAATATGTGAACGATATTGCTCACATGATATAGTGAATCAGATATCAGCCAATATAAGATGATATTACTTTCTGAATATGGCTGAAAAACTATTCAACCGACATGCAATTGAACTTGAAGATACAATATTGAATGTCCAATATAATAAAATATAAATTGAATTGCCCTTATTGATATTCATATTTGAAACAATATGAATTCTATGTTTTTCGCATGATATAGATAACACGATATCAATCGATTTGGGTATGTAAAAATGAGCCGTCGAACACGAATATACAATATTGCATAACCGCTTAATAATCGACATGGGGAGAATGTTCAAATTGTGATATTGGTTATAGTTGGTGGAAACAATATGTATACGATATTTCCCGCATGATATTGTCGAAACGATATTGATTAATATAGGTAAATTCGATGTTTCAAATATTGTTGAAACAATGTTCATCCAATTTGCCGTCGAACTCGATTACACAATATTGCATAACCGCTTCAGAATCGACATGGGGGGAATTTTCGAATTGCGATATTGGTTATAATTGTTGAAAACAATATGAAGGTATACGATATTTTCTGCATGATATAGTTGAAATGAAATCAATCAATAGAGATATAAGTTCAATGTTCCAAATATTGTTGAAACAATATTCTATCAATGTGCCGTCGAACTCGAATATGCAATATTTCATAACCGCTTCAGAATTGACATTGGGAGAATGTTCAAATTGCTCTTTTTGTTATAATTGTTGGAAATAATATATATGCGATATCTTCTGCATGATAAAGATAAAATAATATCAATTAAGATAGGTGAATATGATGTATCAAATATTGTCGAAACGATATTCAATCAATATGCCGTCGAACTTAAATATTCAATATCGCACAACCGCTCCAGAATCGACATGAGGAGAATATTCAAATCGCGATATTGGTTATAAATGTGAGAAACAAAATGTATACGATATCTTCCGCATGATATAGATAAAATGATATCAATGAAGATAGGTGAATATGATGTTCCAAATATTGTTAAAAATGTAAAAACAATATTCAAACAATATGCCGTCGAACTTGAATATCGACATGGGAAAAATGTTCAGATTGCGATATTGGTTATAATTGTTGTAAACAATATATATACGATGCTGTTGTATCGACATTTGTAAAACAATATTATATAACATTCAAAGGTATGTTTTTCAACACATTGTTAACGAATTTTACAACCAATATCGCTCCAATATTGTAGCTGACAAGCCATATTCAGCTCAGGTTGAACCAATATTCTACCAATATTATCATTCCGATATTGTTCGTCCAATATACTCTCATATTGGACTTATATTATTTTCCACATGTACGATATATCTATACCGGCCCAATATGAAATCAGGTTCCAACCAATATGATGTGCTACCTGGGTTACTCTATATCCCAAAAATCAAGATGTCGATGAATATTCTGCTTGGTCTCATTACATTTTCTCGTTCTTCAAAGATAGGGTGGATATACCCCGCAGAAGTGCAGAGAGACCTATACCCTGTACATACGCTGACTGAAGTTTTGGAACTCATTTTATTATTTGTTTTCAGAGTTATGGCGGAAGAAACTTTCAGATTACAGAGAGAGATTTGATGCTCTAACTACCTTACGAGTTGACGAGACCAAGAGGCCCACTCCAGTTATCAATGACGAAATACTAGGTTTCCATGGAAATTTCAAGAAATTATGTGTGGATTAACTGCTGATTCTACAGATCACCCTGCAACTACCAAGATTGCTAGGGCTCCCGCAAAAATCGAATTTGTATGCGCCTGTTCGGTGTCGGAATGGTTACGGGAAGAAATTAGTTATATAGTATGAATATGAGTTGATATTTGCTCCACCCACTCCACTTCACTTGTCCAAATATAAATGATTGAAATTTTATTATTGAACTTGATGAGAGATACTGTCTGTGTAGCCAAATTGGTCTCAACATGCGAGGATTTTTTTCATTATGGTAATGCCACCGAAATACTAGTACAGTCGATCGCCCATACTTGGGACAGTTTTTTACTCCAACTGTTAACAACTGTTCATTATTTCAACAGATTTGTTTGTGCTGGAATTCAGTGGTTCCATATAGGTTTTATACTATATTCAACTACTTTGAAATTGAACAAAATATATATATGCATATAATATATGAGTTTGGCTGATAGTGGGTTTCGTCAAACGGGAAGCGTTAGGTGAACCATGGCGAGTTAAATGAATCAGTTGGGTGAATCAGTACAAAAGAGGGCACTGTTTACTCCAGGTACAAGATTGAAACACTTCCGCGTCCCAGTCGTCTCGTCATTACGTCTAAATAGGGAAACGAGGGTGTTTCGAAGCGCTTAAGGAAACAAGAGAGTATCACGAACACATTTTAGGATCTGACAGATTTCGCTATTTTTACGAAACTGTTCAAGCGATTGATTGGGGAGGCACTAATTTCATATTTTTGCAGTTGAATTTCAACATTTTTCTACTTTGAAGTGATCACTCCACTCAATGGGTTAAATGGATTATTATAATTCCCATGGAAATGGGGTTAATATTTCACCATTGGATATTTTTGATAACATATCTTGCTATACCATGAATTGATCATCAATTTCTAATAATTTGATATATACTCAACATGCCTAGAATATAATAAATTATTAAAATGCAATCACAAAAAAGGATTTTTTTTCCGATTCACTCAACCTCTGAGAATTTTGAGATAAGTTTTCAGACGTTTCCATTGCCTGATTCATTTTTTCCTATAGTTAGTGACCTCGCGTCCTTATTTTTTGTAGATCATATTTGACTTGAGCCCTTAGGAGAAGCTGCTAGGACCTACATTGATTTGTGTATATTTTTTGTCCCAGAACTTTTTGAAAAACGATAAAAAGCGCGTTATTTTGATTCACTTACACCGTTTGGAGAACCAATCATTGAAAAATTATTTTTCCTCCTGTTGATCCTTCTCTAGAAGCTTTGAATTCAATATGTAGGACAGCGCATTCTGAGAAATAAAACAATATAATGATTATTTCTGAATATTTCACTCTTGCACTTGAGAACCAATCAGAATCGACCATTCTTACGAATTATTTTATATGCTTTACTTTTTTTTGCCTACGGCTCGAAAGTTTTGATAAACATTGTCATTCGCAAGATTATTAGGCAACAAGCTTCCGTAACAACCGTCATCAAATATTTCCGGAATATGAAGATAAAATGCTTATTTCTAGGAAGAATTAAAAACGCCTTTTGATTTTTATTAACCTGATTGAATGGAAACACACTCAGAATCCATTGAATGCATTGATCACAACTATTTTTCAATATTAGGAACATTAAAAAAATTTGAAAGAGTACGGGAATTTGAACGTTTGATACGGATCTTATGGAGATTTGCTGTACCATTTCTGCAAAAAATGTGATGTTTTTTCAGGTTGGGTCGAAGGGTGATTTGTTGATTCAACGTTACATTTTTTTATGTGTACTTGGTGTCATTCAAGGTCACGAAGTCTGAGAAATCGAACTTCAAAAGCAGCATCAAATAGTTTTCGTATCTCGTCATTGGGTGGGTGTGCCAATATTCAGGATTACCCAGGGGTCTCATTTCAGGGTATAGGGAATCCAGGAAAAATGGAGGATTATAATTATGCGTCAAAGACAAAAATTTCTCAAGATCAAAAGTCGAATAATATGCCTCTGAATTGGAAATAAGGTTTATTTTAGTATGCCTGACAACGCAACATCATTACATATCTATATTACATATTATCCATGATCATGTTCTCATTTTATTGTAATTATTATTGAATTATATAGAAATTGAAATTATTGGAAGTGAAAGATGATCATTTTTTTTACAATCACTATTAGATGTTGACAGTGGCGTAGCTGCGAACTCAGGGGCCGTCCCGCAGAAATCTTAGCGTAGCACCTTATTATATATAGTTAATGAATATACTTCATGTATTCCGAATCCTGAAGGAAGTTCAATATAACAACGGAATTCAAAATAACACACTGATTCAAATGATAGTTATGATAGTTATTCATCATCCAAGGAAAAAGAGTAGTAGATTTTAGCTCCAGGATGTGTTGCCCCCCCCCCCCTGTAGCTGAGGGAGACAATTCACCATGAGCTCAATTCCAATACACTATGTTTTCTGTGACATGAGGAGAGAAGAATCAATAATGAGCAGATATTACATTGAATCGGAATCAGAAAATTACACCTGATTTTGGAAAATTGCAAAATTAGTGGTTGTTTAGTAATTTACGTAACCGCGAAATGGAATAGAAAATGAAATGACTTTCAGTTCTTTCTCAGAGACGGTGTACTTGTTTATTTTCCGGAAATTTCACAACCAAAGCCATCAACAGAGCACATGTATATCCTGCAAAATATGACTCACTTTTTTTGCCGTGACAATACAAGAGTTATTTTTTGCAAAACAGTTTTCTTGAAAGCGAACAAAAATGAACTAATTTCAACACCCGTAACTAAGTATTTCCAGATACAAGTTCAAATTAGCTTTATTTTCAATTGTTCATACGTCGTTTGGATTTCCACGTACTCATATATTATGTTACACCTTGTACTATATTCATTAATATCTCTTTGAACATAATTACCAATGATATTAATTTATAATGACGCCGCGAGCAAAATGCCTTGAGATATGTAATCAACCCTCCGATCGACCATAGTAGTTTATTCCCATTTTGAATTGTTTATTAGTAGGTATATAACAATTATGTTGGATATCGAATATTATGTATTGTAGAGAAGAAAATGTGAATATGACGCCGAAGTGAGTATTTCGATAGGTATATAATAATAAATAGAAGAGTTTTGAATTTAATACACAGGGTGTACTTGAAAAGTCTTCACAACAATCTACCACATGTTCCTCAGATCAAACAATGCGATAAAAGCAAACTTACCTCAGTATGAATTTGTTTAGTTGGGGCGCTAGGAGGCTCTGAATTTTCGAATTGTTCTTGCTTCATAACTCATGTTACCATAGCTTTATTTGCCAAAAAAACCCTATCATGATCAATGATGAATATCATTCCATGGGTGTAGAACTTGCTTTTTTCAGTAAATAAACATCTGAAACTCTCACGCCAATGGAAAAAGAAGAGACACTGGAGAATCTTGAACAGAGTGTATATCGCTATAAATGAGAAATCATGATTCTTCTGATTCAAAAGTAATATCTTGAAATTCACGTAATATTTTTCTTGATGATGTCTGATTTCAATATATTCCATAAGTTATGTTTGAAAGAATACGCTCTCATTATTTCAAGAAGTCAAAATTATCCCTATAGGAGTGTGGAGATTTCTTGTTTGAATGAAATTCTGTTTTTGATATTACAAAATGTTAGACTGTATATTCATTGTCGTTTGTGTCGTGTGTTTGGTGCAGTTTTGTTGTTCGATGTGGTTTGGTGCTTGACAATATCTGAGAGATAGCAAAATAAATACTATTGAGTAATCTTCTACGAGAGTGAATATTCCAGGAACTCATGGAATTGATTGAAATTTTTTGATGTGTATGATAATAGGTATACCTACCTTCAATATATGAATAGAAAGAATAGTGAAATGCGATGCGTCAGAGCGTTAGTTGTGGAAACATGTCTGCATCATGCCTATCATTGGTACTTTCTTGCCATGACTACAAAATACGTCGTGACGTCTGTGGCGACGTGCCAAGTTCAAATTCAATATCGAGTAGGTACTTGGTGGTTTCCTTCGTGGTGTAGATTTAATGCGATATATCAAAAAGAATACTTTCATGAAATTAGTAGACATATATGATTCATGTCAAGAATGCCATTCATTCTCTCAGTCCAAGATTGCATGTTCACGAAAGAAGAATATATTAGCAATTTAATCTTCCTATGAAATCATTATAGATTCCTGAATAATAGATAGCTGTTGAACGGAGTATCGCTGTATTTTTCGCTCAAGAAATCCATGACCAATTATGAGTAGGTAGGTATGTGTCATCAGAAAAGAACATTTTCTTGTTGGGTATTGAGTAGCAAGAGCACATATTCTTGAGTATATATAGTTATTCCAATTTTCAACTGAAAACTGATTTGTCTCATCAGAAATAGAGTTATTCGACATCTTGTACTGATTGATTTTATCAAGAGTTCTCAAATTTTTTATTAGAGGCAATGAAATTTGTCAATTGAAGTCAATCCGAATTTTCAGACAGATAGACTCACGAGCAAATTTCGGAACAAGAGCATCGCTCATCTTGAAATTAGTTTTCAGATCTCTCCAAATGAGCAATACACTGAATTCGATGAAAAATAATTGTATTATTGTTTAGAGTACTTGTTTGATTTTTCCAAACATGTGGGAATATTTTCTTAGAGTTATGAATCTCCTCAAGCAGAGATTGAATTCATTTCGAATGATCATAACTGGTTTCTTCACAGAATACCTTGGATCATCGCTCTTTACCAGAAGTTATTATTGTATCCCTTCGGAGAAGTTTTGAAATGAAATGGATTATCTCCCAGGTCGATGAATCATTTCTCTATGAATATAGGAGATTGGAATTTCTTTGGTTGATGTTTTTCTTCTTCATTACGTATCATTTTTTTTGTTTCCGTACAAGCAAACTCACTTCAGTACAAAGTTGCTCAGTCTGAGCTCTAGACGGCTCTGGCCTACTCAGTACGAAGAAAAAAAAAACAAAAAACAGCTCACAGCACGATTCAATTCAATTCGTCATTTCAAATCTGTTTATACTTGGAAATGTTGAGAATTTTTATGGAATTTTTGTTATAGTACGAATTGTTTGCTCCAAAAACCCGAAAATATAGTATCCCGTCCGGAAGAAAGCATGGAACTTGGCTTGGCATGCATGTATATATCATGTATATTCTCAAATTGAGCTAGGAGAACACGATGAAAAGTGCTTTTCTTCCTCAATATCGACTTGAATTCAAATTGGCGTCTCGAAAAAAGTGTAACTCCCATGAGTATATCAGTTGTTAATGTTGGAAAGTGATCCAAGTGTCCTGGTGTAAGTTCTTAGGTTCGAGCATTCCGTCATTCGCTGGGGGGTGATGACACACTCACTCTTTGACCCCATTAGAACACCGTAGAGAAGTCGGCGACCTTCCATTCATCTATAGATACTTTCACGGGGAATGTTCCTCAAAAATTCGGCTATAACTCAGGGCCGGTTTATCAATTACAATTTATCTGTCAGTTAAAGCTTAACTACCAGTTTTTTTGGAAAGGTCGGTTTATCTACACCAGGGTAACTTCATCCGGCAGTTAAAATGTCAAATATTTATCTGTTTTAACTGGCGGATAGTCGATATCTGGAGGTTAATGCCTATACATAACCTCACTTTATTGAGTTGTTTTGATTTCCTAGCTTTCTGGTGTGACAAAAAAGTTAAAAATGGAGAGTACTAGTAGTTCTACAAAGAAAAGAGGATGCAATTTCACAGCAGAGGAGAAAAATTTGCTGATTAAAATAGCGAATCAATACAAACGTGTGATTGAAAATAAAAAAACAGATGGGGCAACCTGGAAATCGAAAGAGGAGGCTTGGGTGCAGGTTGAAGCAGCCTTTAATAGCTGCAGTAGTGGCACTGTAAGAAAGGTTCAGTTTTCTTTAAAGTACATAATAAGTAGTTGATCCTGGTCATCCCACTTTTCGAAGTTGTCCACCCTTTCCCTTACTGTATATGGCCTCCGTTCGTACTCAAGCACTTGCACAATATCCTCGTCCTCGTCGCTATCCAGAATATAATCATTTAAAAAATTCATATTTATCAACAAACCAAAAACTCATGAAACAGAAAACCTCGAAAACAATCAACAATAACCTAACAAAACGGTCGTGACTACTCGTGATCGGTCGTGATGTGACATGACCTTGTTCTTGTAACAACCAATGAGATTGCTTACATTTATTCATCAGCATTGCCAACTTTCATCATCTGGCAGTTGATTAACTAGAGAATAAAAATGAGTTGATAAACCACTTCCAAACAAACTGGAAGTTTATCTGTTAGATATTTTTATCTGACGGATAACTAACTGATGGATAATATTGGCAATTGATAAACCGACCCTCAATCACAAACAATATCTTTCAGACAAACTCGACAGGCCCAGTCACCACATTTCTTCGTCGTGCTCCTTGAACAATTTTGAACAACACTCTACGAAAACTCGTTCGTCTATAGAAGGACGAAGCTTTGGAATTCTTCGCCATTGAGAGTTTATTTCCTCCCACCTACCTCCTCTTCCTATCCTGCCAGGTACCTACGATGTTCAACGAACATTATGGGATTTATCTTTGCTGCACTCCAAGAGATACAAAAAAGATTTTTTCGAATCCAAAATGGCAATCTGAAACCAAAAGTTACCTTACCAAATGGAAGTTTAGGGCTGTTCCGGTAGAAAGGACAAATCACGGCATGAATGTATCTTTCGTGTAGGTATGTACACAAGTAAAAGAATTATTGTTTCTCTCCAAATTGAGTTGAATTCAGAAGAGTGGCTGAAACAAAATCGTCTCTCCTCGTCCTCTTTATTGTAGAAACGTTCAATTAAACTATATGAATGATAAGAAAACAATTTCCTCTCGATACAATTCATTCAAATGCATAACAATTATATTCAATTGTTGGCTGATTTCTGTTGTGAACAGTTACGCAATCCAAATTCCATATTCAAACACCCATCTTTACATTGGCTTAGGAGTTTCACATGTTCATTAACTGAAAAAATCAAGTTCTAATTGAATGATATCCATCATAACCATGATATAGGTTTCATTTTCCGATGAAGTTATGCTAACGTATTGAATTTGGGTTAAATATCATCAGATCCTTGATCAGGGTAATTGAGCGGAGTTTATCTAAAGACCTTACAGAAACACTTTGTTCATTTATTTATTTATTTATTCACGAAAAGGAATACAAACGGGACTAACCCAAAAGCGGTATCCACAGATATGTCATATCTAATCATACATATAAAATAAAACTAAACAAATCGAATATCAATTACAAACTTGATCAAAAATTGATAATTGGAGTAATTAATGATTGAGTAGGTACAACATGTAGTGATTGTAGTGTGTCGATACAACGGTGAAATAATTTTATTCAGTACATATTAAAACGTTAAAATATATCAAAATCAAGTAGGTGAAGGGAAATGTTTCTTCAAAATGTAAGAAAATTTGGAAAGTGAGTAAGAGAAAATATCAATATCAATGAAATTTGACAGCGTGTTATATAATATTTTGCATCTATGCATTGGAGAGTTCAAAAAATAATTTGTTTGAGATTGTTCGTAACGAAAAATGTGATTATTCTTTGTAATATAAGTAGGAGCTGTAAGGTAAATATTACTGAGGATAGCAAGCGAATCAACTAAATTATTTATGATTTTATGAAGAAATTTCACGTCTGAAATGTTCCTTTTATACGCTATGTGATAATGAGTTCAGCTCATTTCGAACATACTTACGGTTGCTGGGGTTGGATGGAAAGCATTTTTTATTGACGTGATCAATGAATATATTCTGTATTCGTTCAAGTTTATTTATATAAATATCGTAACCAGGGGTCCATATTAATGAACCATCACTTAGAACACTATTGACATATGACATATAAAGGGTACGGAGTGTCTGTGTTTTTTTGAATTCACGACAAGTTCTCATTATGAAACCTAGCATTTTATAACCTTTTTTAGCTATGTAGAATATATGCTTATCGAAAAGCATTTTCGAATCGAATATAATTCCTAAATCCTCAATTTCTGTAACAGTTTGTAAGGGACGAGAAGATATTTGATAAGAGTGGTCCTAAATGCTTTTCCCGCGTCCGAACGAAATGTGGTAAAACTTTTCAAAGTTAATATAAGAACTATTCAGCTCACATTAATCATGAAAACGATTGATATCCTGCTGCAATAGTTTGATGTCGTCAGCATCGGAAATTGAGTGGTATATTTCTAGATCATCCGCATATATAAAAATATTGGAGAATCGTAAGCATTGAGATATATCATTAATATAAATATTGAATGATAGTGGCCCCAGATGAGATCCTTGAGGCACTCCAGAGGTGATTTGGTGATATTCAGATTTTTGATTACCGATTGTTACTGCTTGACAACGATCAGTGACATAAGAATGAAGCCAGTTCAGCAGGTTGCCATCTATTCCGACACCAGCAAGTTTCTGTAGCAAAACAGTGTGATCGATTTTGTCAAACGCCTTATTGCTGAAGTCGGTATAGATAGAATCAACTTGTTGTTTGTCATTAAGCCTGTGTAGAATATACTCAGTGTAGTTAAATAAGTTGGAATCAACTGATCTTATTTTCATGAAGCCATGTTGTTCAATGTTGATTATGTTTTTAACGTCGAAGAACAGCTTGTCGAAAATAATTGATTCAAAAATGTTTGCTATGATTGACAATTTTGAAATCGGTCTATAATTTTCCACGAGTAGTTTGTTACCAGATTTCAAGATTGGGATTATATGAGCTTTCTTCCAAACTGAAGGAAATACGCCTTCTTCGAGAGATTTATTGAAGATAATGTAGAGTGGGATTGCGATATATTCAGCACAGCTCTTGAGGAATCTTGTCGGTATCTCATCTGGTCCCACTCCTTTATTCGAAAGATTTTCAAGTTTTTGAATAATAGATTGTAAGGAAATATTATAGGAACAAATGTAATTATATGATTCTTGATGTGTTACTATCTGAACAGGAAGAATTCTTTTCCGGAATAAAAACCGAGAGAAAATAGTCACAAAATATCTTGCAAATTTCGTTAGAGCTTGTAATTATCCTATCTCCATCTATCAGAGTGTTGATTGAAGCCGTACTGTTTCTTTTCGACTTCACGAATTGCCATAAATGTTTCGGGTTTGAGTTGAAAGTGGTTTCATAATGATTAATATAGTTTTTGTAATTCTCATCAATTAAAAATTCTTAAAGGCCACGCAGTAGTTTGAATGTTAAATAGTCTATTCGATTACTGTGTTTTTTCCATAAACCATGATATTTTCTCTTCTCTTTGATAACTTTTATGGTACGATATGCACCATGGAGGATATCTGTTGTTAATATTGTTTTTTCTTGGAACTACAAAATCAATTATCAAAAAGATAGTATTATAAAACACATCAGTTGATTCTTCACTGCTCATATTATGAAACAAATCATACGATTCAATTTAAGATAGTTCTGATTTTAGTAGCTCATATTCAACTTTACGAAAATCATAAGAGTTATGATTGCTGCTGTTGTTTGAGAAAGAGGATTTAAAGAAGTTGGCAGTGAATTCTGAAGTATTATGATTTTTGTCTTCCGAAACTAGTGGTGAAGTGCTCAAGCGTACATTTTGAATGTGTTATTGAAAATCAGATCAATTGTGTTACCGGACGAATTTGTGAAATAATTACATTGCGAACTACAATCGTGATTTTTCGAATTTCATAATTTATCTTAACGAAAATGCATCATTTGAATTAAAAATGCGTACTTTCATTATATGACCTTTGATCCAAGAAATAACAAAACCATTTCGAGGTCAGACACCAGACATCCTCATGACGAAGTAACACTCCATTATTCTAGTAGTAACACAGAGAAAATTATGTTACATCTACTGAAGACTACGTTATTCTCCATTCCATCATTCAGTATTTCTTGTATCACTTTGTATAGACTTTTTCAGAATTTTCTGTGTTAGAACACGATCACATATTCGACGACTATATACATACAACGTTGTTTCTTCAGAGAAGAATTCCAACTTCAAATTTCATTCAATCAATCGTCGAAAAATGCATCATTCTGAATGAATATTCATAACACGATTATCAAAGCTCTGAATTTGAAAATTCCGATAACGTTTTGAGAGAGCAGAGCATCGATACAGGAGATACAGATGAGAGAAAAAAAAAATAAAAAAATTATCTGTTCAAACGGTAAGGTGACGACCACGATGCAATTTGACACCCATTTAATTATCACCCTGTAGCAATGTTATCTGAAATTACAAAAGTTTCAATTTGCCACAACTAACTGTCAAGAGATCAGGCTAATCATCGGTGAAAACCGATTTCAAATTGGTGAGGAAATTCGTGATTCAGTCTACTTTGAATTGAGGCTATATTTTGAAGCACGACGTTATCAATTTTGACCAGTTTATTTTCATATTAGAAATCCATTGAAATTCGATGTTTTTGTGATTTCTGAGCATTTTTGAAAATTTCGAATCTATACATCATAAATTATTTTGAAGGGATGGTAATGAGGAATTTAATGATCTTATAGAATACATTTGAAAAATCATAAGTTTGAATCGTATCTGCAGAACCGTAACCCGAAGAAAAAATTGAGTGCGCCACTGGATTCTGCGTGAAATTCATTATAGGATGAGATTTCAATTCGCCATTTTTGCTAAGAAACTCCGTAGATATAGGGGGGGTTCAAAAAGTATGAATTTTCAAAATCGCCCTGCATCTCATAAACGGAAACAGTTATGCAAAATTTCATGAGGTCATCTTGAGTTTCACAATAGAGTGACTGAGGATCGTGAGAACCGCAAGGTTCTATCTTCAAAGATAACTGAGATATCACGCAAAAGCGTCGAAAACTCTGGACACACTGTAAACCATCTACTCTTTTTTATCATTGGTATATAGCTGAAACGGAGTTTTGGAGAAATTCTTAGGACCTCATCGAATATACAGACACACAGTGATTCATGTGAAATCTTCACAAACGATAAGATTTCCACAAAATTCTCAAACACACGACATGTCTCGCTAACACAGTAGCTTCGTTACGTGATATACTGGTACAAAGAATTAAACTGAAACGTTGGCTTTCTTAACTTTTATATATCTTACTTTCTCAAGCTGAAAGGATTAGTTACCTGTGAACAGGTACGATAAACCTCCATTTTGGGAAATTAGGCACAATATCTACATTAAAATACGGTATACCGGGTTAACTTGAAAGAGTTGAAGACAAATACATATTATTACTTACTAAGAAAACAAATTCAACACTGGTGAACTATTGAGGTCTTATTGATCAAAATCTCTGAGTTTGTTGATTTTCAATGATTCAAAATGATTGAGTTTCAGTACTCAATTTCTACGTGCAGAAATTATCATCAAAACTATGGTTTTCTTCTAATATACAGGGTGTTCCATTGGGAAAGGTAAATATTTCAACTGTGGATAGGGGTCACTGGGGTGATTTCAAAAAACCCATGGTTGATGGGTCTTCGACTTCTTATAACCGTGATACAGGATGTTTCATCAATTTTGTACATATCTTCATTGTCTCATAACTTTCCAACCAACCTGTATTTATTTTTAAAAATTGGTACACTCTCTCAATCTACCCTGTGGAATACTTTTTATTCGTGCACAGACGATTTTAACTATTCATATTATGTGCTCAAAATATTATTTTGCTCATTTTGGGGTACAAAATTGGAATCAGACGAGATTCATTAATTTTATTACTTCCTATTCAGTATACGTGAGTATTACTGACTGGATAACATTAAAACATAACATTGAAAAAGATTTCCAACATATAATAGAGTTCTTCAATGATAAACTTCTCACAATTAATTACAAAAAAACATTCTTTCTACCATTTACATCGTACTCTTCCAATCTACCAACATATAATGAACTGAATATACCATGTATTGGCGAAACAAATGGAATAAAGATAAAGTCTGTCGAAAACATTAAATACCTAGGCATATATATAGATTCTCACCTCAAATGGGAAAAGCAGATTAACTCTGTGATCAAAAAATTCCGCTCTATGGTCTACAAATTCAAAAATCTTTCTGATTTTATCAAACCTAATTATCTTAAGATATTATACTACGCTCTGGTCGAAAGTCACCTTACCTATGGAATTATTGCATGGGGAGGTGCGTCAATCACTCTTATCAACAACTTACAAAAAATTCAAAAAAGTATTCTCAAAAACATGTATAAAAAACCAAGAACCTACCCATCTAACAATCTATATCAAGAAGCTTCCATATTGAATATATATCAACTTCATGCCAAGATAATCCTGCTCAAACAATTCAAGAATAAGTCGAATCTGATACATCCCAATCACCAGTATAGCACAAGAAACAAAACTAAAGCTTTGATACCGAAAACTGAGAAAACAATAGGACAAAAATGTCACACCTATCTTGGACCTAAACTTTTCAATGAATTGCCATCTGACTTGAAGAGTATCAACTCAGTGGTACTATTCAAGAAAAAAGTCAAAATTTGGATACATACTATTCCATTAGATACCCTTCAAAATTTTATATCAACAAGCCGAACATGTTATAGATTAACTTGAATTCAGCTGATTTTGAACTAGTGCGTAGTACTAATATAAAAAAATATCTTCTAATAATATAATGTATTACATGTTTATCTTTTTCATTTTATATATAAGTAGGTATATGTGTATTTTTACAGATGTATATAGTGTTTATGTGTTTATATATGTATATATATACACGGGTGTATGAGTGTATGTGTATCCATGTATAAGTATGTGTGTAATCTGTACTCAACTGTAACTAGATTAAGTATACCTAATTCCACGATATCTTTAACGTAGATACTCACCACGCGCGGATTTATTTCCTTGTGGTTGTCAGCGTTTATTTATCACTAATATTAAGTATGTATATTTTTCTATTTGTACCCTTCAGAAAGTGAAAATAAACATTATTATTATTATTATTATTACATTTAGATGGAGTATTTGAGTATTTCATATCGTTCGTTGTTCCAGACTTAGTTGCAGGTCCGTCATCAAAACTATACAGGGCTTTTCACGATAAGCGTTAATTAGATATTTCTAGCAAACCAGGCAACGGATGAATCTGAAATTTTGATGGTATGTATAAATTAACATAATCTACACTACTGGAATATTTGAAACGATCCGGCCTTGCCGCTTCTACTAGAAAGTAGCAGCAACTTCGTTTTTCAAATGGGACACCCTGTATTTCATTACACTCTTGGATTCTTGCTGAACAGCAGAATTCATCAATTCAAAACATTCAAGGTCTAGCGGGACTGATAACTGAGATATAGAGGATGTGGAAAATCGAGATGTTTCAACTTTAGAAATGTTTTGTGTTGAAACTATCCATTATTGCATGGTCAAAACGGCTTCAATGTCCGTATCTCAACTTTCCATTCGATATTCAATTGAAACAGATACAGGGTGGTGCAGAAATCTGAATGATGAACCATCCTGTATTTATTTCGATTAAATGTCAATAGATACAAAGTTAAGATAGGGACATATAAGCCGTTTTGATCAATAATAAATATTTTTGCAAAATAATTCTAAAGTTGACACATCTCGATTTTTCTCACTCTCAATATATCAGTTTTCAGTCCCACTAGACCTCGAACTTTGTGAATCGATTGAATCAGCTCTTCAGGAAGCATCCAGGGTGTCTCATTTGAAAAATCAAAGTAACTGCTACTTCCGAGTAGAAGCGGCAACGCCGGATTATTTCAAATATTTCAGACGTGTGGATCATGTTAATTTATACATACCTTCGAATTTTTAGATTTATCCGTTGCCTGGTTTGCCAGAAACATCTAATTAACGCTTATCGTGAAAAGCCCTGTATAGTTTTGATGACGGACCTGCAACTAAGTCTGGAACAAAGAACGGTGATATAAAATACTCCTTCTGAATGTAATACTCACGTATACTGAATAGGAAGTAATAAAATTAATAAATCTCGTCTGATTCCAATTTTGTACCACAAAATGAGCAAAAATAATATTTTGAGCACAAAATATGAATAGTTTAAATCGTCTGTGCACGAATAAAAAGCACATCTTTGAATAGAAATTTTTATGTTCTTTTCAGATATGGCAAAAAAATGAGAAATTCGAATGTATAGGGTGTTGTTTTCTGGCAGAAAGAATTTGTGAATTTTAAGTGAAGCCGGACCTGGATTTTATCTTTTGTTGTTGCCTCAATCAATTCCACAGGATAGATTGAGCAAGTTTACCAATTTTTAAAAATATATACAGGTTGGTTGGAAAGTTATATGAGACAATGAAGATATGGACAAAATTGATGAAACATCCTGTATCTCGGTTATAAGAAGTCGAAGACCCATCAACCATGGGTTTTTTGAAATCACCCCAGTGACCCCTATCCACAGTTGAATCATTTACCTTTCCCAATGAAACACCCTGTATGGTGGGCGTATGTTGAATTCGTTTCCTTTCTCATGAAATTCATCTTATGTTCATGAACGTACGACCTGTCTGACCGATATATACCTTAGGACAAGATCCACAGTTGAGTTTGTATACCCCAGATTTTTCGAATTTAGAAGTTTTGTCTTTATTATTATTGAGAATCCGTCCCAACCTCAATAGTTTGACACTGTTGAATTTGTTTTCTTAGTATGTAATAATATGTATTTGCTTTCAACTCTTTCAAGTTGATCTGGTATACCGTATTTCAATGTGCCTAATTTCCGAAAATGGAGGTTGATCGTACCTGTCCACAGGTAACTAATCCTTCAGCTTGGGAAAGTAAGATATATAAAAGTTGAGCAAGCCAACGTTAGTTTAGTTCATTGTACCAGTATATCACCTGACGAAGCTACTGCGTGTTAGCGAATCATGTCGTGTGTTTGAGAATTTTTTGGAAATCGTATCGTTTGTGAAGTTTTTACATTCGTCATGGATTTCCCTCAAGTAACGGCCTAGTCAATTCAATTCAAATTTCGACTATCCACTCTCCTAAAATCATGTTATTGGCACTTATTTCCATTAAATTGTCATCAATGGATATCAGATTCATGTTTTTTATCAATTAATCGAACATGATCGATTGCTAGTCTATTATCTCCAATTCCCAAGCATTAAAAAATCTTATTCCACTTTTAATCAGAAGATAAGGTATAAACACAATCAAGTGTGTACAGTTTTTGTCAGACTTCTCCATTTTTCAGGTACTAGTATCAACAGAAAATACACTAGTGAACATAAAAATTAGAAACAGAGAAAAATGGATGCTAGGACGAATTATTTCGATGAGGTGGTTAGGCAGTCAGAGCTTGCTCTAAAGAAACATCAGAAGAGTAAGGAAGAGCTGGCGAAGTGTATCGCAATTATTAAAGACTGGTTAACATCACAGCCACATATACCAGAAATTCCAGGTGAGATAATATAGCATTTATGCCAAAGTGTCCAGAAGACATTTCATCAACAACAAAAAATGTTCATTTTTGTAATCTTGCTCTTCTGGTTTTCTGAACGTGTATACAGGGTGGGTCATGAGGAACTATACATGCTCCTACTAAGAATACATGCACCTGAGGGTAATACCTAATGACCGCCTCTTCAAAAATAATCTATACGGTGATTTATAGGATATGGCCAAAACTTCTTTCAATCACAACTTTCCAACAGTTTTTTCGATTCCTTTCATTTTTTCATGAATGATGATGCTGTCACTCAGCAATCACCTGACGTATCCAGAATCGTAAAAAAATGCAGGACCGGTCTTGAGAAATTCTGCCAATTTGGTTCATATCAAAAACCCCTGTATAAGGATTTAGTGAACTGTGATATGGAATTTTTGAAGTTGATGAACAGGCAACCGAAATGAAGTATTTCAAATTTCCCTCACACTTCCATTGGATTTCTTAGAAAATGATCAATTTATACTACACGCGCGAAACTTGAGCAACAAATAATGTATTTATTTGAAAATTAATACTTCGCAATGCATGAATTTCACGAATAAAAGTAGGGATAATATTATTTCCAATTCTTCAGCTCAACAATAATCAACATTCTTTTATTTCCAGGGTTGTATTCAGTAATTTTTTAGTAGAGAGTAATAATTAGGGGTGGGCGATAATGATTTTGAAATATCGATTATCGATATTCCTAATGTATCGATATTATCGATTTATCGATATTATCGATATTATCGATATTATCGATATTATCGATATTATCGATAATTATCGATATTATCGATATTATCGATATTATCGATATTATCGATAATTATCGATATTATCGATATTATCGATAATTATCGATATTATCGATATTATCGATAATTATCGATATTATCGATATTATCGATATTATCGATATTATTAATATCGATAAATCGATAATTTTTCTCCAAATCATTATCGATATTTATCGATAATTATCGATATATCGATAATTTTTCTCACCCCTAGTCGTGACGAAGGTATTTATAAAACAAATTTTTTATATTTACTTTTTGGTTTCTAGGTAGGTATAATAAACAAAGCTATTTTATCATTATATTATTCTTCAAGAAATGAGCGATCGAATAAAAATATATTCCATGTAATTAGATAACTCACCTTACTTGATACTTGTTACTCGTTCAACACATAACTAACCGAGAAGTTAGCCACCACAACTAATGAGGGTTGCCACGTTGCCAGATGTCAGATAGCTTCAGGCAAGTTGCTGTGCTGGAGTCCTATGTTGTTTGAACAAGGCTAGTACAGGGTAGCGTGTCTTATTATATTTTCATTCTTACCTCAATTCTTACCAACAGGTATCTGTTTTATACAGGGTGTTCCGTATAAAAAACAAAAATACCTATTTTTCTGATGCTCATTCATTTTGATAATTTTATTTCGATAATTCCGATATTATCGATAATTCCGATAATATCGATAATATCGATAATATCGATAATATCGATAATATCGATAAATCGATAATTTTTCTCCAAATTATTATCGATAATTATCGATATATCGATAATTTTTCCCACCCCTAGTAATAATCACCAAAAATTTCACCCTGTATATGTTCTAGTGACCTGAGACATGGAATTGTCAGAGATAATGAACCGGCAACCGAAATAAAGTTATTTTGAATTTTCCTCAGAGTTTCACCAAACTTCTTAGAGTACGATCAATTTCCACTACACGCGAAACTTTGGCAACAAATGTATTAATTTGAAAATTAATACTTCGCAATGCATGAATTTCACGAATAAAAGTAAGGATAAAATTATTCCTAATTCTTCAGCTCAACAATAATCAACATTTTTCTTTTTCAAGGGATGGATTCAGTAATTTTTTGGTAGAGGGTTATAATCACCAAAAATTTCACCCTGTATATGATTTTAGTAAACTGTGACATGAAATTTTCGAAGTTGAAGTTGAATTATCACCAAACACGAAACTTTAGTAAAAAAAATAATTAATTTTAAAATAAATACTTGCAACGCTTTAATTTCACATATAAAAGCAAGATTTACATCAATTCCAATTCCCAATCTCAATGATAATCAACATGACTATAATTTCCAGGGTTGTCTTTCTTTTTATTGTGAAATATAATGATCATCCTGTATGATGTTTTAGTAGGTAATGTGATGGACGAATGTTATAGCTTGAAGCATTCAAATATTCTGAGGTTTTTAATAGATTTGTAATAGAGATTCTGAGTATTTGTGAATATTCTTGATTTCAGTTGATGACCCGTCTGTTGAAACAAATTGCCTGGAAAATTCTTGATTCGAATTTTCGAATTTTCATAACGATTTTCAAGATTTGCACATACCATTATGATAAAATCATACAGTGTACAATGCTGTTACCGTCTACCAAAAAATTACTGAATCCAGCCCTGGTAATGAAAGTATGTTGATTATTGTTGATCTGAAGAATTGGAAATTATATAATCCCTACTTTTATTCGTGAAATTCATGCATTGCGAAGTATTAATTTTCAAATTAATTCATTTTGTTGCCCAAGTTTCGCGTGTTGTATAAATTAATCATTTTCTAAGAAATTCAATGGAAGTGTGAGGGAAATTTGAAATACTTCATTTTGGTTACCTGTTCATCAACTTCGACAATTCCATATCACAGTTCACTAAAACCTTATACAGGGTGAACTTTTTGATATGAACCAAATTGGCAGAATTTCTCAAGACCGGTCCTGGATTTTTTTTACGATTCTCGATACGTCAAGTGATTGCTGAGTGACAGCATCATAATCCATGGAAAAATGAAAGGAATCGAAATAACTGTTAGAAAGTAATGATTGAAAGAAGTTTTGGCCATATCCTATAAATCACCCTATAGATTATTTTTGAAGAGGCGGAGAAACTATCTGACGGTCATTTGGTATTTCCCTCAGGTGCCCCTATTCGTAGTAGGAGCATGTACAGTTCTTCATGACTCAGCCTGTATACCTTCGGTAGCTCCATCTGGAGTATCTCTAAATTTCAGTAGTATGAAGAACGAACAAATCATGCATCACTTGCGGAACTGTACGTGAAGTAAACATCATAGTGAAGGCGAATATCGAAGATTAAATGATAATATTATTGGAATCTTCGAAGATGACTATTGAATTTTCAATGTCGGCAGGGAATGTTCATGTTATAGAATATTTCCAATGATTTTACGGGTGAATATTTTTTATCTGTACGCATATTTTTCATTAACTCGCTAAGTTCTCGAAGTATATTGCTTTGAATGTATTCAGAAAAAATATTCCATTCATTGATTACCAACTCCTAAACCTTTCGTTTTTACTGAGGGTGAATCAATGATATCTATCGATTATTCCAGATTTTTTGGGATTCTCTCACCTCGTCTCTATAAAATAAGAATATGAATATCATTTCAATGAGGACAAATCACATGATTAGCCCCAAAGTGTGACTGCGTTAAAAGAGTTTTTCTACAAACGTCAGTAAAAGTATTATTTTTGACGCATGCTGTCAGTGTCTAAAATGTCATTTTATGACACTGGTGTTGAAAGTGAATTACTTTTAGCACTAGTGCACACGTTGAAAGTGAAATATTTCGAATCATCTGAATGAATGTATTCTAAAATATTATCATAGTTCTGATGATATATCAGTAATAAAGGTATTTCAATCTATCATTTCATTCAATAATTCATTGTGAAACATCTGGGTAACTGATAGTATATGTATGGAAAATTCTCATCTATACCATATTTTGGTGATGCCAACAAAAATTTTAAGGGACAAAAAAAGTGAATATTTTTTTTTCTCCAGAGTTATCGACGTTCTGAAACTATTTTCGTATCATCAATCATTTTAATGAAAACATTCAACATAAATCGAATATCATAGAATATGAGTTCATTGACCTGTTCGACATATTATAAAAAAAATATTATTTTGATATTTCTGAAGACGTAAATAAAACGTTGGGGGGCAACATTCGTGAATGTATATAAAATATATGCAAATATTCCATCTAAGGGATTATTATTGTTCTGAAGCTATATTTATGATGAAATCATTCTCATATATCATTTCAATCAAGAATTCAACATTAGTGAGTTGTCATGAGATGAATTTCTTGCTTAGGATAGTCACAATTATTAATTGTGAATACTCTTATAATATATGCATATATATTTCATATCTGGAATTATCACTGTTCTACCGCTATATTTATGATAAAAACATTCTTATTTCTAATTCAGATCGAGAATTCAACATGAGTGAGATATCATGAGATGAATGTCTTGCTTACGATGGTCACAATTCGATCATGACGTCGATCATCTTCATAAAAATACATTGAAGATAATTTAATGAAAAATATTATATCTTGGTGTTTCGGATGTTCTCGAAAGAATTTTGAAGGCGCGAAACTATATATAGTAAATTTATATATAATAAATGACGACTATGTGATATATCGGTATTTAGGATGATGTCAAAATAATGTTGGGCGAGCAACAATGTTGAATGTATATGGAATATATGCAAATATTCCATTGAGAATTGTGGGTGTACACAGATCACTCTGTAACCAGAGAAGTTTTTGACAAGAATTGAAAACGAATGTCAGAAAAAACTGTTCCTTGACACGTTGTTAATTTAGTTATTTTCTATATTGAATAAATAGTTCTTTCGATATCCCGCGTGTAATTTCAGCAGCTATAAACATATTGAACCATCAAGTCCTAAAGTGGTGACCCCGACGTGATCTTCGGTGTGATAGTTCGAGACTTGTTATTGGATTTTTTTTTTTGAAAATGAATACTAATGCCACCGCTAATCATGAAGTCAACCGAATATCGGTGAAAATTCCTCCATTCTGGGCAAAAGACCCAGAGATCTGGTTTTGGCAAGTAGAGAAGAATTTCGAGATAGCAAGTATTACGAGCGACAATACGAAGTTCAACTACATTATTGCGAACCTCGATTCTACATATGTTGCTGAAGTTCGAGATATCATTGCTAATCCTCCCGACGAGGGCAAGTATGACAAGCTGAAAAAAGAACTTATAAGGCGACTAAGTGCAACTCAGGAACAAAAAACGCGAAGGTTGTTAGAACATGAGGAGTTAGGTGACAGGAAACCGTCGCAATTTTTACGGCATCTCCAAGGATTAGCTGGAATCGCAGTCCCAGAATCCATAGTACGTTCTTTGTGGCTCGGTCGTCTTCCGAAATCAATTCAAGCCATTCTAGCTACCCAAACAAAATCGGATATCAGTACAGTAGCTGAGCTAGCGGATACTATTGCAGAGGCTCTTCCACGGCATTCCGTAGCAGAAACATCAGGTGAGAGCGACAGGACCAAGAAATTGGAAGTAGTGATCGAACAACTCAGTAGTAGTATGGCAGCTATGAGTGCTCGTTTGACAGTCTTATCTGACAACCTTCAACAAAACGTCGCAGAAATGAATTCATCACGAAATCGCCGCTCGCATAGGAGCCCATCCATCAACAGTAGGAAAATGCGAGAACGAAGCCATAGCAGGGGATCACGAGGCAATCTTTGTTGGTATCACTGGCGTTTTGGTGATAAATCATTGAAGTGTACCTCACCATGTGCATTCACGCAGGAAAACGATCAGGGCAGTCATTGATGGCGGCTTCAACTCACTGCCCCGAATCCCGCCGCCTGTTTGTTACCGATCAAGATACGAAAACACAATTTTTGATCGACACGGGAGCTGATCTTTGTGTCTATCCACGTTCTTTCGTACGAGGTCGACGCGAAAAATCATCATATGAACTCTTCGCAGCAAACAATTCTCCTATCTCTACATATGGATTCATCACTTTAGCATTGAATTTTGGTTTACGTAGAGAGTTTACGTGGCGATTCGTTGTAGCAGATGTTACTAAGCCAATAATAGGTGTTGATTTTTTAGCACATTTCGGTTTATTGGTAGACATAGCAAATCGTCAATTGGTAGATTGCAAGACATCCTTTACTGTAAGTGCACGAGTGGCACAATTTGGACATAGTAGCATAAAAACTATTTCTGGATCATCAAAATATCATGAATTACTGGCACGTTATCCACAAGTCACACGTCCGATGGGTCATTTTGATGGTGTAAAATATACAACTTTTCATCATATTGAAACGACTCCTGGACCTCCTGTAGGATCTAAACCACGAAGACTTGCACCGGATAAATTGTCGATTGCTAAAGAAGAATTCAAGAAGTTACTCCAAATGGGCATCATTCGACCTTCTAAAAGCAACTGGTCATCTCCACTACATATGGTACCGAAAAAAGGGGATGAATGGAGGCCATGTGGGGATTATCGCCGACTCAATGACAGAACTATTCCAGATAGGTACCCAGTACCTCATATTGAGGATTTTGCACATAATCTTCAAGGTAAATGCATATTCTCCACGATAGATTTGGTTCGTGCCTATAACCAAATACCTGTAGCTCCGGAAGACATTCCAAAAACAGCAATAACCACACCTTTCGGTTTGTACGAGTACATATACATGCCTTTCGGTTTAAGAAATGCTGCACAGACTTTTCAACGATTTATAGATGAAATTCTCCGTGACTTTGATTATGCGTATGCATACATTGATGATATATTGATTGCTTCATCATCAGAAGAGGAACATATGCAACATATGGAAGAAATTTTCAAACGCCTACGAAGTTATGGAGTAGTCATCAACTCATCGAAATGTGTTTTTGGAGTTCCAGAGGCCAAATTTCTAGGTTATTGTGTGTCGATGACAGGAACAAAACCTTTGGATGATAAAGTTAAGGCTATTCAGGAATTTCCCCAACCTAAAACAGCAAAAGATCTCAGACGTTTCCTAGGGATGCTGAATTTTTATCGACGTTTTTTACCAAACGCCGCTTTTCTTCAAGCTCCTTTGAATGCCCTATTGCAAGGAAACATGAAGGGCAAACAAACACTTACATGGACGTCACAGGCATACAAAGCATTCATAGTTTGTAGAAGTCAACTAGCTGAGGCAACATTACTTTCTCATCCTGCAAAGCAAGCGACACTAGCAATAATTACCGATGCTTCTGATTTCTCGGTAGGAGCTGTGTTGCAACAGAAGATTTGTGATGACTGGCAACCACTTGCATTTTTCTCTAAAAAACAACGCAGCACAATGTAAATATGGAGCCTATGATCGTGAGCTGCTCAGCATTTACCTAGCCATCAAGCATTTTAGACACATGGTTGAGGGTAGGCTGTTTACAATCTTCACAGATCATCAGCCGTTAATATTCGCGTTCAAACAAAAACCAGAGAAATGCTCGCCAAGACAGTTTAGATACTTAGATTTTGTTAGCCAATTCACTACTGATATTCGCCATATATCAGGAAGAGATAACGTCGTCGCAGATACGCTCTCACGAATTGAGGAAGTGACGGAACCAATCGATTTCCGAGCTCTAGCTGTTTCTCAGATGGAGGATATCGAATTAAAAGGATACATCAATAGAAGTTCTGTCCTGAATATCAAATTAGTGCAACTTCCAGGTACTGATATTTCACTACATTGTGATGTATCTACTGGTATAGCTAGACCATTCATTACAAAATCATTCCGCAGATCAGTTTTCAATTCAGTACATCAACTAGCACACCCAGGAATTAACTCATCGGTGAAACTAGTCAGTGAACGTTTCGTCTGGCCATCAATGAAATCTGATTGTCGAAAATGGGTCCGTACATGTATGCTTTGTCAGCGTAACAAGATAACCAGACATGTTTCGGCACCCATAGGATCTTTTGTACCCCCAACATCAAGATTTGAACACATTCATATCGACATCGTTGGACCGTTACCAATCTCACATAGTTTTCGATATGTTCTAACGTGTGTTGATCGTTTCACGCGTTGGCCTGAAGCTATTCCACTGGAAAATATCGAGGCAAAGACTGTTGCATCAGCGCTCATACAAGGCTGGATCTCTCGATTTGGCACACCTCTTAGAATCACCACAGATCAAGGTCGTCAATTTGAATCACAACTGTTTCAACAGCTGAGCAAGTTGATGGGAACGAAACATATTCGGACCACTGCTTATCATCCTGCTAGCAATGGAATGGTAGAGAGGTTACACAGGCAACTCAAGGCAGCCATAAGGTGCCACGAAAACGAGAATTGGGCAGAAGCACTACCACTAGTTCTACTTAGTATAAGGTCAGCATGGCGAGAAGATTTGAAAGCAACTTCAGCAGAGCTAGTATACGGACAAACCTTACGACTTCCAGGAGAGTTCCTAGTAGCACGCCGTCAAACAAAAGACGATTTAACTGCGACGGAATTCGTCAAAGTGTTACTCACACATTTTCAAAACCTACGTCCAGTTGAAGGAAAGAGACATGGAAAAAAGAATTGTTTCATTTTCAAAGATTTGGATACGGCAACACATGTATTGATTCGATGTGATATTCCAAAAAGTTCCTTGCAACCACCTTATGATGGACCTTATGAAGTAATTAGTCGAGATCAGAGATCATTCAAAATTCTTCTCAATGGAAGAGAGACCACAGTATCTATTGACAGAATAAAACCAGCTTATATCATGATTGATCACGAAGGCAACAGTACGGAGAACATGGCACAAGATGATTCGGATGAAATTCTTCCAAACACTACGCACACAAGAGCTGGTAGAAAAGCAAGACGTCCCGATCGCTTGCAAGTTAGTTTTTCGTGATACTATATCATTAGCAGGGGGTTGCTGTGGGTGTACACAGATCACTCTGTAACCAGAGAAGTTTTTGACAAGAATTGAAAACGAATGTCAGAAAAAACTGTTCCTTGACACGTTGTTAATTTAGTTATTTTCTATATTGAATAAATAGTTCTTTCGATATCCCGCGTGTAATTTCAGCAGCTATAAACATATTGAACCATCAAGTCCTAAAAGAATTATTATTGGTCTAATGCTATAGTTATGATGACACCATTGTTTTGTATATTGGATGCATGTAATATATATGCAGATATTTCATCTTGAGAATTATTATTGTTCTTGAGCTATTGTTATGATGAAATCATCCTCATATATCATGTCAATCGAAAATTCAACATCAGTGAAACGTCATGAGATGTTTGTCTTGCTCATGATGGTCACGATTTGATCATGAAGACTATCATCCCCATATGGATGTATTGAAGATCATTATATGAGAAATGTGATATTTCGGTAATATGGTAAAATGGATGAAAAAACGTTGGTGAGGCAATATTCGTGAACTCATATATAATATTCCCATGTTTCTGATCTTGAGAATCATCATCATTCTAAAGATGTATTCATGATTGAAATATTCTCACATATTATTTCTGTTGCTATATACCAATTAATTAACTCATTTCAACGTCATAAATGGGAAGTTTGGTTAAAATCGTAATATGATAGAAATATTGTATACGTGAATGTTCACCGGGGTATTTGATGAATTTCAATTTGTTGAATCGTGACTATAACTATGTGTTTTTTCTAAAATTCGTTTCAGATGGAATTCTCATCGGGAATTAACATTATACGTTACTATAACCTGATATGCTGTCCATGAATTTCGTTTCCTTAGGTGAGCAACTCTCTTCTCAGTGAGGTGCCTATCTATACGTATTTTTATTCAAATATTCTCGACTACTCGTATTTGTAACTGAACTCTTGATGTGAGCGTCGATGAAAAGTAAACGGAATGAAAACACGTTGTCAAATGACGATTGACGTGGTTAAAAAACATTCATTACACGTTCCTCATTTCCTTCCAGCGATTATGAAAAACTCTTAAAAAAAAACAAGTGAGTAACGTTCATTCCAAAGAGTACTATCAACGTTTCGAATAAAGGTCAGTTCACCGTGAGGACATTGCCGAATCAATGAAAAGTAATTGTGAAATACACGATTTTGAAATATGTATATGTGAATGTTCACCGGGATATTTGATAAATTTTCATTTGTTGAATCGTGAATATAACTTGATGTCTTTTCTTTCTCAAATTCGTTCCAGATGAAATTCTCATCGGAAATTTCCTTTTCATGAATAAGTTCAGCATCGAAAGTACCAAACAACGATTAGATATGTATTATACCAAGCAGTCGCTAATACCAGAATTATTCGAGAAGAACCACCCACACCAACCGAAGATGAAATTATTCATCGATGATGCGTGAGTAAATTGATATCTCCAATTATTGACATAATACCAATCGATAGATATCTGTTTTCGATACAATTTCATTGATTTTGCCTTTGGTGATGCTTTCTATGAATCGAATGATAATGAATTACTGCCAGGAGCGCCGGAACCATGGGGCAATGGGGGCTCGGTCTCTAGAGAATTTGCTATATGAGAGCGGAGGTCCCATGGTAAATTTCTAGTTTGCGAAACTATTACCATGGTCTGATAGCCAAAATGTTTCGTTTTGAACAAATTATGTTATTATTTACGGTTCTTGGAGAAAATGAACTCTTTTGAATTTTTTGTTGCTTGATGTAATAATTGATATTTTTTCTGTGACGGAAAAAAAGTGTGGCATTTCATCTCTGTTGGCAGGTTATTGAATGTCACTTTTCATAAATTACTTTTTTCCCGTGGGAAAAGAGTGAGTACTTCTTGCCCGGATATATATCACATATATATACACTGTTGATGGCTTTTGTTGTTCTATAGTTCCGAAAAATGAGTCAATAATACCGTCTCCGAGAAAGAACTGCAAGTCCTTTTTTCTTCCATTCGACTTCGCGGTTACGTATATTACTAAACAACTACTAAATTCGCAATTTTTTGAAATGAAATCATAGTATTAGACTAAGAGAAGTGAAATCAAATATTTGATTACTCCAAAAGAATAATAAAGATGCATACAACGCAGGTGTCCCTACTGTTAAAAACTTAAAATTTCACGTCGATAATTTTCAGATTTCAAAATAATGTAATATCTTCTCAATATTGATTAGTATTGTCTTCTATCACAGAAAAAAATAGTGTATTATACACGGGAAAAATATTAGATTTTAGTTCACGGTTTTATGTCTCCCTCCGCTACGTGACGGGAGGCAACACAACCTGGAGCTAAAATCTACTACTTTTTCCCTTGTATAATAAATAACTATTTTTATTCAAAAATCCAAAGATTTTATCTCAATTTGTCAGATGCACTGAAGAAAATAGAAGTTACAATGACTATTCTTCAGAATCAGCTCAATTGTTTTGAGAAGTTGTGGGCATCTGTGAATGAAGAAGAAGAAAACTATGATATTGATGACCCGGTCTTACCACGAAAGAGAAATATTCCTCTAAAACTGAGGTGAAAGGTGAAACAGTTGATGTGTGCTTTCAACGTCTCAATGATCGATTCGAATCTGAAGGTTTAACCATTGCATTTCAATTATAGAAAATATGAGAATGATGTTATTGAAATACATTATACTCAATACAGATTTTGACTTGCATAGGTTGATTTTACATAAAAATATGTTCCTCGACTATGCACATGGGACAAAGCATTTCTGTCAGTTTCAGATTTAGCAAATCATTTCAATATCAATAATCATCTGAAGGAATCAGTTCCAGAATGTTTTAGAGCTATTCGATTATTTTTTATTCCCTTTACGACTTGCACATCAGAACGGAGTTTTTCGGGGCTGGCAAGGTTGAAATAGTAATTTTCCTAACAAGTGCGGAAAGTGATTCTTTCCCGCACGTGACTGCCGTTGACACGAACGACGCGAAGCGGAGTTCGGGCAAGCAGTCGAGTGCGAGAAAGACACTTTCCGCATGAGTTAGGAACAATATTTTTTCTACAAGCGTAGGAAATTGATTGAATCGTTCAATTAATTATTCAAGCAAATAGGAACAACTAACAAGAGATATATATTCTCTATCTATTAATTATTAGTAATAGCTATTGTGAACTTACAGTTTGACGCATTATGTTGGTTCATTGCGGAAGCCAGCAGGCCCATTAGGAGTTTGGTCTCTAGGTCCCAGACACTTCTATGGAATGAGCCAAAAATACCTATTCTTCATTAGGTTTTTTCATTTCTTCATTATTGCACCATTCAATTAAACGCGTGTATAGCTTCTCATACTTTTCTTAAGACTTCGTTAGTGATATTAACGCATCTGTATCAAATCCCTATAGCTAGAAGTTTTTGATCACATTGTGGCATTTCCACTGAATCGAAAATGACAGTAACGTTGTGTCTGTCACTTCGACAATTTCAAACTTATTTGAGGTTTGATTGGCATGTGATTGGCATGACAAATTGACGTTTCCCGTCAGATCAATCCAAATCTATAGGGGGATTTTTATAATAATCCATTTTTATTTCTCAATATTTCTTAATTTTTACAATAAATAGTGCAATTTGATGGATGATTCTGAACATTCATACTTAATACTGCAACAAACAATCTTAAACTTTTATATTCCATCACCAACCACTTATATTACTAGCGATTATATCATATCTTTGTTTTCCCGCACTAGTGCGGGAAAAAATTTCCCGCACTAGTGTGGGAAAATTTTCCCGTTCTGTTGCGGGAAAATGACACTTCCCAAACTAAATTGCGTGCGGGTATAGGGTGAATCACGCACGCTTGTAGAAAAACGTATTTACGGTCCACGATGACATAGCATAGACTGAACGATTGTGTTGTTTTGAACTACAGAGAGCTCCTTTTTACATAAGTTTAGTAATCACGAGATAGCGAATATTCTATCTTTGAAAAATAAC
Organism: Phaedon cochleariae; assembly: GCA_918026855.4. Taxonomy (NCBI): domain Eukaryota; kingdom Metazoa; phylum Arthropoda; class Insecta; order Coleoptera; family Chrysomelidae; genus Phaedon; species Phaedon cochleariae. The sequence goes on along the minus strand of OU896710.1, from coordinate 12,385,086 downwards.
CAAAGACAGCAGACCTTCGTACATGTGAAAACTAATAATTTTGAATCCTATTTGTTACATATACATATATTATATATAGTTAATGTAGAGTACCTGATTATTTATTCTTATATCAACCACGAGTTTTCATGTTCTTTTCCTATACTTCACCGTACATTATTTTCATTATCTCAAACCTATTTTACTTATAGGTCGTTTTCGATTAGGATTTACTTCCTGTTTTTTTTATGTTGTTATGTGAAAATCACATGATTATATGAAGATACACTGGCTTTATTTCACCGTATATTTAATTTATATATGTATATTATTCTTATGTTTATTTTTGGAGACCGAGCCCCCATATTAATTTAGATGTTCCGGCGTCAATGATGCCATATTTCCAAAACAAAATATCAGTCTACTATGACCAAAGTTTTTTCACTGTGACAAAATATCATACTGATTCTATTATTCTTTGTTTCTTGGAGCGCACGAGAGGCGATTCTTATTATGTTAGAGGAACATCGTGCGTACTTAGGGAGGATAGGAAGAGGAGAAAAGGAGAAGGAGAGGTAGGTGTTGAGAATCTTTTCGAAATTTTGGAGGTTATAAAATCTTGAGGATACTTCCATCTCTTTCCAAAGCTGTGCCGTTCTATAGACAAGCGAGTTTTGGAAACGAATAATTTGTTGAAATGACAAAATTCCATAAAAACAAAGAAGCTGTCGTAGTATCAAATTTGTTTGTTGTATTGAAAATATATTTTGTGTATATGTGACAAAATATGTTATTGAATCAGTCTATGCTCTCCCTATAAGTAGCTCCTCAATGCTCGTGTTCTTGGTAGCTCAATAAAGTGAAATGATCATCTGCTGACAATTTGTTCAGCTAAAAATTATATCAGAAGATCTGCCCGAAATACGGAAATATTATAGTTGTGTACAAAACCATCAGAAATCAGGTGACAAATTGCAAAATTCAGCGAACAGATGTTGAAATATGTTCATGTACATTGTAGTCAACAAAAATCTCCATCGATAGAGTAAACGTGGACCTCCACTACTCAACATGCAAGGAGGTCAATCAATGATAGACAATACGTCTTTCTTACTTGCCTACGTCACCCATTCATGGCAAGCTTCATTAGAAAAACACGGGGAATTTCTAGCTGTGAAAAAAATTGTTATACAAATTTTATGTACCCCCTTTAAGGGGCTGTATCTTAACAAGGGATGCTCCAATGAAGTTTCTTTATATGAAAGATCCTATCTTTTTTTCGATGAGGAATCACCTCCTTAAATGTTTTACACTTATTCAGTTACACCCTGTATTGACGGTATAAACATTGTACCGTTCGTTTCTGGCCACTGTACCAAACTTATCGAGAACAGTGGCCACAAACCAAATAATTTTCGAAAAGCCGTCCAACTGGCATTTCCTTCATGATCAATGTTACAATCCACAATATAATATCTTAGAAGATTGTAACTAATAATTATATCGATAAACGATCAAAAACTTTTATTCAGATTACTGACATCAATCTGACAATAATTCAAAAAAATTCTAATGACATCCATCACTCTCAGTTCCAATAACAAAAAAATACAGATGGTGAATCATTTCAATATTTAACATTCTCCAACCTCCAGCTTAAGAAGACTATTTACTGGTCTAACCAAAGTGCCCTCTTGAGTCTTGATTTCTACGGAACGGATTTGATTGTCATGTCCAGCTATTTCTTTGGTGATTCTTCCCAGAGTCCATTTCTTTCGGAACTTACTGTCAGGAAGAGCTACTACATCATCTACTTGTAGCGATTTATTTTTCTCGTACCACTTCGTTCTTTTTCTGAGCGCTGGAACATACTCCTTACACCATCTCTTCCAATAACGCTCCGCCATCAATTGGGCAATCTTCCATTGCTTGCGGCCGTACATATCACCAGGTCCAAATACTCCAGAAACATTCGATGTATTGGCTGTCCCAATTAGAAAGTGCATCGAAGTGAGAGCTTTCAGTTCACCACATTCACTCGAAACGAAGCTTATCGGTCTAGAGTTGACAATGCTTTCAGTTTCGGCCAACAGTGTTGTAAGTAGCTCTTCTGATGGATGCTGTTCTTTGAGAATTATATACAGTACTTTCTTCACGCTCTGGATCATCCTCTCCCATATACCTCCTTGAAAGGGTGCTGCTGGAGTATTAAATTTCCACTTGATTTTATATCTGGTCAAATCTTGGGTGATTTTTGCGCGATCCATCTCCTCCAGACATCGTTTCATCTCGTTCTCTGCCCCAACAAAATTTGTTCCATTATCAGAACAAATCTCCAATGGCTGTCCACGTCTAGATATAAATCTGTGAATGGCCATCAATGCGGAATCCGTTGTCAGGGAACTAGCCAATTCGATATGGATTGCTCGTGTGTTGAAACACGTAAAGATAACACCATACCTTTTCTCCACACTTCTCTTCACTTTCACCAACAATGGACCGAAATAATCTAAGCCACAAAAACTGAATGGCCTTGTATATGGCTTGAGGCGTGAGATTGGTAATGGTGCCATCTCAGGTTGAACTACCTTGGATTTTTTTATTTGGCAAAACTGGCATCTTCTCACTGCCATCTTTACAGATTGTCGAGTTCTGATTATCCAAAATCTTTGCTTCAGATTATTTATCACAGTCTCATGTCCTGTGTGTTTCAATTCATCATGGAAGTGTAGAATGAGCAATTGGACGGACAATTCATCTTTCGCTGTCGGTAAGATGATAGGATTCTTCAAATCAAAGGGAATATCTGCATACTGAATTCGGCTGTTCATTCTCAGAATTCCAAATCTGTCTAAAAATGGAGATAACCCATGCAGTTTCGAAGATATACCAGGGTAATCATTCTGCTGTATGCAAGTTATTTCTCTTGAGAAATATTTTGCTTGCATGTTTTTCACCCACAGCCTTTCTGCATTACGTAATTCTTCAGGTTGCAACTCAGAGAACTTCAAAACTACATCAAACTTCTTTCGAACATTTTTTCTTTTGAAATCATGATAAATTGTTTCCCTTTTTTGCTTACTCCGAAGATCTGATGACCTCAAATTTTCGCAAAATCTCAAGATCCATGCTATTGTACGAATCAACTTCAACCATTTTGAGAATCTGCTGGCTTCTGGCAATGGAAATGTAGTTCCTCTTAATACTGCCACAATTTCAGTAGCAACGTGTTCTTGCAATCAATTCATCTGTTCTGCGGGCCATTGTTCTACAGGCTCCTTCAAAAAGGATGGGCCTTGTAACCATAAAGAATCCATGAAACTTACATCTCTCTTTTTCTTTGTTGCCAAATCTGCTGGATTTGAAGCAGATGGAACCCATTTCCAGTTTGAGATGTCTGAAAGTTCTTCTATTCCTTGGATTCTGTGTGATTCATATGATTTCAAACGCCTTGAATCATTTCTAAGCCATTTCAAGACTATTTCAGAGTCAGTCCACCAAAAAACTTGCTGAATATGGAATCCTTCATGATCGAGTTACCTAGTCTAGCAGCTACAACGGCTCCTTGAAGTTCCATTCTAGGTATAGAAGTGACTTTGTTGAGTGGACCGAGTTTGCATTTAGATGCTACAATGGATGTCTCCACGTTCCCGTTTCTTGAAGACCTGTAGTAATAAGCCACAGCACAAAAAGCCCTATTGCTGGCGTCTGAAAAAACGTGCAACTCAACTTCACCAGGTGATGATGAAAAGTAGCATCTACTGATCTTGAAATCTTCAATTCTTCTCAGCGATGAGAACCATAATTTCCATTTTTCTCCGATGCTATCAGAAACAGTCATGTCCCAATCCATTTTCTTACTCCAAAATTCTTGCATAATGAGTCTACCTTGGATAATAAGTGGTGCAAGGAATCCTATGGGGTCAAAAATGGTCATAATTATTCTGAGAATTTCCCTCTTTGTAGGGATTTCCTCCCCTCTGGATAACTCCTCTGGAATATTTTTGAATCTGATGGCAAAAATCAAGGTGTCCTCTTTGGTGTTCCATCGTAAGCCCAGAACTCTCTCAACATTACGAGAATCCAAATTTAGAGTCATAGTTTCAGCCAGATAATCCTGAGGAAGAGACCTCAGTACATCTTAGGAATTGCTGAGCCAGTTCACCATCTGGAATCCTCCACGACGATGGACTTCAATGATATCTTGAATTGTCCGTACAGCTTCTTCTACAGTGTCTGTCGAGTCCAGGAAATCGTCGACATAATGCTGATGAGTCATTTTCCTCAGAATTCCTGGAAACTCATTTTCGAACTCTCTGCCATTATGGTTCTTCACGAATTGTGCAATGAATGGTGAACAGACTGCGCCAAAGATCATGACTCGCATTTGGTAGATATCTGGGCTCCTATCCCTGTCTAGACCTCGGAACAAAAACCTCTGGCATGATCTGTCGATAATATCGATAATATCGATAATATCGATAATATCGATAATATCGAAGATATTGATAATATCGATAATATCGATATTATCGATATTATCGATAATATCGAAGTTACCGATAATATCGATAATTATCGATAATATCGATAATATCGATAATATCGATAATATCGATAAATCGATAATTTTTCTCCAAATTATTATCGATAATTATCGATATATCGATAATTTTTCCCACCCCTACTCCCTACGTTATGTTCCTGGACTTGATTTCTCATTACTCCAGCGTCTCCATTCACAGGGTGAAGAAGTCTGTTGTGTCTTCCACGGCATGAATCGATATTACAGAAAATCTTTCTGAAGCATTTAGCAACATTGTGACCTGATAAAAAACACTTGAAGCATAAGTGATTTTCTTCAACATATTTTCTTCTTTCATCTTGACACATTTCCAAAAACATTTTACATTGGTACAGTCGATGGTTTTCTTCCTTGCAAAGTTCACAGATTTTATCCACTGGTTTGCTCTGGATACTAAATACTTTTTCTTTCTTCATCATCGAGGTATTTGAAGATATCTGATTCGGTACCGAAATAGACATCAACATGTTCACCTCAGATTTGAGCCATTCAGAAAAGGTTTTCAAGTTGACATTTTCTTTCAATTGCTGTTTATGAATTTTGATCTGACCCCAAGATCGTCTTGAAATTCTGGGTAATTTTTCCTCCAATCTCAACAAAAGCTCAGGATTCTCCAGGTGAGAGTTTTGGGTGGTACTCATAGCAACTACCATATTTGCAACGATTGTTGAAAAATCCATAAAGGTCTCAATCTTATCTTCTCGTGGGTTAGCACAGTTCTTAGCCTTGTTCATTTGGCTTAAAATAATCCAATCGTCCCTACCAAAGTTCAGTTTCAGGGTTTCAACGATGGTGTCCACGTTATCTGGACTACAGAAAAGGTCTCTCACTGATTCTCTGGCTCGTCCCTTCAGACATCTGATGAGGCGATTCAAGTTTTCTGAATTTGATATCCTCTTCTCCAAGGTGGTTCGTAGAAACTCGCTGAGCCAAAATGGGAATTCATGGATATCACCATTGAATTCTGGTAAGGGTTTCAACGTCTGTTTGGTTACCAATTTCTCAATGTTTGAACTCAGATTCTCCATACATTTGCTAAGCATTTCAGGAAAGCAATTTGAAGAGCTAGCTATATTATTTTCATGAGCAAAATCAATTTTTTCCGCGAAAGATTTCACACATACAGGAGAAGTGTTCTCCTTGTCTTCTGACCTAAAGTCGAAATTATCCCACTCAAGTTTTTCATTTCTGTGCACTGCTGCCTTATTTACCCAATCAGCTATGTATGAATCAGCACCTCGGTAACTTGATGTAGATTCTATAGCTCCGAAAATGTTTTATATGTAGTTCCAGAACTCTTCTTGGAACCTTTGGTAGATGATTTCCTTATGGTTTCTCTCTCCTGATGGATAGATTCTAACTCTAGAGAAAGTAATTTTCTTTGAATCTCCCTTTCTCTTTCATCAAGTAGACGTAATCTCTCATCGCTTTTGTCTGAGCCGTCAGATGAGTGGGCAATTCCAATATTCTCTTCTAATAAAATAGATTCTGGGTGTCTACCAGTTATTTTTCTCGATACGTCTTCGTCAGCTCCATACCTTGCAGGAGGGATACCAAAATTGCTCCTTGTACTCCTCCTAATCCTTGAATTTTTCGAACGTTCTGGCAAAAACATATCTCCTAATGATTCTTATCTCTTCTCGAAGGACCACTGTTACAATTCACAATATAATATCTAAGAAGATTGTAACTAATAATTATATCGATAAACGATCAAAAACTTTTATTCAGATTACTGACATCAATCTGACAATAATTCAAAAAAATTCTAATGACAATCAATGATCAATCCGCTTTTCTAAATCTATTTCAACTTCTATATTGATCCAATTCTGAGCACTGCAAAGATTTCTGATTTCCATGAAACCCTAATATTTGAGAAAGGGTGACTACTGTTGGCAGACCTCTCCTATATAAAATCACATAATCTGATGCAGCAATGAGAATAACTGTCAATTTTTCAGATATCTCCTTCCAATTCCGAAGTCTACTGATGATGGATATCGTATTACTGTATTCAAGCTAAAAAATACAGATCCTGCCCATTATAACGTACCTGAATTTCTCGGCAGCTTCTTCAATTCATTAGAAGTACGACTCCATGAAGATTACTTTGTTGGCGAAATACTGATTTACGATTTTAAGGATATGTCACTAGGACATATGGTCAAAATTACACCCATGTGGATGAAGAGGGGAACCACAGTCTTAGAGGTGATATTGATTTTACTAAATGAGCTGAGAATTTTATATTATTACCTTGACAGCTAATGTTGAACCAAACCGAATTTCCAGCGCCTCAACGTGTGTTTCGCTGTACCAGCATCTTCATAATAATATTTATCTGATGGCATGTCATAATGACAACGTTATGTCACTCAATTTTGATGACATAAGGAAGCTCATGATGGGACTGAGTACCATAATGAATTCATTATGGGACTAAGTACCATAATGAATTCATTATGGTACTAAGTACCATAATGAAATTCTATAAGGAAAACATGTAATGGTTTGATCAAAAAAGTTTATTCAAAATGCATAACTATGTACAAAACTATTTATTATAAATGGTAAAAGAACAATTACTACAATTTGTAATATTAATATAATGGCGAAGCACAGCTCACTCACCTACTAATATTTGAAACTACACAATACTTACTCCTTTAAAAATAGTTGTCATTGTGACATGTCGAAAATGCAGTTTTCAATTTTTCGAAAATGTATTGATATAAATGCCATCAGATAAAATTTTGTATGTAATACGAATCATAAACAATCATTATGGCACACGCCGTGTTATCGGACTCGGCTACGCCTCGCCCGATAACATTCACGATAATGATCGTCTTTATGATCCTTATTACATAAATAACTATTATATCAGTTCAATAACTAGTGAATCAGTAATCAGTGTAGTGTGTTCATCGAGTCAGAAGTTTGTGTCTTCGATAAAGCGACTTTTATATTATTTTATCAATGAATCTCGTTAGGAAGAACTTGATCTGGTAATTTTCGGACAGTAATAGTATATATTACGTGATATGTGTTGTAAGAAGCATATTACGCACGAATGGAAGAGTTATTATGGAAAAGCTCCAAGCACAATTAGAAGTAAACAGTTTTCATTTCATCATAGTTATTCCACTATCTTTAATATGATGAAATAATCATAATAAAAATATGCATATGGATTGTGAAAGCAATTACTCCAGAAAAGAGTGAAATTCTCCCAAAGAGACTGATAAATTTGAATATTATATCATGCTAATGGCTTCTATATGATGTAAAAGTGGAAAAAACTATATTATTATTTATTTATTTATTTATTTATTCATTTATTTATTCATCAAAGTACACCACAGAATATTATATAATTCCAAATGGTACATAAAGTATGAAATATAAGTTATATAACAATAAACATTCAACACGTTAAAAATCATAAAAACTATATAAATATAGGATACAAAAAAAACACATAAAACTATGTATGTACTAATTCAAATTCAGACCGCAGCTTGTGATTTGCTTGTGATTTGAGGCGACTCAATGAAATATTGAAAATATCAAGGGAAGCAAAATGATCATAGTAATTCTTCTGAAGTTTAGATGTGAATGCAGTGCTGCCATAATTAGTTCGGTGATTTTGCAAATAGAAAAACTGCCTATTTCTAGTATTCCTAGGAGTGGCATTTATGAACAATTTGTTCAGGATATCAGAGCAATCGATGGAGTTATTGAAAATTTTGTGCAGAAACAAGATCAGAGCAAGTTTGCGCCTGTCTTCAAGAGTTTGAATGTTAACTATTGTGAGCCTCGTAGTAGCATCAAATCCATGAAAAGACATTCTTATTTTATAGATTATGAATTTTGTAAAACGATTCTGAACTCTTTCAAGTCTTTCCTTGTGACCAAGATAAAATGGCGACCAGATTATGCTGTTGTATTCCAGAACACTACGTACCAACGATAAATATAATGTTTATATTAATGTTATAGTTAATTTCATATTGGAATCACATAGGAGAATTCTATTTTTTCATAGTTAAAAATTGATGAAATGACGCTCATAGAGACTAATATGAGTATGATCCAGTTAAACAGTGAAATTTTGAGACATAATAGGTAACTACTATCTTTCTAAGTATCATTTCAGTTATTCTTCTTCATGAATCCAGTCATTTCTAGCTCCTGCATAACCCAAAGACCTCTTGCTGGACCATGTCCAAATTTCTGCAAATTCAAAGGAGAATATAATATTCCTATATAAGTTTTTGGAAGTGTCCTGACTAGTTCGAAATTTCTGTTTCTAGCTATATATGACTTATAATTCACCTATTATTTTTCTGATTCCTGGACTATAATAATAATAATAATAATAATAATAACAAACAATCCGTATATAGGAATTCCTCCTATTCCTTCACGTACTATGGAATGCAGATACAGACTGATAGTATTTTTATATTATAGAACACCGAGAGAAATATCTATCAGCTGTATTACGGAACTGTATAACCTTCAGATGATTTCTGAATTGAATAGGTGCCAGCATATTTCCCTTTCTATTGGAATCAAATCCACCATTTAGAAAAAAATTAGTGAGACAACACTCATATGAGAATGGAATGACGCTCATATAAGGGTCAAATGATTAGCATTTCAATATCAAATAGTGATATTATAAAAATGAAATAATACTCATATCGATATAATTTGCTTTCAATTTGATCGTCACATGATTGGCATTTCAGTATTAGAGTGATTAATTTTTTTTTTCTAAAAACATTTGGTGAGTGGAAGATCGTCGTGACATATTATAAACTCGATATATATACTCACCCCCAAATAGAGTTTTAGATTGAAACAGCAGGGCATTGAAGTGCATCACAAGGGCGCGATACTCAGTACACAATATCCCAATTTGCCTACGATGAAAATGCTTCCAATTCGGAATAGTGGAGTAAAATCCACCGAAAAAGTCGCTCCGTTCTCGAAAAAAATTTTTTCAAGGTATAACCAGTTCCGACCTTCAAAATATAATGAAGTACATATTTTTCTATCAGAATATCATTGGACGACATTTTTGAGTGGAGACGAACTTTTTTATTTAGAAAAAACTGAAAAAATAAAGAATTTTCTAAAACACGGATTTTGAAATATATCTCCTCGTAACTCTAAAACTACAATAGGTATCGAGATCATTTTTTTTTTAATAAAAAACGAATTTTTTTCTGCTCCTCACGATGGTCTGATTACAGTATAAATTACAATCAGTTTTTTGTGAATTGGTTGAGAACGCCAGATATCACTTTTCATGTTATATTTTTTTCAACAATCGACAAACTTTTTTCTTGTTGATTTTTTTTGTATATATGCAGCGAATAAAATGTTGACAAATAGTCATGAAAGTTTTTGAGATAACAGAAATTTGTATATGTGGTATAGTTTTCGAAATATGATTTTTCAAAGATGTAGGTAAGCATGGCATGAATATGCCTGTCGCGACAAGATCGTGTTGGCGCGACTATAGAGCGTAGTTATAGCACAGTTGAGAGAATATTACATTCTCTCAACTGTGTTTATAGGTTGTAGGGCAGTATGAATCTGTTGAAGATGCAGTGTTTCATTTGTATCATATAATGATAAAAATATTACATAAAATCCACAAATACAAGGCCTGCTCTCGTTATTATCAGCAGCGGAAAGAAGAAATGATATTTGTGGATCCCGTATTCTTATGCGAAGAGAGCTGATTCTGTCTGGGAAAGAAAAACAAATTTACCATAATGAATGTAGAAAAAGTTACACCAGCATGCACAATATTCAAATATTGCCGAATTTCACTGGTTGCCAGAAAAATATAGAAGCAGGACCATCAACTCGGAATGCAAATGTCATTTTTGATATTGGAAGAATGTGGTTCATGCATTCGTGATAGGGGCGGAAAGAGGAAACATCAGAAATTAGTATCTATTCAAACAGGTACCTATGTGAAAATGTTTTCGAATTATAAGGACATTCGAAAATATTTCATTGAGATCTCAATATCATTGAAGAGTTAAATAATAAGGATAATAATATATCATTATTCAATAATATTATATTTTTTTAACAATCTCGAAATAATTTCCATTGGAAATGAACGAACTTTAAAAATCACATTATTCATTTGCCATCAAAAAAAGCATACTATGAGTAGAATATCAATTATTATGAACTGATCTGAATGTCAATCATTCGGGAAATGAGTATACATCATGTCGTGACGATTTGACTAAAAATATAGATATAAATAGGACATTTTTATTTTCGAATTATAATGTGTAGAAATATCCGAACCCAAAATCACGAATTAGGATGAATACAAAATTATGATTTATAGTTGATTTTATTTAACGATATAGCATGATTTTATTCAACGATAGCCATTTTAATGAATGCTATCGAATTATAGGAAGTGAAAAAAAAAAGTTTTGATAAAATAGTTGACTCAGCAAAGAAACGGAACGATATAAATATGATTGGGAACATTTCTGGTTATTGCTCATGATGCAAAGTATCACAAATCTTGTTACAGTCAATATATTGCCAATTATATCACTAAGACATTCAAGAAAATAGTGAAGAAAATTTCGCAGAACAATTTAAGTCGTCAGGATCCAGTAAAATCCGGTAAATTTTCGTTGGAAACACGAAAACGATTGTTGGAACCCTGTTTTTACTAAGCAGGAACCTATTCCAAATTCTGTAAGAAAAATCCTGGTCATTCATTGTGCCGATAAAACTGCACAAATAATAAGTGTACCTATATGCATGAAAAAAGGGTTGAAATGTTCTAGTGAATATAAATGTAGATACTGCCAAAATACATTCAGGGATCCAGTTGGGCCAGAATCAGGAAATGAAGAAGAATACTAAAATGAATATAATTTTTTGTTTGATAGTTTGGTTTAAACTCGATTATATTTTGTAACTTATGAAATCGTTTCCATTATGAAAAATATGAAATGCAGTATTATTCTCCTCTATACTTGCATCATTGACCTTGAAACCATCATATAACAATTTCTCAACATAACATTGTGCACTGATGGAGCGGGTATTGGGAGTAGGCACTGGTATTGCACTGAGCGCGAACAGTTACCGGAGGCGCGGAATTAGCATGTTTTTAAAAAATCATACCGTCAAAACTATTTCATTTGTATCGAATTTTTTCAATCTAAAAACTTTTTTGACTCATTATCTCAATTTCCTTCGCTGATTGTATATAAAGAATTCGAATAATAAAAAAGTTTTTCGATCAGTGAAAATTTTATCTCACGGTTTTCACTATTTCAGTTTCTCAACTCATTCAGAAAAAAACCCGATTTCATTACATCATTCTATTATCATGATGAGAAGCGCTAGATTATCTCCTTTCGATCAAACGAAAAAGCAAATCAATATCTCGAGTAGTTCTCGAAATATTGAATAATATGTTTAGAAAAACACGATTTTCGAGTATCCAACTTTTTTCGTATTTTTTTGAATAAAAAAGTTCGTCCCCACAGAAAAATGTCGTCTAGCTGGACTATGATGGAAAATCACATAAGGAACATTATCTAATAGGTCCGATTTGGTTATACCTCGAAAAAAAAAACCGACACATTTTATTCCCGATTTTACTCCTCTAGAATATTTGTTCTTCTTGTCACTACTTTGGATTATTAATTTTTTGTTCTGGATCCCACGAAAACGGATATCCTGTTGTTCAGAGAACATTGTGAGAATCAAGGGAAATAAGGTAGGAATTCGTGTTCATTTTCTGAAGGTTATAGGTATGCCTTGCTGTTCGTTGTATGAACGAGTCTTTGGGAAGAGAGAGAAGGGGTGCGAAGCCTCAACTCGATGGGTTGATTTCGCGGGGACTGCCAAGGGAGGAACAATTGTTGATAGTTCAGAGAAGAGCATCGTCCATAGAAAAATTTATAATAAAGAGCCAGATCGCCAAAAATTCACACGGTGGCGTCAGTAAATAAGGGTTCACGAATCTCGAAACGAAAACGAAGAACCTTTATTTCTTCTGATGAACTGTTGGCTTGAATTCTTGTGGATTTTGGGGTAGCAAATGGAATTATATGAATAAAATGGAAATATATGCATCATGTCCATCAAGATAAGGATACGAAGACATCCTTATTTTGGATATATTGTATACGCGATTCAACCTATCACCGATATAACTGTGGATCCAAGCTTTTGCCACTATACATATAGTGCATAGTGGGGTAGTTTGAAAATCCAAGATGTTATCAAAATTGGAAAAATCTCTGATACATTACCTAATTATCGTGGAAATATTATAACGCCCTGATGCAGTTCAACCTGTTGCTCCTCAATAAATCCTATATTGGGGGGTATATGAACAGATATATTTCTAAAATTTCTAGAAAATCTTTTCATCACTTCACTTCATCAAAAAATCATAACCCTGTAGGAAGGGTTCACGAGCTGCTGCAGGCTAATAAGCTCTTACATATCAGGTATCCGTAGACCACTAACGATTCAGATAAAACATGTGTTCATAAGTGAGTGAGATGACTCATTGTGGTGAACGAGTATCACAAAGATGGTTAATGATAAAGAAGGGATGGAACTATAATGATACTGAAATGATTATCTTCCAAACTCCAAATTCCATCTATAGTCTCGTTCCATTTCGAATCTATAAGGTAACCTTCTCAAAACAAACACAGTGATTTGATAAGGTGGCCTGTCTTTCGTTGAAAACGTTGACTTTTCACGTTCATCAGATGGCATATCGTGGTTTGCATGGTTCATCTAGCAGTGATAGAATATTTTTGGATAGAGACTTGTATAACTGGAATTTTTTCTCGGTGTACGGAAAACAACATCAAAGCATGAGAAGGGGGTCCAATTGATATTTTTTCATTAAAATCGCAGTGTTTTCACCACTGATAACATATTTCTAATAAGAATAACGTTATCATCAACACTTCCATTCCTCGAGAACTTATAGTTATCAGAAGGGGAAAGTCACTGCAATATCTGTTAGTATCTTCATTCTGAAATCATTATCACACTATATATTTTGGTATATACAATTCTGTTCATCTCTGGAGTTGAATTCAGAAGTACACATCAACTAAATAAAGAGATATATATCGAATGATATACCGGGTGGCTACGGAAGTATTGCCTACGGAATATCTCAGTTATTGTATGAAGTAGGTTCGTGAAATTTGGAGCGTCGATATAATGACATAAGGGCTAGAATTTGAGCATATTGACATGTCGAAGTTAACTTCCGGTCTAACCGGAAGTAAAATCATCTTTCCTATTTTAAATGGAAACCCTATTTTTTTTTCTTTTTGCTTTATTCAGCATTCAATTCCCTTTCTAATAACATATCACAAGTTGGTATCTAACCAGAAACTACATCAGAAAAAAATGATTATTGAAATTCACCGAGTACGCCGTGGAAGCAAAATGAAAGCCAAAAATTGAAAAGTTGGCTATGGAAACTATACGTCACTTGATAACAGTTGCTACTACTGTGATATTTCATTTTCATTCGTCGGCGTTATGAAAAGCCGCCAAAAAAAATATTGGAAAAATTGGGAAAAAAAACAATACTCTGTAGGTCCATAACTTAAATAGGAACATACAACTTTTTCTTGCCTGTACCATTCAGCATAACCATTCCTTTCTAATGATATAATAGAAAGTCATTTTTTGGCTTCCATTTTGCTTCCACGGCCTACTCGGTGAATTTCCAATAATAATTTTTTTCTGATCTAGTTTCTGGTTGGATACCAACTTGTGATATGTCATTAGAAAGGGAATTGAATGCTGAATAAAGCGAGAAGAAAAAAATATAGGGTTTCCATTTAAAATAAGAAAGTTGATGTTACTTCCGGTCAGACCGGAAGTTAACTTCGACATGTCAAATGCTCAAATTCTAGCCCTTATGTCATTATATCGACGCTCCAGATTTCACAAACCTACTTTATACAATAACTGAGATATTCCGTAGGCAATACTTCCGTAGCCAACCGGTATAATATTGAGAGAAGCTGATCTTCTCTTCTCGTAATATCTCAGAAAGTATTCAACAACTCGATGCATCAGATACATCTATATACTATATATTTTGGTATATACAATTCTGTTCATCTCTGGAGTTGAATTCAGAAGTACACATCGAATAATATATAATATTGAGTGAAGCTGATCGTCTCTTCTCGTGATATTTCAGAAAGTATTCAATAACTCGGTGCATCAGATACATCTTGTCAACTACCCGTCTTATGCAGATCCTGTTCTCAGAATGGCAAAACAAATAATGAAACCAAAACTTGCAGAAAGGGTGAGTATGAGCATCCGTATACTACAAGGTGTTTCTAAAATTGTAGCGATCCTTGAAATGGGATGTTGTGTTTCAAAAATGTTGTGACTTCACTCGTTTGAGATGCACAGGGTTGAGGAGGCAATACTGCAGTCGGCTGCTTCAAAATTCACCTCGGCATTCGCATTCCCGCACTCATGTCAGGTTTCAAATCATTATGGAATGAATACACTAGATAGATTCCTTTCATAACAAGAACGTTAACGATTCGCAGCTTTTTCTTGGGGTTTGGATTTGGTTTCATAAATAAATTAAGTAGAAAAACGTTCCGCCCATGCCATGAGCTTTGTCAATTTAATAAATTTTTATTTTAGCTCTGTAACATAATGGTTTACATTGTAGAGTGAATGTGATGAGACCTGAATCAAAAGAAGAGAGAGATACGTACCTCAACCAATTCATAATTCAGGTGATTGTGGTATTCTTGTGAATATTTTCATTCAAACATACAGTTTTTTTTTTATTTTCCATTCTTTTTTCTCTTGGTGAGAGTTGGAACATTTTTATTTCATCGTTCCATGTGAAATAGAAAAACGAGGAAAACTACAATTTGTTGAGGTTAATTTGGAACTGTTCGTCATGTCTATGCAAAAGACATTTGACTGACATTAATGAAAGATAACAAAAATGATATGGAACAATTAAAGAAACATATGTCAGGTAAGAGATTTATTCTTCTTCTTACTTAATCCTTTTTTTCTACCTAATCCTTTGAATTCATTTATGAAACCGAATCCAAACCCCAAGAAAAAGTTGCAAATCAAAAACATAACAGGATTCAAGAAAACAGGGAAATTCAAGAAATGGGTAAAGACTGAAGTAGTGAGTACCTTTCCGGCGTGTGGCCTAGTTGCATACAAAAACTACTGTCTATAGATGGCCAACTCACATGTAAACCTCTTGTTTCATTTCGCCAGCGTCTCTGGTATTTGGTAGCTCACTATATCGAGTAGCGGGAATTTTGAATAATCCATGTTATGTTGTATTCAGATAGTTCACTTGAGAGAAGCCCTTTTTAATCGCGAAGGAGACAAAATGTCATAAGCATTACATGCTTCCATCTCTTCTCTTTCAACCATTCACAGATACTGGAACGAAAATGGTCAGTAATAATGAGAGCAATAGATTTAAATGAATAATTTCTCAATTTGGTCATGGAAACTGTGATAAAATGAAACTGAACAATCATCATCACAGGACCTTCAATCACTTTATCCGCTCTGGGAACCTGATTAGTTTTTCTTGAAATTCAGAAAACGATGCCTGAAAGGTCCTGGCACTGCACACTTATCAGGTTCAAAACTACACTTTCGTTCGATTCAAAAGTCAACTATATTGTTGATCAACTACTCCATTCTTGATTCAAAAATAGGATACTTGGCGGAAAATAAAAAACATACCACTTCGGAACGAGAAAATCACACTTCTGAACGGGGAAACATCACAACAAAGAAAACATGTCATTCGTCATTCGGCAAACAAAATATGGACGTCATTTTGAAACCAATGTTCCTGTGCCTGGTACGCCTGCGCACTATCACAGATCACGAATCACTATGGCAAAAGGACATCTATTGTTTGGTGGCTACTTAGAGTACTATAGAGTGTAGTTTGTTTATGCCTATATAATTGGCGTGAGTGATTCTCCAAACTGTGATGAAAAGACAATAGACAGGCTTGAGGCATTCGCTTGAATATATCATTCGACTCTGTGTAACTGAAACAGAGTTGCTGGTTCTAGTGAATCTTCAGTAGATTCACTGATTTGCATATTGATCTACTGATCTACTGACACAATTCATAATCTACTGAAAAAAAAAAAAAATATATTTTACTCATTCATTTGAATAATTACCTATGAGAATTGATCTTCAGTCAATCACATACACTATCAGAATATTATGCGTGATATTTGGGCACGCATTGTTGAAATTGATTTTCCGGCGTCACTGTTTATATAGATCCGCATGGGGATAGCGCTTCATATTACGTTGGTATTGAAGTACTCACTTTCTTCAGGTGGTAATTTCTGGGCCTATGTTCACATAAACTCTCCTCCACCATTTTCATAATATAGAATCTGTGGAATTTCGGTGAACCCTGAATATCTCAATATGTGGAGACTTACAGTGTATATCGTCTCGGCCAGACATTTTCGAATGCATTCGTTCACAAATCCTCCTGAATGGAAATCTATATATATGTTCTGTATCGCAAACAATACCTGAACCTATTAACTGACACACATATTGAGGTAATTTTGTTGTAAAATTGTACAATTGTAAAAATTGTTCCATCCGTCATTCGGTTGCCCCCTAACAAGTAACACTCAGAAGTCTTCGAGAGTCTTGTAGGAGCAAGGAATGACGGGGGCCTGACCTTTTGACGTGTGATCCCAAACACTTCCTTGGGCCATCAGAAAAATGTCTGCATTCGATGGGAATCGAACCCACGAACGGCAAGCGAATGCGGATTAGAATATGGACACTCTGTCCGCAGGGCTACCTGGCCTCCTAGGTGGAGTTATTGATTGAAAACTTTTGTAAACGAATTTATGCACATCGATATTATACAGATTGTTTAGTTCGATTTTGGCACTCGTTGTGATTTTTACTCATATAATATAATCAATTGACTCTTCAATTCTTACTATGCACAAAGAACATACGTATACATATGTATGAAAGTAACTGAATCAGTGGACTCATGGTATATTATCTATTTTTGGGTTGAATTCCAGATCCATCTCCACCCGACGATAGAAACAATCACGAATTTCATACCATATAGGTTGCTTCCAGAAGAATTTGGAGGAAAAGAAAGAAGCTTAGTAGAGTTGCATGGTAAGAAATATGACATTTATTGCTTAACTGAGATATGTACTTCTGATTGAAGTTTCGTATATGACGTCATGATTTATATATCCATCATAAGAACAATCCATTTCATCATTCAACCTCACAATTATTCAAATGTTCCGTTATAATGGGTATACGTTTGTGAGAGATCAAGTTGGCTGCACAATGTCCAAATGACAGCTATATTTGTGTTACACTTGTTTCAGTTCTTGCTTGACTACATCACATGAGCAACAACATCGCAACAGAAATCGAACATTCTCGCAGAGATGTCGGCAGCTAAATCCTCTTTAGATTGTCAAAGAATAGTGTTGGCAGATATTCCACCTGTTGAAAGTTCTATGCTCAAAATTTACCTCTCCTAACGAGGCTGACGATCCTGATGGACCCATTATTTTCGAAAAGTGTACAACAAAATGAACACCGATTCTTCAATTGCAAGTCATAAACATATCTTATGAGTCGGGTGTTTTCTCATTGTACAAGAAAATAGGTGCTAGTCCAACCAATTCCGGAGAGCTATAATTTGGTACTACTTTGGAACATGCGGATCATAACATAAAATCTCTACAAGGTGTTTCTCGACATTGTGCAAAATTTCGGAACATTCAAAAGGATCGAAATGAAGGAAAAAATGTTTTCTCAACTTTGACAACAGAGGCATGAAGATGATTTTCATTACCTTGAGATATTTTGCGAATTGTCTTCCTACCTCTCTTATTTACAGAGTGATCTCAAAAAATCTTTGGTTTTGGTTTTGCAGTCATAACTTTTTTCCACGTCAACCGATTTTCGACATATCATCAGGTTCATTTTGAAGATGATGTGAAGATCAAAGCTGACTCTTGGGTCAATTCACTTTGTAAATAAAAGAGATAGAAAGACAATTCGCGGAATGAGGGTTGCTGGGCTGTGTGCACGTGTATATATACCAAAGAAGGAAAGTTTTGTATTTGGTGCAAGATAATTTATTCGAATTTATATTCGTAGCAAAGCGCTTTCGACTGTTGAGTCATCATCAGTGCATACTCGTCAGGTTAACAGGAGAATTCGTCCATAAAAATATCTCTGGTCCAATTAACAGCTAACGAAACTATGGTAGAATACGGTACAAACATATTGAAATTTGTTTCCCAAAAGAGGGTAGAATACAGATTACATTTTGCTAAGCAACTATTGTCGCTGCGACATGTCGTGTTGAAGTGAACTTCATCAAGAATGAATTATCTTGCACGGAATACAAAACTTTCCTTCTTTGGAATTCGCGGAATATCTCAAGGAAATTAGATCATCTTGATGCTTCTGTTATCAAAGTTAAGAAAATTATGTTTTCTTCTTCTGGGATCCTTTTGAATATTCCAAAATTTTGCACAGTGTCGGTTAACACCATGTAGAGATTTCATGTTGGTCCCCTTATGTTTCAAAGTAGTACCACATTTTATCTAGAAGACTGTACCTACTAGCGAATAGTGTGATCCAGATTCAAATTGTTCAGAAAAGAAAACAGTTATTCACATTATAATATGGTAACATTTTGGGATGTGGCGAAATCAGTATTGCGTAGTGTAGAGAATATGGCTTCCGCTATCGAAGATCAACTAGAGATTTACTTGCCAACGTAACTCATACATGGCATGTTTCTTCAGAAAAACATGGGGAATCTCTTGCTCTGGCGTCAGATATTTCGAAAGCATTCGACCCTGTTTGGCATCAGGGATTCCTTCACAAACTACCATCAAACGAATCACCTCTCCAGAAATGCCAGCTTTTCTCGAGTTTCAGTCAGATCGCTCCATCGTCTGATACTATTACCATCTATTTTGGCACCTACATTGTTCCTACTCCATATCAATGATCTGTTGCGCGTAACCACTTGCCTATTTATCACTTTCTCATCTATTATTTCCATTTCTTCTCACGAAACTGAGAACTCAGGATGAAGGCACGTCTGAGGAATAAACTACTCACTGGTATTCAAGGCAACCAAAACGATAGTCTGTAGCCCACCTAATCGCTTCTATATGCTCCTTGTCAAAATTTCACCCTCACACGGAATATATCATTACTCCATTTGTTTGGAATTATATATGTATGTATCAGTTGCTTAATTTGTTCATTCTTGTTGCAGAGTTATGGAAACAAAAATTGGAAGATTATAAGGAGAGATTCGATGTCCTGAGCAAGTTGAGGGTGGACGAGAGTAAAAGGCCATCACCTCTCATCAATGACGAAATATTAGGGTTCTATGGAAATTTCAAGAAACTGGATGTAGATTGAACAATGAATGAGGATAAAAATAATTGAAAAAGACTATTTGAATATCGCCATAGTTATGACTGAAGTTGAAAATAAATTTTAAAAATATCCTATGGCTACAGGTGTTTATGTATTTTCTTGCCTGTGATTCGATTTAAAAACAATTCAACTTCCAGTGATCCAGAGAGAAGTTGATTCTTGACTATTTCCGTAGGCTTCAGGAAGTAGGCATTGTTGGCCCTTGGCTTGATCAATGGCTGATGGCGTTAGTCAAGAAACATCCTCATTTTTGCCCGTTCAACTTATTTCTCCACTCGTCACATAGGCGGCCTGTTGATCGAGAGTGCAAAGCGCTGAGTTCGTAGGGACACATTTTTGTTTTTGTATGCTTTCCTAACCTCGCAGAGGTTTCGACTCATGGGGCGTTGGCAAACTGTATTCGCATAGATACCTATTATTTATGAGTACCAGGTGTTTTTCTCATGAAATTTGTAATACCCTGTAGAGCGGGATGACAGTTACTTTATTGAGTTAGAATTGATTTCACACTTAGGCCTCATATTTTTTTGGTATTGTTGGCGTCTAGTATTCTCATATACGCTACTGACCAGTGGAATGTGCTTATGTCACTAGTCACCTGAAACAGACTTGTGCAAATGCTGGTTCATAAGTGTTCGACGTGAGGTCGAACTTCGAACAAGCATATTATGTGATGGTGTTCGCGTTCATTGAATTGTGATCAAATAATCTGACATCAGATATGTATGAACCAACAGAACGGAGGGCCAACAGACTGTTTCTCCTTTGCCAAACTTCATCAGTTGCACTTGGCCAACTGTCAATCTATTCATGAGGACTATTACTATATATAGAGTAGATCAAAATCCCCGAATGGTAGGAGGACTATCTAGTCTTCAGAGCCATTTAGTAACACAAGTGCTCGAAGGGTACTACTATATATTCAGTAATTTTTCCAACCTTACAAGGCATATGATTCACTCCATATATAAAATTATCCTTCGTGAATCGATTGTCAGCTGGCCTAGTGCAACTGATGATGCTTGCAACATAATGCATGAAATACAAATATTTCCTTCTTTGGTATATATTCACGTGCACACAGCCCAGCAACCTCAATCTTTGCACCTTTGCCATATTAGATGACTCCAAGGACTGGATCGTCCTCCTACCCTTCGGGCCAAGTAATCAAAGAGTTTCGTGTTCGAACCTGATATCCAGTATATTCCCACCGTTTGCCTTGAAGGGTGCCGATGATTGTGTAAAGTTGGTATTCCGATTGGATATCTAGTACCTATTTATCGCTTCTGTGCGTCTGTGCTGTGAAGCTGCTATAGTGAGATACTTGTAACGTCATCAAGTATCCGCCAATATTGGTTTTTTGAATGATCCACAGAATTTGATGGTTTGGATCCGCGTTTTTTTTAATAATGACAGCATTTATTATAGAGGGCACTTTAGTGAACTCATCCCATCTCTCGGTTTTTCTGGAAATGACATCAACCATAGGTTTACAAATTGTTTTATTCATCAATCGGTTAGAGATTATTGAAACGATTTCATCAATACTGGGTTTGATTGGGTAATGTGAATCAATCACGAAGATATTCACGTTTGAAGTTTCCATAAACTCAATGGGAGTGACGGCGCAATATCGAAGCTTCTTCCTTTGCCACACTTATTGAGATCATGATAACTTTCTTGTCATGACCACAATATATGTATCTGCCATGTGACCATTCTTGTTGGATATGTATCTGAATTCATAACAAAAATAATTATGCCAAAGCAAAACAAGCAAACATGCACATTTGGAGAGATTCTGAAAGAATAAACAGAGAAAGTACCTACTCGAATACTCAAAAATCAACAGTAAGCATCACAAATCAGCTAACTCCAGTGAGGATATAAGATAATGAAGAGTTTCGTCCAAAATGTAAAAGGAAAAGTTTCCAGATTATACATACGGGGCATTATCGATCAATCACTGAAAGTCTTGATATCGCCATGGGGTGTGATTCCTAACAAAATATGGAGGTGTTGGCACAGCTGGTGTAGAATACATGGAAATATATTTCAACTTAAAGATAAAAATTGGAGAATTGGGCATTAGTTCACAATAAGATTTTCACAAAGATGGAAGCCTTCATACTGTCAGACAATTCATGAATAAAAGTCAGTTTCAAGATTACATCAGTTTTGAACAAAAATATACCAACATAACCTCTATTTGCAATCACACGAAGATGACAGTTGGTATGAAACGTCGTCTCATAGTTAGTACAAGTTTCTTTAACGTGACTATTACACTGGTCAGAGCGACAACATTACGACTCCATACAAGTACAAGAAGTGAGTAACGGACTTTTCAACATGGTCTTGTAGATGTCTGTACAACACATTTTAACGCATGTGTTTCTTTTTATGTTCTGATTCCCACGAAGAGGGATATCCTATAATGTTCAGAGAACATCGTGAGAATCAAGGGAAATAAGGTAGGAATTGGTGTTCTTAGTGGTGCCCGCGAGAGTCTTGTTTTCGAGACAACACTCGAGACGAGAATCGGACAAGATGAGACGAGGCTTTCATTAGTCTCGTCTCGAGTCTTGTGCAAGACTTTTCGTGTCTCGTGCAAGAGTCTCGCTGGTAAATATTTCTGCGTGCCGACTGCAGACTTGAGAATTTTCTTTCATAACACAACATATTCAGAAAGAATTCAGACTATCTAGCACAGATAGACGAAACATTTCATTCATAAATACTTCAAAAACACAATCCATGATTATTGTAAAACGACGTAATGCGTGAAACGAAAACGGACTATTACGGCGGAATATAATGTTGGATTAAAGTTTTTGTTTTGTTTATTTGTTTAGAATATACGTGTCACTTTTCATTTCATTCTATAACTTTCGAATATAATATAATGATATGTTGTTTTTCTTGTTTAGATGTATGATTTTAGAATGTACCTATATGGTACTTACTTTTCAATGAAGAATGTTATTTTTGTTAGAATTTTCTCTTCCTACTTCTACATTAAGTGTGAATACTCAAAGATTATACCTAAGAAGTCGGTGAAGGTAAATATTCCGTACTAGACTGGAACAAGATTATGCATGACGAAATAGCGATACATTTGCGAGACTCTCGTACGAGACGCGAGACAAGACGAGACTCGGGGCTGCGAGACGAGACTCGAGACAAGACTACTCATGATCAAATGACTGTCATCAGTCGTTCACATTTTACAATTCATAGGACATGAAAGCGTGTCGCTAAATCAGCTTGTGTGAATATGTTACCGGACAAACTCGATTTCAGTATGAACTAGAGTTCTTCCTAGGCTGAACCAGTATATCAGTAGAGCGATAGGATGAAATATTTTATCCTAGGCTGAACTGGTTTTTCCTGAAATGAATTAATGACAAGTGAATCTGATTGATAAAAAATTCAATAACTACGTTACCGACTGATCTAGTCTTAGAGGTGTATGTACCATCCTCATCGATACCAAGTCGAGGACTCCGAACATTCCAAGCACAACACATGAGCTAGACATTTCGAAACTGAAACATTTTATGTTGTTTATAGATCTGAAGTTCGGAGTCCTTGACTTGTCATCGATTTTTTGTTAATATTTTGTGAGGAAGGAACATAAACCTCTATGGGTTGATCATTCGGGAACGTAGTCATCGAATTTTTCAACAATCAGCTCGACTTGTTATATTAATCTATTTCAGGAAAAAACAGTTTAGACTAAGTCAAACTAGTTTATACAATCGCTCTTCGCATTTACTGGATTAGCCTATATAGGTAAAACTAGTTCATTCTGAAATCGGATTTGTCCGGTATATCAAATACACAAAAATATAATATGTAAGGTGATGAACTGGAAGTCTGGTACTGATTCCAAACATTGTTCTTCATTTCAGAGCATTCCAAGGAGAGTTCGTTTTCGTAAATATAATCTCGCTATTATATTTACTGTATGATTTAATGAGAGGCCAACACAATGTAACACCTTTTTACTTCTATTCATACATATGTGTGCGTTTTTTTTTATTAAGGAAGTGGAAGCAGAAAATCACAGAGTGGAAAGTTCGAATCCATCAAGGTTTCTCGATCAGGATGGAGGATGATCAGATGGTGGGTGCCCTGTATAAAGTCAAAATTTATCAAAATTGAGTTGACTCATAAGGATACATTTATCGAATCCTTAGGTGATGGAATGGAGTATATAACCCCTACTATTTTCGAAGCTGAAATAGATGTATGTCTACTTGGGTCGAATGTTCAATAACAAAAACTAGTGACCTCGAGTATATAATATGAATATGATATTGAGAATATACTTCCCAACTAAACTGGTGATTTGGAAAATATGTCATGTCATACTTCTATACATTGTTCATTTCAATGCATTTCTTTCGGGATCTATGTATACATATATTCCTTCTCACATACGTTCTTCTGCTCATCATACAAGATAATCAGTATGATATGACACGGTTGAGAGATTTGTAAAGTTCAATCAAGTACAAGAATAATTTCGATGATGGTGAGCCTTTCCAGGAGCCCAATTTGCTCAGAAAAGCGAATTCAGTAATTTACGAATGAAACATAAACAATTATAACAACTCTTTTGATGTTTTGGAAAAGAAAAAGATTTTTACTTGTTATAGGCACGGCAGCTCGTTTGTTTGGGAGCAGGTCGTGAGTTAGTTCTTTTTTTAGGTAACTAGTGGGGTTATCCTTTTGTCAGGCGCCACTCAGTTTTCACAGCTGAATTACTGAGAAAAAAATCCAAGATATAAATATAAGCCAAAATAACTGTTAACAGATTTATTCACCTTAACACGTCAACAATAGGTATTCAAATGGTGGTAAATATGTACTATGATTGTAACTCAGTACAAGGGTAGATTTCCCTTCATATAGGCCTATACTTTGGGTTCACAGAGTCTCTAACAGACCCAATAATTCTATTGAATGTAAAATCCGATCTTAGACTGTTATGTGTTATTGACAAGTGTTCAAATATCTCATGACATTAGACAGTGAAAAATAACTATTTAAATGTCCTCAGACAGTGAAAAAATATGTATGATAAATGTCTTCAAGACAGGGAAAAAAGTACATGTTAAATGTCCTCAGACAGGGAAAAAATATGTAAGTGAAATGTCCTCAAGACAGGGAAAAAATATGCAATTGAAATGTCCTCAAGACAGGGAAAAAAGTATATGTATATGGAATATTCTGACCTTAGCTGCAAGTTCTGGATTTTGAACCATGAGATTCCAACTGTGGTCCAATAGATCTCACTACCTGGATGAACAAAGACACTCCTCCCTCAGTCGGCGGTAGGGGTTAGGTGTGCTAGGAAAACTGGATCCCCACACAGTTGACAGGATTCACAACCACCTGGAGACCTGGGCACTTGGTGTATCCCAGGGCAACTGGATTCTGCACTGCAACTCTGGCTGACGGGTCCACAGGCTGCCTACCATCCAAGCTGGACCAGGACGTCTCACTATCTGACTGGGCTCTGGGAGTTCAGGCTCCAAAGTTACACAAATCCTAGGGATGAAGGATCATCAACCATACCAGGAGTCTGGACTCCCCTGGACTTCCTGTCAGAAGTCAGGATCACTGGCTATCTAAACCAGAAGGGCTGCTAGGGACTTGCACTGTTGGCAGCAAGGATTCTGCCAGAAATTCCAGGCTGTCGGGTCCTATAGATGCCCAGAGACATGCACAAGAAATCACCAGGGTCTTGCTTCCACCTTCAAGTGTGTTGGTGACTCAGGCTTCAAAGCACGAAGATCCCTCAGGTGCCTCAACCATTGAAAAAAGTGTCCAAGTGATGTCCAAACAGTGAAGTCCAGAAAACAGTTCAAGATTTCTAAATGCCCATAGTTGATGAATGATCCGATTTTTAGTGATCCATCCAGTTAACAGTGTTGATTGATAAAATTCAAGTCCAGAAACATGCCATGTGGTCAACAGAAAATGGAGTTCATATCATCCACTTAGTCTGTACCCCCTGCTCCCCTGTATAAGGCCGTGATATCTTCCTATCGGAAAGGCCTAACACAAAAGTAGGTGTCTACCACCTGACTTGATCGCACGAGAGTCAAAATCAAAAAGGGCTTCATTTTGGCTTCAGCACATGAAACCTTTTCGCAAGAGAAGGAATCAGCAAGAAGGATGAATAAACGGAAATTGCTCAAATAACAAGTTTCCGTCAATCAGAGCACTTTTGATCTATTGCAAAAAAATAATACAAACCAAATTCCGTCTCTGCGCAATGTCAATCTAGCCACCCAAATAATATGATTCAAGTCAGATTCAGGGATGCAACTTGAAAGAAATATTAAATATCCATCATGACATCGATAGTCGATACGATAGTCGATACATTAGTCGATTCACCAGTCGATACAAAATTGCGAATATCCCTGCACCATTACAGGCCACTGCCACTAAACGCGACAAACAGTCTTCTACTGGCAAGAGACTACAATGTAAACAACAATATTCATGGGCATCTGAGAAATGTGTGAGAATTGTTAAGAAGTGGACTAAAATAACCCAACAGTCATCCAGTCATGGACATTGAAAATGAAAACATTTAACAAGATGGAATTATGTAAAGTACCTCAAAACCTAGAAAATAAATCATTGAGTTACGCAGTGCATCTCTACAAAGCTTCCCCATTACCCATTTGCAGAATTCACACCATGGAGCATGAAAAGGCAAATTTTCATGTTACATTCACCCCCTTCCTCGGATATAAAAAATAGGCATTGAAAGATGACTATTTTTTATACTCGGAATCTATATGTACAGACAAAAAATTCTTAATATTAAATTGAGCTCAATTGTCCTATTTACTAATTCCTATCATCTATGAATTGAGGCTAAGCTTAATTCAACCTACAATCTACCTTAACCTGTATCTACAATGGTATGTACAAATCACTTGCGTGAAGTGTTCAGTAACCTCTTCATGATCATGATTCCTACTAATCGTCACATGCAGATTCCTCATCACTATGGATTGTGGAGACATCAGTGAGTGATCCATGATATGGTTTTAAATCCTGAACATGCCAAGTTCCGGCGTCTGAGCCATCTTGGTACTTCAAAACATACACTAGTTTTGATTTTTTCTTTGCTACCGTGCAAAGAGTGTAGCGTGGAGCTAACTTTTGAGCAAAACTGTTAGCAGCATTTGAGAGGACCCGGTTCCTCTTCCAAACCTTGTCTCCTATGAAAAATTCTATGTCCCTTCTCCGTAAATTATAATATTTAGCATTCCTTTTATATGATGAATTCAATTCATTTTGAACATCCTTAAAAATTTCAGATAAATTACCTAAGTTCTGAGCCCATCGCTCTCTACTGGTTGTATCTAATTGTACATCTCCTTTTCCATAATATTTTCCTGAACAGGGAACCTCACGTCCGAAATTCAAAAAGGCAGGGCTGTAACCTGTCACATCATGCACCGCAGTTCTCATAGCATATGCTATTCTAGGCAACTCTTTATCCCATGTTTTATGATTTCCATTTACATAACTCCGGACTGCTGTACAGATGGTACGGTTTGCTCGTTCTACATAGTTAGCCTGAGGATGGTAATATGGCGTATATCGAAACGTAGACTCATAGTCCTGAACAAGTTTTTTTATGGATTTACTAATGAGTTGTCTGCCATTATCGCATACTATGTGCTGAGGCACTCCATAAACTAGGAAAACATCATTTTCTAAAAATTTTATTATACTGCTAGAAGTAGCATTTCTTAAAGGACAAATCAAAGGATATTTAGTAAACCAGTCAGATACTACCAAAATGTATTGAAAACCACTTGAGCTTCTGGGAAGAGGTCCCATTAAATCTACGGCTATCACTTGCCATGGAAAACGTACACTACGCTCAGTACCCATTAGTCCAAATTTTGAGTGATTAGGTGCTTTTTGTGAAGCGCACATCTTGCATGATTTCACGTATTGAGTTATATCTCTCCTCATCTTTGGCCAATAGTACGTAAGAGCAACTCTAGTATATGTTTTGTGGTAACCTGCATGTGAAGCAGTACTAGGATCATGACATAAAGATATCATGTGTTTTCTTTGACACTTTGGAACCAACAACTTCCACTCAGAAACGTTAGAGTCCATATCTAATTTGGACGGAATTAACTTGTATACATAACCTTCTTTTACAGACCATTGTGGATACTCATCGATCAGGTTTATGTAGAATTTTTGTGCGAATGTTCTCATAAAATGAATCTAATTTAGTTAAATCAATATCTAAGGAAATGCAATTTTCATTCATCACACAAATGTCTTCAGACACACTCAATTTCTCAGAGTCTTCCAAAGGTGAATCAACTGGACTACGAGATAAAATGTCAGGAATTACATTCAATGCTCCTTTGATATAAGCAATATCAAAATCAAACTGGCTGAGCCGAACACTCCAGCGAGCAAGTCTGCCTGTGGGATTTTTCATTTTAAAAAACCATTTAAGGGATGCATGATCACTAACAAGAGTAAATTTTACTCCTTCCACATATGGACGAAATTTCTCGCAGGCAAAAATACAAGCTAAGGTTTCCTTCTCAGTTGTGCTGTAGTTTCTTTCACTTTTAGACAAACTTCTTGAAGCATAAGCTATAACCTTTTCCACATTATTTTGATTTTGAGTGAGTACACCACCTAAACCGGTGTCTGATGCATCACATTGTATTACAAATGGTAAAGAAAAATCTGGGCTAGCCAAGACAGGTGCAGATACTAATGCATTTTTTATATTCTGAAAAGCTTTATCTGCCTCATCAGACCATTTTATCTTTTGTCCTTTTTTCTTATTTTTCAAAAGATCATTTATAGGTGACATTAATGTTGAAAACTGTGGGATGAACCTCCTATACCAACTACATAAGCCAGTGAATCTTTTTACTTCTGTAGTGTTTGTTGGTCTAGGAAAATTCACCATAGCTAGAACTTTTGAAGAATCTGTTTTTAACCCAAATTTATCAACAACAAACCCCAGATACTTGAGTGAAGATTTGAAAAATTCGCATTTGTTGATGTTTACTGTGAGGTTTGCTTCTTTTAAACGCTTTGACACTTCTCTGAGTAATTGAATGTGTTCTTGAAAGGTTGAACTAATAATGATTGCATCATCTAAGTAAACAAATACGTTAGGCTCCATCTCTGGATCAAAAATGGCGTCCATTAGTCTCTGTTGGCATTGGGCAGCATTGGAAAGACCAAAAGGCATGACATTAAAATGAAATAGGCCCCTCCCAGGGACAGAAAATGCAGTCTTTTCCTTAGATTCATCATCCAAGGGAATCTGCCAAAACGCACTTTTTAAATCAATGGATGAAATGTAATTTGCCTTGCCTAACAATGATAAAATTCTATCAACTACAGGAAGAGGATAGCTGTCTTTCTTAGTGAGCAAATTCAACTTACGACCATCAAAACAGAAACGAAATTCTCCATTAGCCTTTTTTACCAACAGTACTGGAGATGACCATTCACTACTGGATGGTTCAACTACATTTAGAGCTAACATATTGTCTAATTCCTTATTTAAATGACCTAGCATATAAGGTGACATTAAATACTGCCGTTGCTTGACAGGCTGAGCATCTCCAGTTTCAATATGGTACGTCAGTTTATTAGTTCTCCCTAATTGACCATCTTTAGATAATTTTTTAAATTCAGAAATTACTTCATTAACTACAATTTTCTGGTCTCGGGACATATCGTCTAGACTTTTAACTTGATCAGCTGTGAATGACATGTCATTATTTATTACGACTGAAGCGATATTGACATTGGTACAATCACTGACCTCCCAAGAATTATCTTTGAAATTTACTTTCAATTTGAACTCATTACAAAAATCACTTCCTAATATAAATGAGTAATTCAAAGAAGGAACTATAAGGAATGAAATAATTTGACATTTACTTCCAGCTAAAATAGGAATATCAACTGTACCTGTGACAGTCTGTTTAGCATTATCTGCAGTAAGAACAAAATTGTGTTTAGAATTTTTTATATCTAGATTCAAAGACTTGACAAATTCAATACCTTTATTACCAATTGTGCTTTTACTTGCACCTGAATCTAGCAAAGCAATAATTTTTTGTCCAAATACTGTAACATTTACATAGGGTCTATTGTCAAAATCTTTTTTGACAAAAATAGGAGCAGTAGCATTAATATTTTGAAAATAATTTTTAACAAATGAAATCAAATTATTTTGTTCTGATGTTCGAACTTTGGCATCAAGTTGCGGAGGCAAAACGTGCCCAGGATTAAATGGTTTTACCTCCGGGACTCGTTTCCCGAACATTTTGAGCATTCACTAAGAGTTACTCCTGGATTCCCACATCTAAAGCAGAACTTAGTTCTTTTTAAAGTACAATGCCTAAAATGATGATTCTCTAATTTGCAATTAAAACAAACCATAGGTTTTCTATTTTCGCTACTTTTATTTTCAGTGCTACTGCTAGCTTGCTGATTATTAGACCTTTTGTATACTCGTGAATTCCAAGACTTTTTTTGCTGAAAATTATTGCTTTCTAAACTGCAATTATTAAACTCATAATCTAAATCACAGGCAACAGAATTGACATGAGATTTCCTTGAGTTGGATTTAACCTGAAGATCTCTAAAAACTTCTTCTAAAACTTTGACATCAGTGATTAATTCCTCTATTGAGAGCTAGTTTTTCTACAAATTCTGGTCTTAAATTTTTCTGAATCCACTTCACTTTTGTGACTAGCGCTGGGGTAGACGTGAGCCTACTGAATAGTTGATCCATTACAGCCACAAAAATGACAATTGATTCATCCTCAAATTGTTTCCTATGTGTAATAGTCTCCCAGAGCTCCTCATCATAGTCCCTACTCAAGAAATCCTGTTCTAAACGTTTAGCTAAAGAGTCCCAATCACTTACAATATTGTTCTCCTTGACATGACGAAGCCACAAAAGAGCCTTACCAGAGAATAAGTCAACTGCCGATTCATACAGTTGCTGTCGAGTAACCTGTCTAGCCTCAGCTAGTTCATACACCCTTTCTAGAAAAGATTTAACCCCTAGAGATTTTTTTGAACCGTCAAATTTTAAGTCCCACTTATAAATTGAAGCTGGTTTTGAAGTGCTTGGCAACATGTTAGGATGAATTCTTGGAGAAGATGTATTTACAGATGGATCAAACATGGGTGGTTCTTCTGCAATCCTCTCATCTAACTCTGCTTCTAAAGTTAAACAGGAAGCATATGCTTCATTACGAAATTCTGTAGGTGCTGTGTTACCTTCAACATTTTTGATTCTATTTATTCTCATCATAACATGTGCCAAACGAGATCTTAACCTCAAATATAAAGGATCAGTTACTGGACCATTAAAATCTGGAATTAGTTGACTAATGTTGTCTAAAGTGTTACTAATTGAAACTTTCTCACTATCAAAATTGTATTCTGTATCAACAAGACTAGTAGCTGATATACCCGACTTTTCCTCTATCTTCATGGCTGCTGATAGAACTTTACGTTTGTCAGTCATAGGCCTATTTGTTACTATTCCTCTCAATCTCAATTCATAGTTGACTTCCTCAATAAGTAAATGTCTAGCTTTTAATTCAGACTCCATTTTAAAAACTTTTTGTTCCTTTTTAAAAAATTAAGTTAAGTAATATATGCCCAGGTATTTATATATACCTAAAAAATAATCAGGGTACCTGAATAAATGCACATGAAAACAACTTGATCATATAACCATAATGAAAATTCCCCAAAAGGTAAAGGCTGCAATGCAAAAATACTCTGTGCACAAAATGACTCACCTCACTACAGGCAGATGAAGTTGGACTGAAAATGGGGCTGCTCAAATCCAGAACTCCAGTGTACAGAACTCCAATAGAACTCCAATAAACCTTCAAGTGAACTCCAAAAGAATCCTTGGTAAAATGTTCAATTTTCGACAAAGTTCAATTTTCCACTAGTTTTTTCCAGTTGATGTTGTGCTAAAAAGTTTCAAAAATTTCACTATCTAATTTTTATAATGACCTAATTCAACAGTCTAAAAATCGGGCCCCACGTTCATGGTGCCAATTATCTATAACAACTCTTTTGATGTTTTGGAAAAGAAAAAGATTTTTACTTGTTATAGGCACGGCAGCTCGTTTGTTTGGGAGCAGGTCGTGAGTTAGTTCTTTTTTTAGGTAACTAGTGGGGTTATCCTTTTGTCAGGCGCCACTCAGTTTTCACAGCTGAATTACTGAGAAAAAAATCCAAGATATAAATATAAGCCAAAATAACTGTTAACAGATTTATTCACCTTAACATG
This sequence comes from Phaedon cochleariae, assembly GCA_918026855.4. Classification (NCBI taxonomy): domain Eukaryota; kingdom Metazoa; phylum Arthropoda; class Insecta; order Coleoptera; family Chrysomelidae; genus Phaedon; species Phaedon cochleariae. Next base: position 12,352,585 of record OU896710.1, on the reverse strand, counting down.
TCAACAATAGGTATTTAAATGGTGGTAAATATGTACTATGATTGTAACTCAGTACAAGGGTAGATTTCCCTTCATATAGGCCTATACTTTGGGTTTACAGAGTCTCTAACAGACCCAATAATTCTATTAAATTTAAAATCCGATCTTAGACTGTTATGTGTTATTGACAAGTGTTCAAATATATCATGACATTAGACAGTGAAAAATAACTATTTAAATGTCCTCAGACAGTGAAAAAATATGTATGATAAATGTCTTCAAGACAGGGAAAAAAGTACATGTTAAATGTCCTCAGACAGGGAAAAAATATGTAAGTGAAATGTCCTCAAGACAGGGAAAAAATATGCAATTGAAATGTCCTCAAGACAGGGAAAAAAGTATATATGGAATATTCTGACCTTAGCTGCAAGTTCTGGATTTTGAACCATGAGATTCCAACTGTGGTCCAATAGATCTCACTACCTGGATGAACAAAGACACTCCTCCCTCAGTCGGCGGTAGGGGTTAGGTGTGCTAGGAGAACTGGATCCCCACACAGTTGACAGGATTCACAACCACCTGGAGACCTGGGCACTTGGTGTATCCCAGGGCAACTGGATTCTGCACTGCAACTCTGGCTGACGGGTCCACAGGCTGCCACCAGGGCAAGCTCTTCCTACCATCCAAGCTGGACCAGGACGTCTCACTATCTGACTGGGCTCTGGGAGTTCAGGCTCCAAAGTTACACAAATCCTAGGGATGAAGGATCATCAACCATACCAGGAGTCTGGACTCCCCTGGACTTCCTGTCAGAAGTCAGGATCACTGGCTATCTAAACCAGAAGGGCTGCTAGGGACTTGCACTGTTGGCAGCAAGGATTCTGCCAGAAATTCCAGGCTGTCGGGTCCTATAGATGCCCAGAGACATGCACAAGAAATCACCAGGGTCTTGCTTCCACCTTCAAGTGTGTTGGTGACTCAGGCTTCAAAGCACGAAGATCCCTCAGGTGCCTCAACCATTGAAAAAAGTGTCCAAGTGATGTCCAAACAGTGAAGTCCAGAAAACAGTTCAAGATTTCTAAATGCCCATAGTTGATGAATGATCCGATTTTTAGTGATCCATCCAGTTAACAGTGTTGATTGATAAAATTCAAGTCCAGAAACATGCCATGTGGTCAACAGAAAATGGAGTTCATATCATCCACTTAGTCTGTACCTCCTGCTCCCCTGTATAAGGCCGTGATATCTTCCTATCGGAAAGGCCTAACACAAAAGTAGGTGTCTACCACCTGACTTGATCGCACGAGAGTCAAAATCAAAAAGGGCTTCATTTTGGCTTCAGCACATGAAACCTTTTCGCGAGAGAAGGAATCAGCAAGAAGGATGAATAAACGGAAATTGCTCAAATAACAAGTTTCCGTCAATCAGAGCACTTTTGATCTATTGCAAAAAAATAATACAAACCAAATTCCGTCTCTGCGCAATGTCAATCTAGCCACCCAAATAATATGATTCAAGTCAGATTCAGGGATGCAACTTGAAAGAAATATTAAATATCCATCATGACATCGATAGTCGATACGATAGTCGATACATTAGTCGATTCACCAGTCGATACAAAATTGCGAATACCCCTGCACCATTACAGGCCACTGCCACTAAACGCGACAAACAGTCTTCTACTGGCAAGAGACTACAATGTAAACAACAATATTCATGGGCATCTGAGAAATGTGTGAGAATTGTTAAGAAGTGGACTAAAATAACCCAACAGTCATCCAGTCATGGACATTGAAAATGAAAACATTTAACAAGATGGAATTATGTAAAGTACCTCAAAACCTAGAAAAGAAATCATTGAGTTACGCAGTGCATCTCTACAAAGCTTCCCCATTACCCATTTGCAGAATTCACACCATGGAGCATGAAAAGGCAAATTTTCATGTTACACAATTTATGAGATATGTAGCAGAATGTCCCATGTGTGATAAAACAACTACTTTCAGAACTCCTTTCCCTCATCAGCAACATGGAGTTATACAAATCTTATGGATTATAATTGTAATGTATTTTGATAACTCATATTAACGTTGATAAACGTTCAACCATACCTTAGTTGATAATTAACATTCATGTCAACATCCTATGTCAACAGTTGAAACTGTCATGAAATGACAGTGAATGAGATTCGCTCCAAGAGAAGGCTGAATATTGATGCTCATTCTATTTCCGATTCATTCTGTTGAAGGTGGCAAATAAAATCAACTTTCTGTGTATTATACTTCATATTATTCACCAATGGTTTCACAAGCTAGAAAGTCTACGTTTATTATTGAAGAAATATTAACAATATAACGTCCCATGTGCGGGACTCTATAATATATCAGTACACTGCGGCCGGCAGCTGGCATCAGTGCTGAACACCCAGCAATCATATTCAGTTCCCCGACAAAAGGCCAGTACAACATAATCGACACATTGAGTTTCCCATAGCAAGCCCAGCATATACATAAATGATGGGACTGTAATGGCCAATTAACGACATTGGATACATACTATCAAGATAGGGGAGGGGTAGGTATTTTAGGGGTCCAATGGATCTGAAAGTTCTAGCACCTCTTTATTTCACAATATAACCCTCTCATCATGAATCAGACACATATCAGATTCTAAGAAAACAATTTTATGAATGACACAATGATATCTTCTTAACCTCTCTGTTCTTCAAACTTCTCGGAGTGATTGTTTGCTGTTTGGTATGTGATATCTACATCTTATTGGGTAGCATTCCTTCGATGTTGATTCTTCGTTGTGAGGTACTTCTGAAATGCATCATCAGTTATATATCAGTGGCCTATGAGTTGAATGAGTTTATAACTTGATAATATAATCTGATGACGTGATAACATGAAGCTCTTCCATTCTCATTAGTTTCTTGGCACTGATATATTTTATGTAGTTCAGCTACCTTATTGTTACTTAGTTCTCTGATATAAAGACAGTTCGACATAACCAAAGATTGCTTCTGATAGCAACAAACGAGTTAAAAATAATAGTTTCTTTTGGAGAAGTATATCCAACTCCAATTATTATGATCATCAGGTATATGAGGTCACGAGATACCAAACACATGCATTCGATAATGAAATTCGATACACTATGTAGGTAGATTGATACTTACTCAATATTATCATAATTGAAGCTTCTCATGATCTACAAAGCGCAGATACGGCCTGTTCTAGAATACGGTTTCCACATAATGGGGTTCAGCACCGAAACAAACGCTGATGTTCTTAGATTCTATCCAGATAGAAGCCATTCGCCTGGTGGGTGACGCCACACTCACTCACTCTTTGACATCATTGGAACACCGTAGAAAGGTCGGCGACCTTTCACTTTTCTATCGATACTTCCACGGGAAATGTTCTTCGGAAATCTCCGCTATCATCCCTTCACTAGCAATACCAGTCAGACGTACTAGACAAGCCCATTCAGCACATCCTTCCGTTGTCAACCTCGAAAGATGTCGAATAGCACTTTATCAACTCCTTCATCAATAGAACTGCTAGGCTCTGAAATTCATTGCCTGAGGAAGTATTCCCAACAACATATAATCCCCAGAAGTTGACTGTCCCTATCCTCCCTAGGAACGCACGATGTTCTTCGAACATTATAGGGATTCCCTTTCGTGCGCCCCAAGCGATAAAAAAAAATCTGTAATTCAGAATGCGACAATAATCAATATCCATACTACGTTATTGGTGATTCAGATATGTAACATGAAATAAATATAAATTTGTGATTCGGATTCAAATTCAGATATCATCAATAATTGTAATTGAGAATGTGTCAATTGTTATTCAAACTGATGGATTCATGAAGTTTTCCATGTGGAACCAGCAACTTCAGAATTATGGAATATTCTCATTGGTGGAAATGGGAAAGTAATTATAGAAAACGTAAGTTCCGAAAGAAATATTGGCTCAACAAGCAAGGGTTAAACCGTTCCATATTTCTGAATTACAAATGGAGCTTCCCCAATTTCAATGTACTATTTCTAGATATCAATTAGCCAATCTGAATAGATAGAATTGATATCTTCTGAATTCCAATTGATTTATCTGAATCTCAACTGACGCTTTCTGAATTTCAATCAACTAATCTGAATAACAATTGACCCAGGTTTGAATTACAAATAATAATAATAATAATAATAATAATAATAATAATATTTATTCAATATATATGTATATATATAATACAATTTTAATAAGTATAACAATTACAAATACAATAAGTATTACCTACAACAAGGTTTGAACATCAGTGAATAAATATTGATAATCTACTAAAAGTCTTAGGACTTGTTCGTAGATGCATGTGCATTCAAAACTTCGAATTGAAAGAGAGAATTATTCATAGATATAAGTGTGTCTGCGTATAGTATAATAATTAATTAGAATATTGAAAGACAAGCAGTTCTCCTCTAAAAGAAAAACTTGTACGTGGAGACCGCTCATCCAACTAGATTCTGTGGGGTACCTACTCAAATAGTTTGTTCTTATTGTTATAATGAATGAGAATAGAATCAGTAATGAATTGATTAGTGGTTAACCAGATTATGTATATATTCTCTAGGGTTTGTATGCAACCATGCTTTCAATTTGTTTTTGAATAAATTCATTGGTCTTATTGACTTTAAATTCTCTGGTAAGTGATTATAAAACTTCGGGCTTAGATATACAAGAGATCTTTGAAATATTGTTTTTTCAGCTTTTGGTACTGAAACTGAATTACATCGGTATCTTGTCTTATATTGATGGGTAATCAACAAGCCGAACATGTTATAGATTAACTTGAATTCAGCTGACTTTGAACTAGTGCGTAGTACTAATATAAAAAAATATCTTCTAATAATATAATGTATTACATGTTTATCTTTTTCATTTTATATATAAGTAGGTATGTGTATTTTTACAGATGTATATAGTGTTTATGTGTTTGTATATGTATGTATATACACGGGTGTATGAGTGTATGTGTATCCATGTATAAGTATGTGTGTAATCTGTACTCAACTGTAACTAGATTAAGTATACCTAATTCCACGATATCTTTAACGTAGATACTCACCACGCGCGGATTTATTTCCTTGTGGTTGTCAGCGTTTATTTATCACTAATATTAAGTATGTATATTTTTCTATTTGTACCCTTCAGAAAGTGAAAATAAACATCATTATTATTATTATTATAATCTCAAACAGTTCCGATTTGCGGGTATGTTTTCTAACTAAAACTGAATAGAAATATAGTTGCTTGAGATCAAACAAGTTTGATTCGTGAAATAGTTGTTCTGTTGGGTAGGTTTGACATTTTTTCATTATTATTTTTATAATATATTTTTGTACAGTTTGTAGGCTGTGCATATGGGTGTCTGTTGTTCCCCCCCATGCTATTATTCCATATGACAAGTGACTTTCTACAAGTGAATAGTACAAAATTTTTAGCTGGTTAGTATCGAGTATTCCTACCAGATATTTGAACTTTGGTAATAAACTCCTGATTTTGTTAGTGACATACTGTGTTTGTTTATTCCATTTCAAGTGGCTGTCAATATATATACCCAAATATTTGATATTTTCAGCTGATTGGATGTAGGTTGGTATATTATTTATTCTCACAGTAAGTATATTATGATCTGGTAAATGGTTTTTATAGGAAGCGAATGGGACATAATGAGTTTTCTCAAAGTTAACAGTGAGTAGTTTGGATGCAAACCATTCGGCGATTTTCGTAAAATCTCTCTCAGCTTTACTTTTCAACATAGTCCAACTTTGCTCCTGGTACAGAACAACTGTGTCATCAGCAAAACCCATTATGTCACCTTCTGTATCCAAACTGAAGAGATTATTGATGTAGATATTGAAAAATATGGGACCCAATACCGTTCCTTGGGGGACTCCATATTCTACTACTTCGTAATCGCTGTATACATCTCCGATTTTTACACACTGATTACGATTTGTGAGATAGTTTTCCAATAGTCTCAGTGGAGTACCGCGAATGCCAACCTGCTCGAACGTTTGGAGAAGTTGAATATGGCTGACAGTATCAAAGGCTTTGGCCAGGTCGACAAAGACACAAAGAGTCGGTTTTTTATCGTTCAATGCATTATATAGTTTTGTTGTTAATTCACCGATTGCGTCTTGTGTCGACCGGGCTTGTCTGAAACCATATTGCCTATTTGAAATAATGTTGAACCTGTCTAAAAAGTTAACTAATCTTTGTTTTAATACTTTCTCGAAAATTTTTGCAATGTTTGAAATTAGGGATATTGGTCGATAATTAGCCATATCCAACTTACTTCCTTTTTTATATAGGGGTTTTATGACAGCTGTTTTCAGTTCATTTGGAAATTTTCCTGTTTCAAACGACTTATTTATGAGATGAGTAATTGGTTTCGCGATTTCATTAACAATAAGTTTCAAGGTTTCGGACTTGATTCCATCTAGTCCTGGCGATTTATTGTTTTTCAGTGAGTGTATTATTGTAATTATCTCTTCTTCTGTGGTACCTCGCAGAAAAAAAGAGTTAGGAATGCGTTGTTCTTTGAATTTTCTGTTGTTGTTTTGTTGGATTTTACTTGCGAGGTTTTTTCCGATATTTGTGAAAAATTTAATGAACTCTTGTGAGATTTGCTTCGTATTGGTTAATGTATCTTCATTCTCATTTTTTATTTTCTCAATGATTCCTCCTTTTTTTGTTTTTGAGCTACATATTTCTTTAACGCACATCCAAAGGCCTTTGGAATTATTTTTTGCTCCAGTTATTTTGCGTTGAAAATATGTCCTTTTTGTTTCTTTGATGATTGCAGTTAGTCTGTTGCGATATATTCTAAAATTATTCTCATTATTTGCGGTTGGTTGATTCTTCATAATTTTGAACAGTCGATTTTTTTCTATAGTAGAATTAATAAGTCCTTTGGTGATCCAAGGCTTTCGCATTTTTTCATTGTTTTTTAGTTTAACCATATTAGTAGATTTGTCGATGTAAGTTTTTAGTTTTTTAACAAAGCTGGTATAACTCGCGTTAATTTCGTTACAACTATACATGTCTTGCCAGTCTTCGTGACTTGATAATATATTCCGAATTATTCTTAAACTAAAATTGGAAAAGGTGTAGGCAGTCTCTTATATTCCATAGAACGGCTAGACTCTGGAATTCATCGCCTGAGGAAGTATTTCCAATAACATGATTATAATCTCCAGAAGTTAAAAACAAATTTCCTATCATCCCTAGGAACGCACGATGTTCTTTGAACATTATAGTGATTTCCTTTCGTGCAAATCCGATTCTGCAACTTACTATGTTTGCAGAGACATCCACAAATGACAAATTTTTTATTGCGTCTCAACATTGATCATACTGGACTCAAACCTCTTCTTCCACGCCAAATATGATATACAGATGTAATTCAAATTGTTCAACGTAGGCTATATTCACTTTATTTCAATTTGACATGAAACCCTGTCTTATTATCAATATAATTGATCATTATTTTCTCACTTAGCCTTTTAGTTTCAGATGGAAAGCTCGCAAAAGCTTAGACTTAGCCAAAGCCTTTGACACGGTTAATCACGACATATTGATAACAAAATCAAATAATAATGGCATTCGAGGAATTGCATTGAACCTGATAACCAACTTCTCATCAGAGAGAATTCAACGAGTCAAAATTCAAGAAGAAGTAAGTTCTGGTAGTGTAGTGAAGACTGACATACCACAGGGAACCGTATTGGGACCAATACTGTTCCTCATATACATTAACAGTATAACCAAAATAAATAATGTGAATGCTCACATAATATGCTACGCAGACGACACGGCACTTATTTGTACAGGAACAACATGGCATGAAGTAAAACAAAGTGTAGAATCTGACTTGCAGAAGGTTTACACCTGGCTAAATAATAACACTAAACGTAAATTAAACAAAATGCATAACTTTCTCTCCTACAGTTCATGACCAACCAACAAATTTACAAGTCAAATTTCATGACCCAAACTGCAAAACCAAAAATATATGCGACTGTCAATGTGTAGAACAAACCAAACCAATAAAATACCTAGGAGTTTTTCTTGACCAACATTTAAAATGGATAAAACACATCGGTTACGTTTCAAAAAGGCTGCGTGTTTTGATGAGTACCTACTTTTTATAACTTACGTGACATCAAAGATAGATTGCTTCCTACGCTACAGTTATATCAAGAAACTAAAATGTTTAACATCCATGCAATATACATTCACCAATGCCTCATCAGAATGTTTCATGAACAAACAAATTTGACCTCGCAGCATTCAAGAGATACCCGGTCAACGAAAAACCTGAATAAAAAAATTGACTTCTTCAGTAAAACTAGCACTCAAAACTCATTCCTTTTCTATGGCCATAAAATATTCAATACTCTGCCTATGCACCTATAAAGTATTCGAAATTTAAAAAAGTTTAAAAAAGATGTAAAAAAATATTTAGAAAGTAACTCAAATAAATTCCTACCAATTTTCTGATCGTTAAAACTTCTAAATACTGTCTGTATTTAAAAATATTCAAAACAAATAAATAAAAAAAAAATGTCTTTTCCTTATTTTTCAAAATTATTGTGATGAATGTTTTACAAGGACCCGACTCAGTCATAAATATTACTTACTAAAGACGTACACATATGTATCATCCAATTTCCCTCGACATTACCCAAATAACCATAATTACCCTAATAACCCTATTTCTTTCATTTTCAAACATTTTCTACTTTACTGCTATATCGCCTCAAATAAGGATATACATTTCATTCAGATGGCCTTACTGGTATAGAAGTCACAAAACAGGCTTGCAAGCCTAGGTGATTCTATTCTATTGAGACATCTCATTTTACACATGAAAATTAATGTATTTTTCTACATTCATGCAAAAAGCAGAACTTTATTGAACTATATTTAGTGGAAAAAGAAGTTCTTTATTGCACTTAGTGCAATAAAGTTTTTATTGCACTCATCTGTCATTCTACTTCAACGTGCTGTCATCATGACAAACATTTTTTATATTGCAACTGTGGTTATAGGAATGTCAGTCAAAAATTAATTCTGACAATTAACAGAATTGTACCTAGTGCCGCACCTCAATAAATCATTTTTTGCTTTTTGCATAAACGTAGAAAAAATGTTGTATGCAACTCGTGCAAAAATTGTTTATTGAACTTTTTGCACTTGTTGCATAAATAACTATTTTTCTACATTCATGCAAAAAGCAGAACTTTATTGAACTATATTTAGTGGAAAAAGAAGTTCTTTATTGCACTTAGTGCAATAAAGTTTTTATTGCACTCATCTGTCATTCTACTTCAACGTGCTGTCATCATGACAAACATTTTTTATATTGCAACTGTGGTTATAGAAACGTCAGTCAAAAATTAATTCTGACAATTAACAGAATTGTACCTAGTGCCGCACCTCAATAAATCATTTTTTGCTGTTTGCATGAACGTAGAAAAAATGTTGTATGCAACTCGTGCAATAAACATTCACTTTTTGCACTTGTTGCATAAATAACTATTTTCATTCCATATATTTACCATTGATAAATAAAATGAATTGAATTGAATTGAATATTCACTAATAATCATAATGGGTGATTCGAATTCAAAATTCATGGGTCACCAAACTTGAATATCAATGTGGATGATATTTTACGATTATGACATTCCTCATGATGATATTTCCACCGATTCTTTTATTTCAAAAATTGATCAAAGAGCATGGATTCTCAATCAGGTGCCAAAAGACAGAAACAGAAAACGTCTAGCAATCACCGCTATTCGTACTCTTTCACGAGATCTCATTGATATAGGTATGATCCAAATGAGAGAACGAGAAATTGACCAAAAATTCCTAATACGATCCTGAATGTTCATAAGTAGTGAAATGATTCCTAACAAGTCAATTATATAAATTGTAAGTAAATAACTGCGTTCAAAACTCTGTTTTGAGCTGAATTATTATCATACAATTAGTACTCATTTCCATATCATCAAAACAAGGCATACCTATTAAAATCACATGTCTTACTAAACAAACAGTATCTGAAAAATCATGTATTCCAAAACAGATTACTTTGAAAATATGAACAACCAATCAGAGATGGCTCTGAAGAAGCACACAAAAACTAAGGAAGACTTGAGGGAGTATATTGAGATTATCAGAAAATGGATCGAGTCACAACCACATCTACCAGAAATTCCAAGTGAGTCATATTCTGGTTATAAGATCTCCATCAATGAGAATGATAGAATCGATGCATCAACCACTTTCAAGCAAACATATCGATGAGACTGCATGAACAACACGAAAACTATAGAATTAATATATACCACGCAAAACATTGAATTACATCCTCCCAAAATCTATGCATGGACTCGTAAAAAAGGATACTGATAATAGTGATTCTTTCCTGAATGCCTATTGATTTCGATTTAGCCAAGTCACGCTAGACATCTACAGACTGGTTTCGACCTCTTTGATTCCTATCAGTGCAGGGCAGTCTACAGCAACCACAACCAGTCCTAAGACCGCTGACTGAGCGTAGCCTAGCCAACCAAAAATCAAGTCGGCATTATATTCCCCCAGAGGCGTCCTTTATGAACAATACGGGAGTGGCTGGTTGCCCGACTGGCGTATTTTCAACTACGAGATAGCAGCAATGCTCAAAGTGGAATGAAATGTTGAATAATTCAATGTTCTGCGTTGCATTAGCCAGGAAAGTAGTTGTTTTTCTTCCAAAATCTATCATTGTTGTTCATTTTATGAACATTGTGTGGAGATGACTTTGAGCGCCTTGTATTCATCTAATATTTCATTCCACCTCGAGCATTGTGGCTATTTCGTAGTTGGAATTACGCCAGTCGGGCAACCAGTTACTCCCGTATGGGAGTTTCAGTTTTGAATTGTTTCTTTCAATCTTTTCTACTCAGATGGCGTTTATATCGTCTATGAACGACACCTCTGGAGGAATATAATGCCGGCTGGATTTTTACCCCACAACAACGACGTACCGTAACTGAGATGAGAATGAAAAAAAGCGGAGTAACATGATCTCATATATAGTCTCTAAGGATAGTTTTCGGGATAGTTCTTGAATATGACATGATCAATTCAGTTTATCATCGATGACCATCACCTTCAACAATGTTATTGTTCGTTGAGAAGAGGATATTTCCTGTTTTATCATAATAATAGACTTATTAGTAAATTGGTGATCGCCGTCGATCTCAAACGGTCAGACACTCCAATTCCATATCGTTCTTCGTACTGAAATGGTTGCATTCGGTTCACATTCATTTGTTTGAAGAGTTTTTCCAATTTCCAGGGATGAAAAATCTTATCAGAGCCAGTTTCTCCTGGCTCTTCATTAGATTTCAAGATGTCCACAAGTGTCCCGATTCTGACATCCAACTGACGAATTGCATCAATACAATAAGATTGATTTCTATATGATTGGTACTATTTGAGCTTTATATTGGTTGATGGGTATTATTCATAGATACCCTTACAGGGACATGTTTCGAAGCTTCGAACCATGTCCCTGTAAGATTGCTTACAATAAAGTATAGCTTTGGTGGAGTCGACTGTAGAAACTTTATCCTGTCCTATTCAATCAACATGGAATGTTTTTCGATTTATCCAAAATATTGAGATATCTTAATATTTTGGATCCGTTATCAAATCACGAAATCGAGTGCAAATTATAGAACAGGAAAGTGTCATTTTGCAATTCTTCTGCTCAGGAAAGAGATAGGCTCAGGTGCCGTTCGATCAATGTTTTCACATGACTTCGGAACAATATTTAACATTTCGTTATCAGATGACGGTAGATATTTGCAGTCGGTTCTCCTACTATAAACAGGCTCATTTCTCAATTATTGTTTTGAACTTTGTCAATGAGGAGTTTTCATTCTGATGCTCTTGTATGTATCAACTATTTTGTCACTGTAACCAATGCAATTATAACATCAGGTTGTTTTTAATGTTCATATCATGTAACGATTGATTTGTTGTTAATTGATGTCGGATGTATATAAATAATTTCTCAATCATTATGGAATTTTCCAAAACCAGGAACTGATCAACAAGAAAACAACTTACTTTCTATTAGTCCTCAAATGTGATACGCCAATTCAATATCTGCTAGGTACTGATTCATCAATATATTGATGATTTTTATGCAAGCTTCCATTCAGAAACAGGAAACAGTAATACAATACCTCGTTCCCATGGATGATAAAGTGGTCTTCATGTGTTTAGTTATAGAGTAGCTATTTCCACACATTGACTCGTCTAACAATATCCAGGAAGAGGACTGATAGACTATCTGGGAGTTTGAGAGGACTCAGTTATTATACAGGGTGTTTCTAAAATTGGAGCGGTACTCGAAACGGGGTACGATATTTCAACACATACACAAATACAAATAAAATCTCAATGTAAATATTGTACAGGGTTATCCATCGAGAAGGCCCACCCCCATATTTTCCTTATACTTTCACTTAGAAAAAAAAATAATATGCGGAAATTTAATGCCGCTATGAGACCTTTCTAAGGCATTCATCAGAGGTTATACAGGGTGATTCCTAAGAGCGTGGCAAACCACAAATCAATTTTTTTAAATGGAACACCCTGTTTTTATATTTTTTTCCAGATCTGTGATCTTTTGCGATCACAAATATATAAATATATAGTATGTTATCTCTTACTGTTTCTCGTTAATTACAATTTTTGTGGTCCAGAACCAAATTTTGTGTGTGATGGCATCAAAATAAATCAAGCTTTGAAACCGAAACTATTTGACATGCCCATGAATGGATTGGGAGGTTTGGAACTATTTCATGGCCAGCAAACAGTCCAGATCTGACGCCACTAGATACTTGGCTACTTGAAAAATAAAATTCATAGTGAACCAACTGAGAATATTAACGAACTTAGATATAAGATAATCGAAGAAATTGATTGTTTGAATAGGGAGCGCTCGGGAATAATAGCAAAATCAATAATCAATCTGGAAAAAAGGTATATGCTTTGCTGTGACCATCATGGGCAGCATTTTGAGCAATTTTTGTAGTTAGGTGTATGAGTTCTGTAATTTAAATTTTGTCTGTAGATTGAATTTGTTACAATCAATATAATATTCATGATCGTTATGATTAAATAATTGTTAGAAAAGTTTTTGATTATTTTCAATAAGTGGTCACGATGTTTCTGCTTGTATTTGATAATGTATACATGTAACGGCGAAGCTTTGGAATTCTTTGCCAATGGAAGAATTCCCAAGAACTTAGGTATAACCTCCAGAAGTTCAAAAAAAATTTCAACACCTACCACATCTCCCTATCCTCCCTAGGTATGCCCGATTTTCGATGTTCTTCGAACATTATAGGAATTTACTTCCGTGCGCTCCAATAGATGAAAAAAAAATAACGGGAGTCGAGTACATTCTCAATCATGGATAACTCTATAGTTGCACGATTAAGATGCCATCCCACACAAAATGTTGTTCTGGGACCAGAAAAATTGTAATTAACGAAAAACATTAAGAGATAACATACTGTATATTTATATATTTGTGATCGCAAAAGATCACAGATCTCGAAAAAAATATAAAAAACAGGGTGTTCCATTTAAAAAAATTGATTTGTGGTTTGCCACGCTCTTAGGAATCACCCTGTATAACCTCTAATGAATGCCTTAAAAAGGTCTCATTGCAGCATTAAATTTCCGCATATCATTTTTTTTTCTAAGTGGAAGTATAAGGAAAATATGGGGGTGGGCCTTCTCGATGGATAACCCTGTACCTAACTTCCGAAAATGGAGGTTTATCGATCCTGTCCACAGGTAACTAATCCTTCAGGTTGAGAAAGTAGGATATATAAAAGTTAAGCAAGCCAACGTTGGTATAGTTCATTGTACCAGTATATATCACCTGACGAAGCTACTGTGTCAGCGAAACATGTTGTGTTTTTAAGAATTCTGTGGAAATCTCATCGTTTATGAAATTTTTACATTTGCCATGGATTTCCATCAAGTAACGGCCGAGTCAATTCGAAAAATAAGATATTTCCATAGAATGTTAGGTTCAACACGGTTCCATAACGACAATCACTCAAAAATGATATGAAAATAAAAAAGTCGCATCAAATTCACACTATTTCATCTCATGAGTTAAAAGAAGACAGTGGAAGTTGGAGAATGATTGAAGACTGAATTAGAAAGTTTCTTTTCGGCGTGTGTGTAATGTAACTGAAAGGGACGTTCAAGTCAGGCAAACTCTCAGCCGGATATCAAGCTACCCGTATGTGCCTAAGATAACAATATATCTGACGCATCAGCTTCATAAATGAAATGGTCTTCATTTTTGTTCTGTTCCTCGAAATGACGGTGGAAATTGATTGGTTCTTATGGGATGAAAAAGATAATTATTCATAGTTTCATCATATCCTCCTCCCTCTGAGGCTCTGATGCAAGAGATTCAACAGCATAACAACCATTTTTTCAGCAACCGACTCAAAAGTCGTCCATTTTGATACCGAAATTAGCTCTTAAATTGACGTTTCTATTACTGACACAAAAATAGGTATGTTGCTAGGCAACATATTTAATTCCTAGGAGCTAAAGTTGAATTTTAGTTCCTAGGAGCTGAAGTTGAACTTCAGCTCCTAGGAACTATAAAGAATGTACTGGACGTCATCGAGAATGAACGACATTGTGACGGTTAGTTATTTGGGTTGAGACGCATACCTGATTTGTTTCCGATTTCAGCAGATTTGGCATTTCATACCCTTGCTGGAGATATAAATACACCTCATTATAATAGTTTGGTATTGGAATTATAAACATCTTAGTTAAGTATTTTTGTTTCGATCAGGGAAGCCTTCAAGATTCAAATACTTGCTTGATCTGTATTTCATTCGTTATTCTCGGATGGATAACTTGTTTTTGAATAATCACGGCCAGCAATCGGTTTTTCGTCGCAATAAACAACGATGTTGTTTAGCTTCATTTGATTATCAAGTCGAACACAGTGTAGTATGGAGCGGAATAAATAATCATTATTATCATTGTTGATATGTTCACTAACCTAACATTTTCCACGTCTTGTTCCTATAGCTGGCACTGGCGCGGTATTTGCCATTAGAGCACCTGGTCCATACACAAATATGTCACTCTAAGGTTGTATTTATTTTGAAACAACAATTCTAACATCCTAGAAAATCTAAACTGCTGTTAATGCAGGTAGAATATTCTCACTACATGGATTATTTGTCAATATTTGTTGCATTGCATACATATGGCACGGCATTGGTGGTTACTTCACATGTTCATTTGATTTAATTGTTTCGGTTGCAGAAAAAATGGCATGTTTCATTCGGATCAAAAGTGACTTTGTTCGACTCGCAAATTTTGCTTTCGCTTGGCTTCGCTAAACGCTTCGCCTTGCAAATGCAAAATTCGCTTGTCAAACAAAGTGTCACTTTTGATCCTGATAAAACAATCTACTATTCTGTTTTGTTCGAAATAGAGTAAGGTATAGGTGATTTGAGCTGTCAGAGTTTTGGTTCTTGTTTGGTTTTTGAGAAGATTAACAATTTGCTATTAGTCATTGTCAATTGAAAAGTTTGTCACAAGAGTGTCAACCTCTTCCTTATAAAGTTGCGACGCCACTGTATGGGGTGATATATTTTGATAATTAGCTATCACAGTTGATATTGGTCTCACAGAAACGTTCAGAAGGGTAAAAATTTAGAATTCACCATGCGCATTCAGAATTCGGTACTATAGAGAATTCGAATCATTGTAATCTTGAAAACATTACCTGAAACTTGTATCTCTTGAATGGAAGACCCCTGTATTTCATCATCATAATCAATAGATTTTTTCTTATTCAAAATACGTCAGTTTAAAACGCCTTGTTTCGATTAACTGCACGTGTTAGAAAAAGTATATTTATTTATTTGGAATCAGATGAAAGAGCTCAATCGATTAGGCATATGAAATATATAATATTATATATCGTATATTATGTTCTATTTGAAAAAAAGTTTATGTTGAATTTTTAGGTTTGCGGTCTTTTTCTACATTTTCTAGTACTGAATTCAGAATGCGAAAGAAACTACTAATGTTTTGCATATCTGAACGTTTCTGGGCGACCTATGATAACTGAGAAATCTATTGAGTAAAATTTGAACATCAATTGTGAATTGTGACGATAGAATATGAACAGATTCTATCGTCACAATCAATTTCTTGAATTCCAGATTTTCCATCATGACTGTCTACTTTTATCGTTTTTTTTATTCATCAAACCCGATTTTGCTCTGCCCCTTAAGCCTGAGATACCGAAGATATTTTTTTCATAGTTGGATGATTGCCTCGCGTAGTTAAAAATATTCATCATCACAATCACACATCATCACTTTATCTCAATTCATCATTTGTTTCAGATGATAGTCTCATTGGGAATTTCCTGTTCATGAATAAATTCAGCATTGAAGGTACTAAACAACGCCTGGACATGTACTACACCAAGCAGTCCTTGATACCAGAATTTTTCCAAGATAATAATCCAGATCTTCCATTGATAAGAAGTTCTTTTGAAACATTGTGAGTTGATAGTATAATATCAGATAGTTTCTTGATGAATGAAGATGAATATCAAAATATTATGAAAAGATGCAATATCAGTTGTTATTTTAGTGAAATGAGGACAAATCATCAAACATAGTGAAGGAATCGTCCCAGATAGCACGGGACGTCCCGAAGACGTCCATTTTAGGTCCATTTTTGGTCTGAACGTCCAGGACCTTTTATGGACGTTTTTAAGACGTCCATTATTGGACATACTCCGGACGTCCAGAAAAAGACGTCTTTAAAACGTCCAATTTACAGACTCTCGCGGTATATCAGTTTAAATTGATATAAGTAGGTAGGTATATATAAGTTTTGAAATTAGAATTATTGAATTGAATATGGACATGAATAATGTCAAAAAATATATTATATATCAGCTGTATCAATATATTGAATCTCATTTTATTATTAATATTATGAATTTGAAATATTTATGATTTTAACTGATTTGTACCAACTTATATAGTTATGTTGAATCATATTCCTTCAATCACATAATACCTATACAGTTTGACCATTCTTAAACCCACACTGAAGTATTCATACAAGCCGCGCTTTTATAATAAGATTTGATTGAATCACTGAATATATAAAGCAACCGTTAAACGCATGCGTGCTCAGCGTTGCCAGACTTACTGTTTAGCAGTAGATCTACTGTTTTTGTCTCCGTTCTACTGTTCAACTATTCAAGGCAATGGTCTGATTGGTCAAGTTTTGATATGACGTAACTACCCAATATGCAACAATGAAAAATTAATGGGACATCACAGTAAGAAGATGTATGATAAAAATATACTGCAACTATCATATTCAGTCTGATTAGTGAAAATTAGCTTTTATTTCCAATCTGGTTGCGGTTTTCACAAATTTTATTTTTTATTTCAAAATCAATAATCAATATTGTCTGAATGTCCTCAATACGTCCATTTTTCATCCCAAAAAGGTCCTAGTCTGGACCTAAACTGGACGTCCCCAAAACATCCTGATTATTAACAATGGACGTCCTCAAAACGTCCATAAGACGTCCGTCGTCCGGAAATGGACGTCCCCAAAACGTCCTGAATGTCCAGAGTGGACGTTTTTAAAACGTCCATAAGACGTATTTGTGCTGATTGGGGTATATCATACACCAAGTGGAATAGTATGATATATTTTTCCACCACTCGAACTGCAATATCAACATCCCAGGTAACACGGATCTCTCCGCAATATCTCTAAGTAGTTATCTTCAGGATCAAAATGCGAGATCCTCCTGCGAGGTGTCAAAGATCACCATAGGCTCTCACCATGGGAAATACTCTCTGGAGTCGTCCGAAAGAAATCGCGGAGATCTCGCCTCAGATTTGATATATTCCTCATTATTGCGAATCCTTGAGGTTATCTATAACAGGAAATGAATAGGCATTTATTTCTGCGAGCACCCAAGGATATCCTGGACGTAACAAGATCGAGAATTTCCCATTGCGA
Source organism: Phaedon cochleariae (assembly GCA_918026855.4). Lineage (NCBI taxonomy): Eukaryota > Metazoa > Arthropoda > Insecta > Coleoptera > Chrysomelidae > Phaedon > Phaedon cochleariae. Next base: position 12,334,403 of record OU896710.1, on the reverse strand, counting down.
GCTCCTAAAGTATTCACAAACATAACCTGAATAATTAATGAATATTCCTACAAAAATATTGAGTTGTTTTTTTCAATAGCCTTTATAATTCAAATACTGGGTGTCCCAAATTATCATATTATTTACAGGCAATATCTAATATCTCGCCTATTTGTCAAGATATCAAGAGCATTGAAAAACTGCATTAAATGGCATTAAATAACCTTCCTAATGGCTTATGAAGAGTGTGATATATTTGGCAGCCCCCGGATGGTAGATACTGATCAGTTTTCATTTTCTAGTAGCATATTAGTCTCTGAAAATTGCGTGTCAATCTATTTGGAATACAACGATATAGCACATACTTGGTGTTTTGTTCTTGATAACAACAAAAACATGAACATTTTGTGACTTTTTTACGTTACTCAAATGACAAATTGCTTTCACCCATGTGTTCAAGAAGTTCACAAATAAGAAGTATGGATTGCATTTTCGTTTCAAAATATTGATGACAGATATTCCATTTTGAACTGCAGAACATCAATCATTGCAGACGGTACCTACCTAGCTAGTGTAATAATTAATCTAATTTCATTTTGTGGGACATTTTTACGAACATGGGAGGAGGCAATTTTCAATCGATGTAACGTAAATGAGGTCAACAAATTTTATTGTTAATGTTGTTATTAATGAACAAAATACAAAGTACCGATGTGATATCGTTCATTCCCGAAATAGGATGATTGGCATTAAATGAAAATTGAGGAGTTGCTACCAGGTGGCTGTCCAATCTAATACACTTTTTTGTGAGTCATAAAGAAAGTTCTCTGATGTCATTTGAAGCATTTTCACTATTTTTCGTTCATCTTGTCGAGTAAGCAAGTTTTTGCCGGTACCTTTACGATAACTTGGGACACCCAGTATTAACATGAAATGGGAGTCATTAATCTATGATAATAATAATTGTATATACTAGATACTAGATTTTCTTACTGTCTCAGAGAATGTGTTCAACAGGTCATATTATTATCTCTCCCCCATTATGGAAGATTATTTAAAATTTTGCAGTGAATTAATGATAATTAATTATCTGCTCTGACGAAAAAGACAAAAATGTTCCAATTCAGGTGGGATCGAGAATCAAATATCTACCTCAAATTCGTGGGTAGATATCGGACGACCTTTTTTTTTAAGAATACCCGGCCAACTCCTCGGAGATTTTTTCAAGTGATAAAGTTTACTTGATCAATGTCTTGCTATAGAATAATATATTAAAGCTCATTACGTTGATCTAACTCTAAGTTTGGTAACTCAATCTTTTTCGCTGAAAGAAATATCCAGTAAATTTAACTCCACCCCAAACAATATAGCTGGCGCTAGTTAGACTTCGCCAACAGGAGACTGCTGATAACCATTGACTTCTCAAGAATTGAACACCTTACCATAAAAGTGGCGATCATGTGGCGATTGATGCAAATATCGCTCTTAAAGGCCTCGTTATAAGGTGATGTGCACGTATCCTTGAACAATTCATGGTTGCGAGCACTTGAAGAGTTCGCTATTAGTAATTGATGCGAATTTCCCAAAGTTCTCTTCACGAGGCGATGCGTGCGAAAATCTCAAACAGCTCGTAGTCGCGAGCACTTAAAGACCTCGCCAGAAGCAATTGATGCGAATCTCCCAATGTCCTCGTCACAAAGCAATGTATGCGAATTTCTCAAACAGCTCATGATTGCGAGAACTTTCAGTTATCGCCAGTGGCGATGGAAGCGTATATCTCAAAGTGCGCGCCTGAGGGCATTGTATGAGAATTTCTGCGTGCGATATCTTCAAGACCTCGCTGAGATCAGCCTAGGTGGCGGACATTTGGCCTAGATATAGCACTCTCGGCGATCTCTCAAAGAAGTTACAAAAGGCATCACAATTTCCTAAAAGGATTTCTTCAAGATATCTTTAGGACCTCTTTGTGCTGGCTGGGATACTACTACAATGTCCATTGAAGGAGCAGAGATAGGGACATGTGAGCCGTTTAGACCGATGATGAATAGTTTCGACTCATAAAAATCCTGAAGTTGAAAAATCCTGGTATTGAAAACCCTATATCTCTCTTGATAGACCCCAACTGATATATCGATGAAATAAGCTATTCAGGAAAAATCCGAAAATGCAATGAAATACAGGGTGTTCTACTTGAAATGTCAATATTGCTACTACCCTCTAGTAGAAGCGGTGACCCTGTATTGTCGGAAATTTTTCAAATGGAGAGAGCGTATTTCAAAATATGAGCATACACATCTTTATGAATTTTTCCCGACTGATTCTCGACATGAAGATATTGTGAGCTCGTCATGACATACCCTGTACAGGTGAAAAGTTTTATTTTTATGGTCAGTTTGAAAAATATCTCAGACACCCAAAATGATTCACTGGGTTGATCTTCGTAAAATATTATATTTGAGAATAGTCACTTGAATCTTCGAAAGCGTCAATTGTACTTCAGGATTAGTCAATTCAATTTCAGAAAAAGTCAATTGCCTTCCAGAATGGTCAATTGAATTTCTGGAAGCGTCATGTGTATTCCAAATTTGAAAATTCCGCTGACTATTCTGAAATAAAATTGACAATTTCTGGAAATTATTCAACTATTCTAATATACAATTATAATAGTTTCTGAAATACAAGTGACTATCCTGAAATACAATTGACACTTATCATTGACACTTTTGACAGTACGTCATTTTTCATAAACTTTGGTGATGTGTCCTTATCATAATTTATTCAGGTTGAGAAAGTGTTACTTCTTATTGAAATGATGATGATTTCTAAGTTTGTTGGTAAAGATACCAACTTTTCATTGACCATGCTCAACTTGATTATACTCGATGAACTTGAGTTCGGGTATATACTCACCACAAGAGTCTCGAGATCATACCCGTGTGTTCACCGAACACGCTCGATCGTTACCTAAGCGGTGGGGAGACCGAGACGTAAGCAGGCAGTCATGATACATTGAGTGGGCAGGCAGCCTCTCTCATGCTGTCTTTGTTTTTGTAGTACGGGGTGGGCCACCAACAGTTTTCTTGATCACATTTCAACATTTTTTTTTCGAATAAATAAGAAACATTTGATAGGCATCAAGTGATCTACTGCGACCTATCAGATAATGAAAGCGATGATTTGATTTGCAATAATTCGCTATGTCCGAGGCTATGTCACGACGAGTCCTACATATAAATAGCGAACCACTCATCGAAAATCATGAAACTATATGTACATATATTATATGCTTATGTTTTTTTGGCGAGGACGCTCGTTTTTATTCAAATTATTTTCGATAATGTTCATCTGCTTCACTAGAAATTATTATTAGTAGTTATGTAGTACTTAGTAGTATAGTAGTAGCAGTTTTGTTATTCAAAATGGAACACCTTATATTTTATTACATTTTTCGATTCTTCTAATTGAGCTATGATTTCGTTGATCAAGCTCAAGGTATACCTATACGTAGAATGTGAAAAATCGAGATTTTTTTTGTATCGAAACTATACAATACCTATATTGATTTGTCAAAATGGCTTACATGTGTCCCTATCCTAACATTATATTTACTATCTACTGATGCCATTCAATTGAAACAAATACAGGGTGGATCAGATTTCAGAATTATATAAAAGAAGTACTAGTATGCCTACTAAAAAAATATATATATTTGAAATAAACAAAACAAATATATCACATAAAAAAACACACTCTAATATTCAACATAAAATAAAATTCAATCCCACTGGATGTATTTAAAAATATAAACAGTGTGCATGTCGTCACTTCTATAATGGAATATCAACCCGTATATCTAAACGTTACTGTTCAATTTTAAGGAGCGATAGATATATATACCAAACTATGACCAAAGTGAGGTAATCTTCAGTGAAAAACACTGCTCTGGTCATGGACCCACCAACATTTTCGGAAAATGATATTAGGAGGCAAGATAGGTTGAAAATCACTTCGGATTCGAAATCAGGACGTAACCCTGTACCTCGAAAACGAAGAAAGTTTAGGACACATGTTTATATGACCTTTATTCATCATATTATATCACAAGGAATCATCCCTTGAATTATTTCGGTGTTATTTAGATACACCCTGTATAGATCATTCTTCATCCCAACATTTTTCCCATAGCGAAGTTCAGCAAATACCGATGGCGAGAGCACTATGTTTATTGATTTGATGTCTACCTATAATATATGTAAAACAAGAAGGCACAACTACTATAGTGTTCCGTTTCGAAGTACATTAAATTGACAAATTTGACTCCAAAATAATTCAGGCACGCGCCAATATTCATAAAGGGCGCCGTACATTATGCTATTTCTCGGCAAGTTTGAGGCAATGCAATTTTCTCGCAATTTTCTCATTTTATTGCAAGTCGCCGTACATTGAGATATTTCTGTCATATTTTCTCGTTCATATTCACTATTTTCAGGTTTTTTGAGCCTTCAATGTACTTTTTGAGGTTATTTTGTGTTTCAGGCCACGTTATGGAGGAAATTTGTATTTTATCAAGAAAAATAGGACTGGTTCTATCACGAAACTTGCATGAAACTTGCCGTGAAATATCATAGACGCATGCGCATTGTTCGATTCAAAATTGCATTGCATCGAACTTGCTGGTAAATAGCATAATGTACAGCGCCCTTAACGTAGTTACTGCTGCCCGTTTACGTTTCCCCACCGCTCAGCTTAGGGAACGATCGGGCGTGTTCGGTGAACACACGGGTATGATCTCGAGACTCTTGTTATACTCACCTACACAACTGATTCTCATAGATAAAATTAAACCGTGTGGCATAGGCTCATGGTATAATTTCTCTTCTTCTTGTTTTTTTTCCCATTTACAATTTATTAACTAGACGGTACTTCCTGACATATTTCCAAAACGATACAACTCCAATTGTTTCTGAATTCAGATTTTCAAATGAAACACCCTGATCATTTTCACATTTTTTCAATCATTATCATTCTCTGAATCCAATGCCAATGACATATTCGACAAATTTGATATTTGATTTGCCAGAGAACAGATTTCATTCTAGTACTAGATAGAGTCACTAATACCATCCAGTGACTCTAGTACTAGATAGTCATGAACTTCTTCAAATTATTCGACATGATCAAGATAGTGCGGCACTAGCTATCGCACTTTTTTATATTGAGAGTGTGTGATTCGCAGTACATACCAAAAAAGTGAAACAAAACTCATTTTTCTCAGAACTCCATTTTCAAAATAATGCCATGATGGTGTCGTCGTTCGAAATTACTATCGATGGGGTATCCATCCATCCATAGGATCGAAGCTCATCCATACACGACATCTGAAGATTTGATGGAGCGTGCGCATTCATCTATATCTCACTCGCTCTTCATCACTCCTACTTGAATATCGTTCATTCAACTCAGACCAGAAGAGACTTTCTTTTATCATCATATCCTTATCATGCAACAAGAAATAAAGATAAGAACACTCAATGACGTTCATTATGAACAGCACTTTTGCCCTGAATAAGTCTCAGATATTAATTCTGAGATGATATCTCAAATCAAACACTTGAGGGGAATGAATATGGTCAAAATGTCGATATAGGAGTCAGTATTAATTTTTGTTAGTAACTTAACAGAAAAGATACATATAATGATGAAGATGGAAAGCCCTAATTTTGAGTGACAACGAAAAACGAGAAAACTCCTACGCCCCGTGTGAGAGTCGAACTCACAACCTCTGGGTTACTTGCCCAACGCTCTGCCAATTGAGCTAACGGGACATCCGTCGATCAATCGGCAGGGAGGTCGAGTTCTCATCACACACCAGGCGGCAGGTTCCTTCTAACTCCCGAAGTCACTCGAAATCATGCACTATACGAAGCATCGCTGGAACCCAGATAGCACAAATACATTTTGAGGCCCTTCTGAGGCTTTCACAATAATGTCCTCAGGTCGTCGAGGGCGAGCCTGACGACATCCCTAGACCGTCCTCCTGTTACCGTTCTCTACATCCTAATAACGTCTCAGAACATCCTTATAAGGTCTTCTAGGACATGTATAGGACATATGGAAACATTTTTAGGTAGTATTCAAAAATATCTAGGGATAGGCGCTGATATAAATGGAATTTTATTGAAAAGATATGTATGTATGTATCATGATATTTGCAAAATTTCCCTGGAATAATAATATGTTCAAATGAAAAACTAACATTCTATTATTTACAATTCATTGTGAAGATTTTCGAGTTTCGTTTCGAAAAAATGTATCTCAGATTCTTGTTGAGCACTACTAGAAGTTATTGCCCATTGGCAATATTTCTCTATGCTGTTTTTGATTTCTCAACTCTGGATGCTGAATCTACTGAAAGTTGAAGCCCTCATACAATTTTTATAGATGACATCAAGTTTGTGTTTCCATAACCTTCTTAAACAATGATTAGATATCTTATATCCATGTAATATCTATGATTTGATCCATCTACCTTTGTTCCTTTCGTCCTCAGAGAAAACTCATCATCAACATAATAATACATTATGATGATTTTTGTTCTGTCCTAATTCTGTTCTCTTCTTGTTATCATTTGTGATTTCTGAACCCTGGACATACTTTCAGATGCTCAATTCACTGAAAGTTCAAGCCTGCATACAATATTTCATAGATTCCGAAGAAGCCAAAATATGTTGGGATATCAAACATCTCTGATCTGATGATATAATGATCAAGTTTGTGTTCTCATCAATAACATACTGGAACAAATAATGATGTTTTAATATTTCCTGTCCAGTACCTACTATCAATGAGTTGATTCAGGTAGGTACCTATCTTTATTGAATCCACTGAAAGTTCAAGCCTCCATACAATGTTTGATAGATTCCGAAAAAGCCAAAATATCTTGGAATTAAACATCTCTGCTCTGATGATATCAAGTTTGTGTTCTCAAAAACCTCCTGAAATGAAATAATATATTTAATATTTTATGTCTAGTTCCTACTATCAATGATTCGATCAATTAAGTACCTGTTATTTTCCTATTAATTTCTCAGAGAAATATTATCATGAGACATAACCTCACTTCTAGTATTTCTAGTTCTTCTTCTTCTTCCTTTTGGCTTCGTCGACACGTTATTTCATGGAATGTCATCTGAAGACATCCGTAGGCACGAAATCTGCTGCAGCCTCAGGCTGTCACTGAAAGATCTTCTCTAGGACAATTACGGCGCTGAATCTACGCCTGATGATGTTATAAGGTTGTAGAAAAAATAACGTCCTCTCTAGGCGTTTGGCAACACATTGAGGATGACCCTAGGCGATTGTGTGCTATCTGGGAAAAGGATGGTAATATACAGTCTCCATATGTGTGTGATGAGAACTCGACCTCCCCGTGTTCGATGACGTCATATTGACGAAGATAACTAAATGTCATCAAGACGTCTCACTAAAGTCAACTTCTTGTCATTCGTGAACTTAACTCATTGGGGTCTCCATATTCTCCATAGAATGTGCAATGAATCACCTCCATTATTACCACACATGAGAAACGAATTTAGGAAAACTGAGCTACAGGGTGAGTCAAAATGGTGTTCTCCTTCGATATCAGCCGTAGATATAGGTATGGAAAAAGTTAGAAGACAATAGCTTTGGGGTTTCATAGGAACAATCACGTCAAATCATTTTCATATCTATAGGGTGTTTGAACCCCGAAATATCGGATAATAATGAGTTCTTTTTTGAATGGATACCCTGTATTTCATTGCATCTTCATATTATTCATGGATACCTCATTTAATTAGTACATGAGATTTATGGTCTAGCGAAAATGATAACAGAGAAATGAGGTGTACAAAATCAAGATTTTTAAAATTCAGGATTTTTTTGCTTCGAAACTTTTCATCATCGCTCAAAACGGTCAACATGTTCTCAACTTCACATTTGACTCACCATCTACTGACATAATTTTAACAGATACAGGGTGATCAGAATTCTGAATCATGAACCACCCTATATTTGTTCCAATTAAATGTCAGTATATATCAAATCAAAAGTTCAATAGGGACCTGTGAGCCGTTCTGACAAATAATAAATAGTTTCGACACAAAATAACTGAAATTGAACAATCTTGTTTTTGAACACCCCATATATCACTGTAATCATTCTCGCTAGACTCCAAGTGGGATGCATTGATGAAATCGGCTCTCCAGGGTGAACCTCAGAATGCAAAGATATACAGGGGTCCCATTAAAAAAAAAAATTTCAGCTGATATCTTGAAATTTGATCACCCTATAACTATGAAAACAATTTTGTGGAGAGTTCTCATGGGACACTATAACTGCTGTATTTGAATTTCCGCTACATATCTGTCGTTTGGTGAATGAGAGAATGGAGAACACATTATTGACTCACCTGGTATGGTTCAACTGTATATATGGACAGGTTTGAAATATACTTATGGGTCATACATATCGAGTATATCAATGCACACACCTATGAATAATCAATTTGTGATGACCATCGACCATCGACCATCCAGTACTATCTGGTTCTGATAGGCCGCCGCTTGCTTCCCAGACAGCACCAGATATTCCATGAATCTCCCTATCATATTCCTTTTGGAATATTGGAATATTCTAGAAATAATCTGGAATATTCCGGAATATCTGTGGAATATTCTCTAAATATGCGAATGTGAATTCCTCAGATAATCATAGAATATACCCAAAAGAATATTCTATGTTGAATGTTCCTGGAATATTCCAATAAACATATTCTGAAATAAGAAAAAGTGACCCAAGTAGGGATCGAACTCGTGACCTCAAGACTATCAGAGCAACGCCTTGACCACTAGGCCATTAATCGAATTGAATAATGTTATACATTTCAAGTTCTTGTGAATGCATTGTTCGAAATCGGATCATAAACACTTTGTTTCAAAATCCCCTTACATCTAATTCATAATGTTCGATACTCACATCTCTGAAATGAGAAATGGTATTTACCCATATAGCACTCGACGTCCTGAGGACGTCCAGTTTAGGCCCGATTTAGGTCTGAACGTCCGGGACCTTTTCAAGACGTACTGAAAACGTCCGTTTCTGGACGCATTGGGTACGTACGATTACGATGTACTGGGTACGTCCAACTCTGGACTCTCTCGACTTTCAAGGGATGAGATTGAATAAAACTGTATATAATGATAATTGAAATCATTGCACATAATTTATTATACCCTCGATCTCTGATATCTATTCATTTAGGAACCTTGCAAACATGAACATAATACATTTCTCACAATTCTTTTTTACTGGCCGTAACTAATCACAATAAAACATCTATTTAGGTATTATCTGCCATGATCATCTAATTCTATGCAAGTACCGATGTGAATGAGGATCAATTCAACATTCGCACATAATGTCTTGTTGTATACTGACATATATTCGCTTAATACAATCTAAAGTCACTGGATGTTATTAGTTTGATAACAAGTCTTCTGTAGAGCAATAGGTAAAGCATCTGCACGGTGATCTGAAGGTCGTGGGATCGATCCCTGGTAGGAGCCCTTTTTTTTTAATTTCATTAGTCAAAATAATACTTTTTTTACCCTATCTAGGTCTCTATTTTAACTATCTGAGTAAAAACAGGTGGATCTACGTAGATTCAGGTATTAGTGGTCCCGTTCAGACCTGAACAGGACCTTTATCGTACGTCCTGGGGACCTCTGGTTGTGTAACATCGTATGTCCCCAAAACGTCCTGAAAACGTACGCCGTACCTAAAATGGACGTTCTGCGGACGTTTCCAATGTCCGAGGTGTACGGCTTGAGGACGTTTTCGAGACGGCTCTGTGCTATTTGGGTATGTGTTGAGAAACATACAATAGGAATATTCATGGAATATTTCATGAATATACACCACAGAATATTCAGTTGAGAATATTTCATGAATATACCGCACAGAATATTCAGTTGGGTATATTTCATGAATATATAACAGAGAATATTCAGTTAGGAATATTCCTGGAAGATTCATACCTGAATATATTCCCTGAACATGTCCGACTATTCACTTTGGAATATTCCTTTTAGATGTTCCAGAGGCATGTATATATTCTAGGAATAATCGATGAATATTCGGAATATACTCCTCCTTTTTAGCATATTTAGAGAATATTCTATGAATATCCAGTGCTGTCTGGGTTATCAGTGCAACCAATAGTGTGTTGACGTATACAATTGAACCACCTAAGGAAGAGCTGCTTGTTCGAAATTTCTTGAATATGCAAGAAATGCCGTATCATCAGCAATAGGCGAATCTTGTACAAAACTGGTCTTAGCAAATCACTAGTACATAGATTATACAACAGCGGCGATGGAACGACACCTTGAAGAACATCAGCTTCAATGAGCTTGTTATGTATTCAATAAATTTCATGTTCTGAAATAAAAACGCTCTCGATTACAACAATAAGTTATCCATACACTTGTCAAATTATTTCACCACAACTCATATTGAATCATTTTCTGTTTCTGATGAATACTCTCCATTTCATCATGACAGTAATCTTTTTTATTATTTTCTAGTTATTACTTTCCAATTCCAAGGTCTACAGATGAAGGTCACCGTATAACCATATTCAAATTGATCGATCCCAATCCGGATAATTTCAACGAGAACCTTTTCTTTGCGCAATTGTTCAACACCTTCGAGGTTCGGTTGCATGAAGATTTTTTCGTTGGAGAAATTTTAGTTTACGATTTCAGAGACGTATCACTGCATCATATAGTTAAAATGACACCAACATTGATCAAGAAATCTACAACAGTTTTAGAGGTGAGTTACATCTATGCAGGGTGTCCCAAAATTGCTGGGACACAGAGCTACCACGTGTAGAGGAGGTCAAGAATCAGTTGATTGGACCCAATTTATTCATGTGCCAAAATGTACCGTCTGTCCGTAAGAAGGGTTCAAAGTTCACATAAAAAAACACATTCTTGTGTACTGTTCTGAAATAAAAGGAACGAATTTGATAAAATTTGGTGATGATATATTTCAGAGGATTACTCACCTTCTGATAATCGAAGAAACCTACAAGAAATTGTTGAATGGTTGAAACCACCCTCACCTCTTGAAATTTTTTTCAGAACTTTTGGACGAGTCATGATACGGTTCTGAAAGTTTTTGAGTTTGAAGACTAATCAATTACCTTCATTTTATTCCTTCCGTGAAAATTTCGCATTGTTTGAGAAAAATCTCTCAGATAATGCTACTAGATATTCCTCTATAGTACAACTTTATATAAATTGAGATATAAAACTTGGTTGGCAGTGGAAACAAAAGCAGAACGTTTTTTTATAATATTTATATTCAATATGACGCCCACCTTCACAGGTGTTCGGAAGTATCAATTCGAACATCATAAACTCTTGTTAGATGAAGAAGTCGCACGGATTCAAATCTGGAGACCGCGGAGGCCATTGAATAGGTGCTTTTTGTCCCCTACCAATCCACCTATAAGGAAATTGTTCGTCCAGATATTGTCCTACAGTTTCGACAACCATTGAGGAGCAAGTCCTCTTATAAATCTGGCAAAATTTCTTGGAGAAGCTGAAGGTATCGCCTTGATGGTGCTCAAGGCGATCTGGCAATCGGATCGACGCAACCAAACATGTTTCGATAAATCCGATCCAAACAATAATTTTGAATTCTCGTTGATAGTATCTAGCTTTGATGACTTGTGGGTTCTCATCAGCATATACATGCTCATTGTGCAGGTTTGTCATGCCACGGCGTGTTTTTTTTTCCAGGGGAACTTAGAACTTTTCTCACGGACAAACGGTACACTTTGGCACATAAATGAATTGGGTCCAATGAGCTTATTTCGACCTATACTACACGTGTTAGCTGTGTGTCCCAGCAATTTCGGGACACCCTGTATTTTCGAATCGCAGAATATGCTATAATATAGAGCTCTTCACGGTTAGCAATCTGAATCTTGAAATGTGATGGTATGTATTCGACATGATCATTACGTCTAGAATATTTCAAATGATGCGACGTTGCTGGTTCCCTTCCCCAGGCTGTAATTTCTGCAAGATCTGCATTGACAGCGTTGGCCTGCCTTCGTCGTAGGTTCGTAGTTCAATGTTAGCAAAGTGGATTTTTAGAAGAGAACACAGTATGGAGAGTACTATGGTCTGCGAAACTGTGGATAGAGCAAGTGTTTGCTCCCAATAGAACATTGATGTGGGGTAGGAACAATGTTGGTGCCAAAATAGATCCTTGTGGAACGCCGAAACTGATGGCAATGGTATCAAACGATACTTCGTCCACTATCACATGCCGCAATCTGCCTAAGAGAACGAACATGAGAAAATCCCAATAATGTTCGAAGTTGTTACTTCATTATCGACCTTTTTGTAAGTGCAGCCCTTGAAGATCTATTGTGCTCCTGTCCTTTGCTATGCCCAAGGTTATTCTCGATAATGGAAGCAGTTGGTCTAGTCCAATATTATCAACAAAATTCAGAGTATGTAGTTATTTCAGGAACAATACCCTAACAACACCAGTACATCCTATAGGAACTTCCCATGGACGTCCCCGATTTTATACTAGGACATCCCAGGGATGTCCTTTGTCGGGACAACATACATACTGGGGATGTCCCAGGGACATCCGCTGGCCGCTAAAAAAGGCATCCAAGGGATGTCCTTCTGGTACGTCCCTGGGATGTACCAAGTACGATGAAAGGATATTCCTAGGACGTCCCAAGGATATCCCAGGGACATCTTCTCGACAAAAGAAAAAAGTTGCAGGTCGAGTAGGGATTGAACCCGGGACCTTTGGCTTATCATGCACGCACCTTGCTCCATTGGCTATCATGCCTCCTGAAGATTTATGTACTAAACAGATTCATAAACAGGACTCAACTACTGAGACCTGAATAGATACAACTTCATTAGGAATTGGGTATAATTATTGTCATTCTTGGGTGTTTAAAAATGAGGGGCATTATGCATGTACGATTTCTGTCTGCGAAAAATGGTAATTTCTGAAGAAGACTTTATTCTTTATTTTCATCACAATCATTTTCCGGAAGAGAAACAAACATTTTCAAAAAAATTCAACTCAATAGTTTGATGAAATTCAATGACTCTGATGTGAATGGATATCAGATACTTTAGGGACACGAATAGGATAACCTAGGGATGTACCGGGCGGGATGTTCACTGGACAACCACTGCAGGACATCCCCTGGATGTCCCAATCATGTCCTTGTACCGCGGGACAAAAAAGGGACGTACCTAGGTAATAACTGTGTTGTTAGGGTAACTCCTTCTTCTCCTCCTTCTGTGGGCCTTGCTCTCGGGTTTTCTTGGGTGACATATTCCTTGAGTATGTGAATAGATTTTTCCTCCTCCTTTCTAGAGGAACTGCAATAATCTTCTGAACTTAGCTTTCAAAGACGTCCTTTCAATTGGCAAAACCCTTTTTGGAGTCTCGTTAGTATGTGAGGTCCATTCTGCAATGTCCTGAAACTCGTAGGAGGGTGACTGTATTTCTGTTGGCTACCACGTTCAGTTTTTCCTGGTACTTCTTCACCTGATGGGACTTGATAACAATGGAGCTTAGCACTTTGATGACTGCTATCCTATCCTTCATCGACAATTTCATGTTTCCAGTCAAGAGCATAATAGTTTTTCATCGTTATTTTTATAATCTTTATCAATATTATTGCCATCATTCTTATCATCATTATTCCTTCTTACAATATTAGATGTCAACTGGTTTCATTGAATTTGATCTTCCACAGAAAGTCTTCAACAACTCTGTACATCAGATACACATTGTCAACTATCCACCATTTGCAGATACATTGATCAGGATGGCAAAACAAATCATGAAGCAGAAACTTGTGAAAAGGGTGAGTCGACCAAAATATGATATTCACTCATCTGTCTCCTATATGATGGATGAATTAATCAAAACGGTATCAACAAATTTGATAGTACACCAAAACTGATACTTGATTGAAGTCTTGAAGAGTTTGGATTTCCTGAAATCGAATCAACGTGGACTTGAATACCTAATTCCCAAACATAAATTTGAATTCACTATGAGGTGTTCAGGACTTTATGTAGATGTAGATAATTCTCCCTCTGTCAGTTGTACGATGAATTGGTATAGTATTGGGTCCTCCAACAGATGTACTCTGATGTTGAACGAGGCAATTAGCCATGAAAGTAGTTATTTGCTGTCAAATATTCTGAATAAGATTACATACATATATATTTCTTCTATCAGGGAGAGAATGCTAATTATCATTGTCAGAAGAATTCCAATCTCTAATTGTGTAAGTTGATTAGTTCAATAGATATTATTCGATGTTCGTCGTGGCATATATATATAGCTGGGAGAGTATCTATTTTCTGTTGAACCAAGAAATGATTCATATTTTCACCAGATAGAAAAAGTGAATTCTCACTGTATTTCTCCATATGTATTGATTTTTTTAATGTTTCAAATATTGAATCTAAGAATATTCCTTATCAATAACGTTTTACCCCTTCCCCGGAACCATGATGGAGAACTCGAAATATTGCAGATACACAAAAAAAAACATTGAAATTCACACCTGTATATTTCTTAACATTCCAAAAATTTGTGAGCATGGAAAATCAAGCATGTTTCATCTGTCTGGAATATTTTTGGCAATGTGTTGTTGCCAATTCAAATAAAAATTGATAGCAAATTCCTTACCAATTTCATATGGAACTCCCTGTATGTCATTGTATTTTTATATTTCTTCAGAGAAGCTGATTTTATCATTTCATCATACTTCGGGTCTTGCAGGAATCATAACAAAGATAAAGGTTGTTCAAAATCTGTATTTTTCGACTCAAGGATATTTTGTATCGAAAAAAATCATTATTAGCTGGAACGGCTCACATGTCCCTATTTTCACTTTCGATTCACTACCGACTGACATTCAATTGGAACAAATACAGGGTGGTTTGAGATTCAAAATTCTGCTCACCCTGTACCGTTTCAATTGAATGTCAGTAGATAGTCGATCAAAAGATCCCCTCAGGGGCTCACAACTCATGAGTACGGGAATGGTGAATCCAAAGTACCCTATCCGGATATTCACCATATATACTCCAACTTGTCTTGGGTGGTATCCTCCAATCGCTGCCTTTTTTTATCAATTCTATTGGCCTTCCTTAGCGAAATTCTCTTCTCCTCTTCCGCTTCAAACCCAACCTCACCATTCAGTGGTTGGGGAAGACAGATCACGGCCGCTAGACAAATAAAGCAAGCGTTTTGGGACCATTTTCGATGTCTGTCTCCAGATGGGATATTAATTTCTGGACATCTGTGGCAAAGCTGGAGCGATTTCCTGATATCTGTTTAGGTGGCCAAGGACTGGTCAACAAGGCTCTGGACACCTACCAAGCTGTGGGAACTCGTGGCGATGGATAAATGGCACCTAGTAATGGTGTCGCTAACAGTGCCTCTGGAAAAAGAGGCAACATCTCAGAGTGAACAGCCTTTGCCATGTGCAGGGGGCACCACAGGGCTGGACCAAACCCTTTCTTCGTTACTCCTAGGAGAAGCGAAACTTGTGATCTTCTCCTTGGACGAGAACAGCGATCGGAAGAGTTAACTTCAAGAGCCTGAACGAGAAACGTCATTCATATTGAAGTGGACCATAACAAGTACTATGAGTCGTATAAAGTGGAATTGACGAAGGCATGTACCTGAGAAACAATGGGCCACTAGGCCTAAATGTCGTCAGAGATATCGGTCAGACGAGCCTACAAACGGAGTGGAGTGTTTAGTGGGTATTCTCAGGAGTTAGGGGACTCCAATACTACCGAATGAGGAATCAGACCAATATGATGTCCATACAAGATTTCAATCATTCCGACAAGAAAAATCAAAAATAAGGAAAATAATATGTGAGTCTTTTCGACCAATAATGAACAATTTCGATACAAACAAATAAAAGTTGAATCATCTTGAATCTGAACATCTGATATCGTAGTAATCATTTTCTAGACCCCGAGTGTGATGATTTGATGAAATCAGCTCTTCAGGATAGGGCTTAAAGTGAAAAGGAATACAGAGTATGCTACTTGAAATGACAAAGATGCAACACCGTATTGGCCAATATGTAACTCTATACAGAAAATGTTTCCATTATACAATTCGATGAATGAACTAGCGACCTATTTCTCATTTGTTCAATCTGATTCCAGCTACATCTTCATCAAGGCATGGACAAGATAGCAGATTTTGTGCCGGTCAAGTTTCTACCAAAAGAGTTCGGAGGGGAGGAACGGAGTTTGAAGGAACTTCATGGTAATGATCATCGTTAGGAGTCATAATGATTTCACAGCTTCTTGAATTGCTTCATCTTGGTAGAGTCCGACCACGTGAAGTTTGAGGCAGAACGTTGTCGCGTTTGCATTGTAATGCATAAGTGGAAGTAGAAAAGATCTGAATCATCATACACTTCGAACAATATATTCACCGGTATTACCCGACACATTAGCATTTTGAGCTTTCATATGATCATTATATGTTGCAATGAATGTTTGTAGTGTGATATAATGGGAAGAAAACATTCGAAGTTGATCAATGAGGTACAAGACGATTATCGCTCTTGTGACCCTAGAACCAGCTAGTAGGGGTTTCTTGTCTTACTCAAATAGAAGCGTTTCTTATGTGATTCATATAAGTAAGCTGAAGAAATTATAATAACAATACTTTTTCAACAGTGGTGGTGCTTTTGACTCTCCTCACATTGATTTTCGAAACTTTTCGTTTTCAAGGCAACATCTGATATGAACTGTGACCATTTTATTCCAGTGTCTTATAATTTCAAACTTAGCTGTTGTGAATCAATTTCACTTATCTTGACATCATGCGATAGATGTTCCACAAATTAAATTATTCAGAAAATCTCCTAGAGAAAGTGTGTCATTGATAATATGTGCGGGTTGATTGAGAAAATGGAATATTAATTTCTTTAGATTTTGTTGATTGAGAAAATGGAATATTAATTTCTTTAGATTTTAGGATTTGCCTCAAAATGTCACTGGTTTTGAAATTGGACCCCTCACTAATCTTATGGAGATTGGTTCTTGGTAAAATTATCTGAAATCTCAGTATGTTATACTTTGTGCCATCCTGATCGAATGTCCCAATAGGCACGAAGTGAAACAGCCAGAATTGTGCTCAGACATGAGTGATTATACTCAAAATTTGGTGAATTTCATGTTCTTGAGACTACTGGCGAGTTCTGAACCCCTTCTCCGAGGGTGGGAATGTGGTGGAAATGAAATGTCATATGGGATAAGGGTTGAACGGAGTGAAATTGTACTCTGGGGTTTTCGGGATCGCTGATTTAATTTCCGGGACCAGTTTTTACCCGTGCACCTAACTAGGGGTGTGTAATTCCACCCCTTGCCCTCCATTTTCTCCCTAGCCGATCATCTGATCTCATTTATAAGTATAAGTTTCTCAGCATTGGTATACGGAAATAGTGAGCAACTAACTGAAAGGTGACTGCGATATGTTTTCCATTTCATTTCCATCATTAACGGTTTCTTCACATTATTGAAAACTGAAGAAATCGACATTAATCAAACTCAGTCAATGATAACTTTCTATGTGACCGGCTTGACTTGAACCCGTTGAACCTTTTTATGCTCTCAGAGAAGTCTCATGTAAGTTCGACCATGAAAATTATAAACTGAACAATTTCCTTGATATCATAAAAACTTCAAGTTCCTGAATTGTGACAAGTAAGAAGAGCCTCTATTACCTTGTTTGCATGAATGAATTTTCTGCAAGAACGTTTATGAGGTCGATAATAAAATTAGACCAGGAACTACAATTCCAAGACGCGATATGGACCATCCTCCTCCAGAAAAGACTTATTGGAGAGATAATGCATTGTTTTCAAGGTTGCTGATGACATTTTTGAGGTCATTTTCCACTTGTGACTCCCTCCCTGAAGGTGGAAATTGGGAAGGCTAGGGGGTGAACATAAGACATTCACGGGGGAAATATATTAATGATATAGTATCTTTACTGCCTATGGGGGTTCAGAAGTGAGAACAGACCTTGGAAATGAAGTCAGTGTTTCCGAAGACCCCACCGTCCAGATCCCATCCTATATAATTCACCAATTCTCACTCCCAACCTCCCCCCTCCTCGCCCCTTCGACCTCAGAAACGTTATTTCCATTTGAATACACGTTCCATTGGTTGCCTATTGCTTTCCAAACACTTCATTCTGTCTTATTCGGGCGCGAATTCAGGATTTAGTCAGTTACCAAGATAGTGACAGAGTGCAGTAAACAGCTTTGGGGTCTGTGAAGCCTCACCTGTGTGAAAAAAATATGCATTAAATTCTGAAGGGTGAATGTAGATACATGTTATTTCCATTCACTGCTTGCTACGTTTTCAGCTGATAACTTGAACATTTGCATAATCAGTGTTGCATGAAATCTCACAGAATTGAGTTTTAGAAGATATCATGTTTTTTCCGTAACAATTTCGCCGTTTATATGTCCTCAATCATATCTCATCCTTTTTTAAAATATATTTCTGTTTATAATGAGGACTAACATTATTTTTGTCTACCAAAACGCGCCACTGAAACTTGGGGTCTTGCTGGATGAATGAATACACTTCTGCTCCTCGTGACATTTGTCATTTCTCAATGATATTATCTTCTTCGTCAATGTAAGAATTCACATCGCGAGTAAAAACACGTGAATCGGCTCAAGCCTTCCTATTCCTATTTGTACAAATACTCACATAATTTGTATCCATCATTTTTGGTGAAACAGGCAAAATTCTAGGATTTTTGACTCTAACACTGACCTCAAGATTGAGTAGCGGTACCTGGTGAGTGAACATAAACCTGGGAGACGCCGAGGATAGCATTTTCGGATTATTATGGCCAGAATAGATGCTTTATTCTGCAAGTGTTTGTTTACGTCTGCGTCGGCGTTGATAAATAATAAAATGAATTTCTAACCCATTATCTGTGAAAATGAGCATTCCCGGACTTTGTGCCCATCGGAAAATGTGTTCAGTAATGCACGGAGTATAATAACATACTGAAATTTCACTAAAATGGTGAAAGAAATTATCATGCATCAATTAGAGCTATAACGTCTCCTGAAAATCGTGCCAAAAGGCAAGTTTTTTCAGACAATATGAATGCCATCGCCGAGAAAAAAGAAATTAAAAAAAAAGCAGAAATATCCAATGATGCAGGCAGTGTCAAATGTATATCTAAATCACGTATTTCAAGTTCTTCAAGCGTGAACCCATTCTGACCTCTCATGATGAAATGTCGGATGAAACTGAAAACTTTCGTGTCGAATATAGCGAATACTATTTTACTACGAAGTCAAAAGTTGAACCGGATTAAATGTCCTGAGTGTAGTGGTTGGCTACACGAGACTTGCGGGAGTCACTTAACCACATGCAATATAAGGGGGAAAACGCCCCATCGTATTATTTTTTCAATATAACTCTTTCGGAGAACTATGTTACTGTTTTGTCAAAATGTGTTCAGCATAATGAAATATACTGTTAAGCTAATATGTTTATGGAACTGGAATAAAAGATAAACTTGTATTTTTGTGAAAATATTGTTATTTTAAAATGTATTTCAATGGTTTACCCTAGTGGGCCATGGATTTCTCATTTTGAAAAGTGTCATTCAGAGAAACATCTCCTTTTGATTTCTCAATTAACTAACTGAAAACAGAATAGTAATGAAATGGTTATGATGTAGATTGAGCACCAGATTGAATATCTACTGAAACAATTGAATATCGAACGTATTCAGTAACTCATTCATTGAATAGTTCAAATTGATGTTTATTTTCCCTTCCTTCTTTCGATAGTAAGCCAACGAATTATTTATATAAAAGATTTTTACATCACTGGCAGAAAATGAATGAGATATCGACATGAGACAACCATTTCATGACCATTTTCAATTCTTCGTCAAGATAACTTTCTATATCTTGGTATTTCTCGAGTTATTTTTGTTTCAGAGCTATGGAAGTTGAAAGTAGCCGACTATAGGAAGAGATTCGCTGACTTGAGCAAGTTGAAAGTTGATGAGGCGAAGAGGCCGACTCCATTAATCAATGATGATTTACTAGGTTTCCATGGAAATTTCAAGAAATTGAATGTAGATTGACTGTCTGGAATGAATTATTGCTAATGCAGTTACTTTTTTATTCGAAATGTTATACTTATTTGAAAGACAAATACGAATTAAAACAACTATGAAATCAGAATATATGTGTTTATTTGAATAAAAAAATTACATCATCAAATGTGGGTCGGGTATATCTCATTCACTATTTCAATTATTTGTTATTTATCCTTTTCATATAAATGAACATTAACATTTCATTCTCAGGATTTTCCGATGGACACGAATTGAGGAAAGTTTCGGAATTGATGGAAATGTTTTGGCATATTCAGTGTGACAATGCATCTGATAAAACAATGATACAACCTGCCTTATTTCGAAGTTATAATAGGTATGTATATATCAAGAAAGAAGATGTATCCATTTCCTCCCGCGTGTGAAGTTCTACGAACGCATCAGTGGCGGCTCCTCAGAGGAGGCAACGGAGGCTGAGCCTCCTCAGAGATTTTTCTTGAACTGATATTATCTATACTTTCTCATTGAAAGGACACCAAAATACATGTATTTTGATTTTATTTCCTGTTTTTAGGTAAATATTTTCGAATTGGCAACAGTGCTTGCCCACGCATCACACGTTGAGGTCTGCGAATCACGCGTGAAATATTCAACTTGGCAACATCTATAGGAGGCTATACTCCTTCACAAACCCACTCGCGCAATGTAAATGCCCGAATACGCCCGAATAGCACGTGTTTGTCGTGTCGCGTCGCGAATTGCGGGCATTGTTTATGTTTATATTGGGTTAATGGTTAGGGGCTCTATAAATTTCTGAAAAATGAGTGTTTCAAACGATTGCAATTTAGTGGAATACTTTTTGGTGAACCCATTCAGTACTTTGTCCTATAAGATAAATTGATTGTGAAAAACAAACGTCCGACACCAGAATAAAAAAATCTGATTGTAACAGGTAACAAACAAAATCGTTCGTTCAATTCTGCTAATTATGAAGAATATATCTGGCTGACGGGATCTGAGGTAAGGAATAAGATATTTTGTTGGTACTGCGTATTATTTTCAACCGATAAGTCATCATGATGGGGGCGATTAGGATATAATGATTTGAAAAATTTGGCCCGCGGATTGGACAGACACTGCGAATCACAGGAACACATCTCTTCAAGTATTAAGTTCAGGTTAACTGGTAAACAGAATGTCATTGAAGCTATTGATTTGGGTGAGTAGAGAGTTGTTTTTCACAATCAATCTCATATCATTCAGCCTCCTCTGTCATGAAAGTCACTAGCCGCCACTGGAACGCATATATTTAGGAGCGTCGTTCCTAAAATTGTGCTTCGAGCGATCGGTCTCTCCAGTCTCGATCCAAATCAATGTGTTACATGATCTAAGGTTACGCGCAAATCGAATCCTAACGGAAGTCAATTTGACAGTGAAACTTCTGTCACATTGAATTTTTCCATTGTGTGATTGCATCTCATCCCATGTTTCGATTAGGTGAGTTTGGACTATTAGGAAGTATATGAGATAATTGCCTAGCAACCATTAACAATTGGTCCATATCTTTCAGAGCAATGTCATTCCAGTGAGCTATCATTGGCTTGATATCGGTATTTTTCAATAGTGAATCACAAAAGTGGCGGAGCATCAGGATTACAATCATTTATTGCTTATTTATTGTTGGCCGCAAGTGGAGCAACCTACTGGCTTATTTTCAGTGCATTCCCAATGGAAATCAAGTGGTAAATTCTCACACAGAGAATTCCAGGTTATGCATAAAAAATATTATTTCACTAATAATGATAATAATAATAATAGTAATAATTTTAATTACAATGGCATTTTTCGTATTCCCCTATTTCTCTCCTCTATGAATGAAGATAATAATAATAATGATCGACTTTATTCACCAATATAAAAAAATAATACAGAATATAATACAATGGAAACCTCTGTGAGCGAAAAAGAAAAGAAATAGATATGGAGCTAGTAAACTATAGTGAGCATGAGGAGAATAATAATATTTTTAGAGATAACAATCAAGATGATGAAATAATAATAATGATAATAATAGTAATAATAATAATAATGATAATAATAATGATAATAATAATATTATATTCAATTTCACATTTTCAGATATTGACAAATAGAAAAGCTAGGTTCAGCAGCAATCATTCAGTCCTGAGCGTATCTTAATGTTTGTTTCAATCTTCCTTCAAAGTTGTATAAAGAGAAATTCCTGTATTCTGTGGGGAGCGAATTATAGTGTTTGAATGTGTGTTCAGTGTTCAGTTTATTAACATTCGAGAAAGGGACTAGCCTTTCACGCAAATATGATGGTCCACCTATCTGTAGGACCTTATAAGTAAGTGTTAGTAAGTGAAGTTTGCGTAAGCTTTCTAATTTCAGCCACCCAGATTCTCTGAATTTAGAACTAATATGGTCGTATTTCCGAATACCGTAAGAAAATCGAATGCAGGAATTCTGAATTTTCTGAAGTTGATGAAATTGGAAGAAGACTGATTGGTCTGAGATGTGCCAGGTCCGTGGGGATGCTTATACACTTAGGGATGGGGATTACATTTGCACTTTTCCACGCCACAGGAAATTTGTTACAAGTAATGGCCAAATTGATTATGTATGTTATGTGGTCGAGCAGTTTATCATCAGTATATCTTAACATGCGTAAAGATAATTCGTCAGATCCTGTAGCATCACTTTTACTGGTATTTAGTTGTTTTCTGATATTATTATTGTCTACTGTGTGGAAGTTGAAGAGTTGGTTCGTTTGTGTAGAGTATTTGTCTAACAGGGACAGCTGTTGAGGAGTTCTGGTGGCATGTTTGATGTATAGAAAATAAGAGTTAATTATTGAAACATCTTTGAGTTTATCGGAAAGATTCGAGTTTTCATCATTTCTCAATATTTCTAAAGATCTGAGAGTATTCCACTTAGCCTTTGCATTTTTATTACCAAGTACAAAATTCAGATATGCTTTTTTTTTCACGTCTTATGGCTGCTGTAGTATAATTAAGAATGTCTTTATAACATACGAAGTCAGTTAATTGTTTAGTTCGCTTATATTTCCTCAAGGCTTGCTCTTTGATTTCGATCTTGTCTTTGATGGTAGGTGTTACCCAAGGTGCTGGGGGTCTAGTAGTTCTCGCAGTTCTAGTAGGAGCACGAATATTGAATAGAGAGATCAAAATTGATATTCAAAAAATTCAATGCGTCATCGACGTTCTCTTATATATGGCATCCCAGTTAACATGTGTTAGGTCTGTTTGAAAATTGAAAGATGATAAACTCTCCTAAAGCGGAACATTCCGGAAGTTGATAGATACCTCTCCATTCGGATTTCCGGGCAAGAAGTACTCAAAGGTACTCATCTCTGGAGATTAATTTTTGCAACATCCGCGAACTCAACAAAAACATCGATGACGTCCACCCTCATCTACAAACGGAAAAACCAGGACCAAGTTCATCTGCTGCCTTTACCTATCGCCTAATGATAATGAATATAACAACCTCTTTGAGTTTTCATCACTCAAACTGAACTTCATCCAGGAGAACCATCCAACAGGTGTAATCATTATCATGGGAGACTTCAATGTACAGGGTGATTCACCATAAATGTCCCCTCCTCTAGCTCAGTTATTTTTGAACCGCTACTTCAGAAAATACAAGGTGCTCGGAAGAAACGATCTACAGGGTACTATTCGATTTTTTCAAACGAAACACCCTATTTTTCATTATATCTCTAGATTCTCCCTGAAGAGCTGATTTGATCAATGCATCACACTAAAGGGGTCTAGCGGGAATGATTACAGAGATATAGGGTGTTCAAAATCGAGAGTTTTCAACTTTAGGATTTTTTTGTGACGAAACTTTTCATTATCGGTCAAAACGGCTCTCATGTCCGTATCTTATCACATGTCCAAATGAATGTATTGAATTACCAGTTACCCTGTATAACAATGTTGAAGCAGCAGGGGGGATGGAAGTCTTCCGCGGTCGCTGAGGGCTATATCGAGGATTCGCTAGCCAATAAGTCGAACACCATTGGTAGTCACTAGAGTCACTGGATGGTATTAGTTTGATAAGAGTTCGGACACAGCTGAACTTTGTCCTTTTCTATTTTCTATAATACAATGGTTTAAGTGAATAAAAGAATAAGACATATATTCTGCTCTTTGTCTTTTCAATTTCCCTAGTAGGGCCTGATTGTCAGATACGACTTTAGAGGTTATATTTTCTGTCAAATCAATCATAGCCGTAGATGGACAATGGATATAGGGTACAAACACCCACTTCAATTTATAGTGAAACACTTCTAGCAGAACAACTATTATATAAATGAAAAGAATGCATATAACAACATTCTAATATCATAAAATATACACATATGAAACAGTCCTTCAGTGATAAGTATAAAACATGAAGATATTGATATTAAATTGAAGGTAGGTATTCTCAATATACAGGAAGTAACGTACGTACGTTCAAGTGAAGTATTCCTGAGACAATTTTAAGAAATAAAGTTTATACAAGCTTGTGTTCGGAAATGCGAAAAAAGTAGTTTATTTTGACGAGACCTACCAAATACTTGGTTTTGTAAAGTTCTCAGGAACTTCACTTAGCGCCCAAGGAGCTAAGTAACATGGATCGATATAGAAAATATCTCCAAAACGATAAACTCCAGCGTGATTAAGGCCCTCATAATAATTCCCTTGATATATAAATAACTATTCACTTTACACTGTTAAATTCTGAATTTGGTCGGCACCAAAAACGCCATTCAATAATATATCACGTAGAGTTTACTTGCTTATCTCAGTTTCGTTTTCAAATTTTCAATTTCATTATGTAACTTTGCGATCCTTTCCTCTTTTTCCTCGATTATTTCGTTTTGTATTTTGTGTGATGATAATAACGGAATTTTGTTCTTGAAATCGTCTGCTTTGTAAATTGATGGAACAGCAGATTCTCTCAAACAGATTTTGAAACCTTCTGTTTGAAAATGGGCTGATATATAGTTTCATTCTAATTAGATGCTGTTATAAGAAGTGAATTTCAATGAGTACCTTACAAATTTCGCTCGTCTTCAAATTGATTTTCCACCCAGGCCGATTCATATCTTCCTTCCATAAGCGAATGGTTGATATTTGTTGGAAAATTGAATAAATGATATCCATTTTTTTCAAAATTGGCACAATTTATTACACAGCAAGTGATTTCCATAGCTGCTTTTTTCTCAAAAGTATAATTATGACATTTTATTTCAATTCTGACGTTTATAAAAGTCATTGTCAAATTCAAACAATTTTGAATTAAAAAGCGCGGGACGACTATGGTGCTCTTGTCACAATGCAAGGTGTGTAACTTGATAAATCAAAACATTCAAAAACCCTAACCGTTGTCATTTCTGTGTCCGAACTCTTATCAAACTAATACCATCCAGTGATGACTCTAGTAGTAACATATTCCCAGGCGTTTCCGGATTACCAATTAATGTGGATACTAATATTGTTGATTTTACGAAAAAGGAGGGAAGTGGAGAGTGTTCGATTGTATTGAATAATTGTTCACAAATAACCATAAATATTTTCAATAAATAAAAGTACCCTGTTGTAGTTTGTAGTCGTGAAGTCATCAAACCAATTTTGTGTAATATTTCTTATTCAGAACTCCATCATTCAACCTATGTTAGTGTCAATTTTGATTACCAATTTGGTTCAAATCATTACTTGTAACGTTGCACAACAACAGCTTTTGTGCCTGTCAAGTGTTATTGAATAGCTACTCTTATTGTAATTAGGAGAAAAAAAAATTGTTTGAAAATTATATAAAATTCTCCATGGTAGCAGATTTTCACCGGTGAAAGTATATTATTATTATTGGTTCTCCAATACATATATCTATTGATGGTCTAACCTATAGGTACTCGACACAAAATTCATTATATCTCTTATAGTCACAGCATAATAACTCGAATTATTCAATCGGATTTTCAAAGAAGATATAATTCTTGTATATACCAAGATCAATGTTCTTCAATTTCTTCCTCATCTACAAGTAGCCATCAATTTCTGTTGAACCATGTTTATAGTATTATCAGTCCTGTAATAAACCAATGTGTATCTCTTTGGCGAGTATATCGTCCTTCAATTCTTGAAAGCATGTGCAGTTCGGTGTGTTTTTTCAATCATAAATTATGTCAATTTTTACTTGTGTCCTTACATCGTTAATTCTGGTCATATCATAAAAGTTAACCTCTACCTCAATGTTAACAGTAATCAACAAGTGTTATACTAGATAAAAACTAATTGATAATTATTATGTTCAATCGAAAAGCTGAAAGGAATAGCTTGTCTTACCTATTCAACATTATAATCAAATTGATAAAATTGGTATCACGATTTTTTTACAATCAGTTATTTCGAAACAGTTGAATCTGGTTCATCAGAGGTTTGATACAGGTGAGGAATATTAACAGTAACAATATTTTTTCAACATGTATAAACACAATTCATTCAAATTAGTCTACAATCGACTGAGTTGGTTTTGAAGAAGGAATTATTCGATATGAGTTCGAGTTTTGAAATCTGGGTTCACCCAGAATTGTGTTGAGAAAAATCAACAAGTTTTTTGTAAAATTGAAAATATCAACTTCACAGATAACTGGAGAGCTGAAGTATACCTACCGTGGCAATTAATCCCAGAATGCATGTGTTCCATATAAACTGCTCAACATTGATAACGTCGTGGTCAAAAATATAGCCTGAATTCAAAGTAGAATAACTCACGAATTTCCTCACCAATTTGAAATCGGTTTCCACCGATGATTAGCCTGATCTCTTGACAGTTTGTTGTGGCAATATGAAACTTCTGTTATCCCAGATGACATTGCTACAGGGTGATAATTGAATGGGTGTTAAATTGCATCGTGGTCGTCACCTTACCGTTTGAATAGATAGTTTTATTTCTTTTCCCACCTGTATCCTCTTGATTAATGCTTTCTCTCGAAACATTTTCGGAATTTTCGAATTTTTTCTCGAATCTTTGATAACCGTTTTATAAATATTCATTCAAAATGATGCATTTTTGCGACGATGAATTGAATGAAATTGGAAATTGGAATTCTTTTTCGAAGAATCAACCTTGAATGTTTAGACGACGGATATGTGATCGTCAAGAATAATAATAAATTTCATACTTTTGGAACTATAATCGTAATTTCTTGAATTTTATCTTAATGAAAATGCATCATATTGATTAAAAATGCATACCTTCATTATATGACCTTCGATCCAAGAAATTACAAAACCAATTCGAGGTCAGACACCAGATATCCTCATGACGAAGTAACACCTCATTATTTCACTATAGTAACACAAAGAAAATTATGTTCCATCTACTCGAGACGACGTTATTCTCCATTCCATCATTCAGTATTTCTTGTATCACTTTGTATAGACTACTTCAGAATTTTCTGTGTTCGAACACGATCATAATAATATATCCGTCGACTAAACGTACAAGGATGATTCTTCGAAAAGGAACTTCCAATTTCATTCAATTAATCGTCCAAAAAATGCATCATTTTGAATGGATATTCATAACACGGTTATCAGAGCTCTGAATTCGAAAATTCCGAAAATGTTTCGAGAGAAAGCATCAATCAAGAGGATACAGGTGAGAAATAGAATAGAAGAAATTATCTGTTCAAACGGTAAGGTGACGACCACGATGCAATTTTACACCCATTCAATTATCACCCTGCAGCAATGTTATCTGATATAACAGGAGTTTCATATTGCCACAACAAACTTTCAAGAGATTAGGCTAATCATCGGTGAAAGCCGATTTCAAATTGGTAAAGAAATCCGTGAGTTATTCTACTTTGAATTCAGGCTATATTTTAGACCACGACGTTATCAATGTTGAGCAGTTTAGTTGCCTGAATGGGTTCTATTTTCATACCATCACCTTCTAATATACCCAGAAATGCTTCTAGTGCCCTCCGGATTATCAACTTCAGAAAATGAAGTTTAGATGTCGCGTAGGTATGGTTTCATATGGTGCACGTATTATCATTCTATAAGGAGCCAATTGTGTTGTTATCGATTGACCTTCAGAAAGTTATGACCTCTTGAAGTTATAGACATGTCAAAAAATTAATGTTGAGTTATAATAGTAGTTATTCTTGTATCTAGTGCGCAAAATGCTACTTTGTTTATCGGGAACTGATGTTTTGAACAAGGCGTAGCCGAGTTAAAATAATAGTCGAGATGACGAAAGTATTTCTCGTACCAGTTGCGAACAAAATATTTTCTACAAACGTCAAAATATAGTCCTAAAGTAGTAATACACTTAGCTCGATATAAAAAATAGTGTTGAACTGGCTCAAAAGGCCTCTCCTTATCCTCCCTATAGGTACCCACGATGTTCCACGAACATTATGCGAATTCCCCTGTGTGCGCTCCCAGATATGAAGAAAATAATGTTTTCTACTCACATAACTGAAATGGCATTCATCATACGGATAATATGTATCACGCCAAATGATCGATAAGTCACGGATTGACGATCAGTGATTCATTTAAAGAATTAACCTTCCAGTAGTCGCGCCTAAAAAATGGCATAGGATGTCGCTGCGGAGTCTGACACCGCAAAGGAGAATTTGTGTGGTTTGAACATGATGACTTGAATTTTTCCAAAGATTTCATCAGTATGCCTTTGGACATGAATATCTCTACGAAGTAAAATGTCAAAATTGCATATCATAACTTATTTCATCTATCCCCATATATTTTGATCTCAGTTGTTTGAGAGCACTCACCACATCATCATTTGTTACTATTGAAAAATTGAAGTTTACATTTTCTTGAAATTTATGATTCTTGTAACCACTACACTGTTTTACCACTAACCAAACCGATTTTTTAACGCCTCGACACGTGTTTCGCTAACTATATTAGCATCTTCAGGAAAAGATTAAAACTAAATATCCTATTCTAGTGTGCTGCTTATATACTAGGTATATGTTCACCCAACTGTGAAAAATACTAACCGTCAAGTTAATGTTTGTCATGGTTGAGTTCACATGTTAATCTAAATTTTTATTTTACTAAACTATATAGAGGGCTATATGGAATAGGTCCATTATCCTTATTCATTACTCTATTACTATTCTTAAATATCTCTAAGCTTTCATATGCGTCTAGTTTTCTAATGTTATTAACTTGCTTAACTAATTTGAGGTTAGTAATATGTGTGTTATGATTGTGATTGAACATATGTTTGGCTACACAAGATTTATCTAACCTGCCATATTTCAAATGGGCTATGTGTTCTTTGAACCTTGTTTTTATGGGTCGCCTGGTTTGGCCTATATATGTTTTATCACAATCATTACAACTTATTTCGTATATTCCCGACTTTTCGAGTGTGTCCACTTTATCTTTCGGATTGCCTAATAAATTGCCTAATTTTGACCCAGACTGATAAACGCTTTCAAAACCTAAGTCTTTGAAAACCTTATCAAGTCCCTTCGTATACTTGGGATTGTACGGGATCAAGATTCTTCTAGAGTTCTTTTTATCCGCTTGAAAAGTCGTAGAATTTCGAAGTGTTAACTTAAATTTATGTCTACGTATTAATTTATCTACTATTTTGATATCATACCCATTGACGCCAGCCACTTTATAAACAACATTTCTTTCAGCATCGAATCTTTCTTTGCTGAGAGGAAATGAAATCAATCTGTGTACTAGAAAATTTAAACTTGCCATTTTGTGCTGAGAACAGTGATTGGAGTCATTAGGTATGTATCTACCTATAGGTAGAAATGTTGTTTATAAAGTGGCTGGCGTCAATGGGTATGATATCAAAATAGTAGATAAATTAATACGTAGACATGAATTTAAGTTAACACTTCGAAATTCTACGACTTTTCAAGCGGATAAAAAGAACTCTAGAAGAATCCCGATCCCGTACAATCCCAAGTATACGAAGGGACTTGATAAGGTTTTCAAAGACTTAGGTTTTGAAAGCGTTTATCAGTCTGGGTCAAAATTAGGCAATTTATTAGGCAATCCGAAAGATAAAGTGGACACACTCGAAAAGTCGGGAATATACGAAATAAGTTGTAATGATTGTGATAAAACATATATAGGCCAAACCAGGCGACCCATAAAAACAAGGTTCAAAGAACACATAGCCCATTTGAAATATGGCAGGTTAGATAAATCTTGTGTAGCCGAACATATGTTCAATCACAATCATAACACACATATTAATAACCTCAAATTAGTTAAGCAAGTTAATAACATTAGAAAACTAGACGCATATGAAAGCTTATTATTTTTCACAGTTGGGTGAACATATACCTAGTATATAAGCAGCACACTAGAATAGGATATTTAGTTTTAATCTTCTCCTGAAGATGCTAACATAGTTAGCGAAACACGTGTCGAGGCGTTAAAAAATCGGTTTGGTTAGTGGTAAAACAGTGTAGTGTATTATCTTGCCAAAGGTTCCAGTCTTCGATATATTCTTGTAACCATTTATAAAATTCTCTGTGACAGGAGTTATGAGATGTTCAAGATCTGAGAATGTGTCA
The DNA here is from genome assembly GCA_918026855.4 of Phaedon cochleariae. Taxonomy (NCBI): domain Eukaryota; kingdom Metazoa; phylum Arthropoda; class Insecta; order Coleoptera; family Chrysomelidae; genus Phaedon; species Phaedon cochleariae. The sequence continues at coordinate 12,303,544 of OU896710.1, read as the reverse complement.
TTTATTTTTTGTAAATTTCTCCATTCGATCGGTATGTAAGTCACCTTATTGTCAATAATACCCCAGTTATTGAACTTTGCCCATAGTTTCTTAGAGTCCTTGCCAATTCTTTCTATTGTTTGTTTTCTATTGTTTACTTTTGTGCAAATTTTCACTTAGTTCCTGTTCTGTAATTGGAAAACTTTTTTCTGTAGAATAGTGTAAATAAATAAAAAAATAAATAAATTTCATGATTCATGTATGCTGTTTTTTCTTGCTTGATAGCAATAGATAGATAATTCTTCAGATCTAAATGGTAATCTCTATGTATCTGTATAGATTAGTCTTTTTAAACCTAGTATATGCCTTTTTCTTAAGTTTGATGATTTCTTTTATTGTGTCCGTGATATATGGTTGGTGTAGGTGCTTCATCTTCATAGTCTTCATGGATGCATGTATATCATTGCTATAAGCATATCATTTAGGCACTTAACTCTCTCACTAATATCCTCTATTTCAGATAAGCTATTCCATTCAATCTGATGCATATCATGATTGAATGCATCCAAATTGAATGTTCTGAAATCCCTATATGTTGAATATTTTTGTATTTCCCCTATTTTCTCTAATTGTATATCACAATATGTAAGTCTGTGATCAGTGTTCCTGATTCAATTACATTAAGTTCAGTCTCCACACGTATCAAATCTATCAAACCACTGCTGGTTCTGATAACTCTTGTTGGCTCTGTTATTACTAACATTTAAATCACCTACCAAAATTGTGAAATCAAACTGAACAGCCAAAACTGATAGGATATGTTCAATACATGCTGGAATAACACTTTTGATGGGCAGAACTTTCAGTCGATCATGCTGTATATACCTATACTGAAGGGATTTCATATCGCGAGAATCTTTCGTCTGAGAAAAAAATGTATGAGATGCCCTCCGATAATACTGTCAAGTTACTGTTCTGCATCGTTTCAAGTTGTTGATAGGAATAACCATCACATACCCAAGAATCTTTATGTGACTTGATTTCTATTTCAGAATGACCATAGAATATTTTCATCCAATCACACATGAAACCAGAAAATTCATATGGAGTAAATATGAGAAGACAGTGGAGGGTGCAGAACAAGATATAGCAAGTCTCAGAGAATGGATGCTCTCTCAACCTCACTTACCTGATGATTTGTGTAAGTAAATTTCGTCATATTTCATTCTTGCTATTATAATCGAAACCAAAAAAAAAACAAGTGTGCGTATAACCTTCGGTAGGACCACACGTCAGAAATGATAACTTCTGTGGCCGGTCAGTATTTCCAATATCTTCTAGACAATTCGGAGCAAATCCAATAAGAGTTCCATGTATTATTTCCACCTATTCGCGAAAAAAATGAGCTAGAACTCAATAACAATCAACAAAAGACTATAATGACCGACAACAATCCTCCATATACGTATTAATAAACAATACGGATCATAACGGGTGCCAGGATGAAGCCAAAAATATGAAACAAATGAATATCCATAAGGATTTGGTGGCATGATACGCATGCGCCATGCGCTATTATAGTAGTCATCAAAGACATGCGTTTCGGTGGACAATGACGTTTACTAGCCTTTCAATCAAAGCAGTATGTGTCTGATCGTTTCAAAACTTTTCCTTATGGATAGTCATTTGTCTTCAAAAATCGGCTTCATGTTTCGCTATGGAAACAGATAGAGATTATCCGTATTGATTATTAATACGTATATATGCAATCCTCTGCTGTGCTCGGGAACGAAAAACGAGTAGCCACAGACAGGACCCGACCATGTGACGGTAACGTAATACGAAGCATTCAGTAAACAGTCAAAATAAAAATTGAAAACTGCAGTGAATAGTCAATTATTTATTGTTCGATAATCTGAAGCTCGCTGCACAATTCCTAAAACAGCTTGTGTGAGATTATTTTTTTTTATTCTGCTTCTGGTTCAAAGAAAACAGTAGGTTTCATGCCCAAAACAGGAGAACAGTAGAATGAAAATGTAAATCAACTATTGAACAAGAAGGTCTGACATTGCTGCTGAGGGTGCAGGTGCAGCCGACATAGACATATTATACAGGTGGTCCCGAAATCATCCTTCCAAACTTCAACAGCGGCTTCTACATCAAAAAATAGGAAGAACCTAGCAAACACTGGGCTATAAAGTACTATGGAAGTGATTTTGCAACTCAAATCCGCGTGCGATGTACGAAAAACATCTCCTCCACGCATTTCATCATTAATTGTGTTGTTTAAATTGAGATTTGGAAAATGAGTTCAAATGAAACATATGTCTGTATAGTCACTGTGGAAGTTTTTGATACAGTTAATGTCTCATTAATAATCACATTGGGCACATTCATGCGAGGATTCTCTTGGAATTCTCGGAATGTCTCTTCTCTGGATGGAACCTGAGGGCATCAGAGTATGTTTGGATGCTGAACCCCATATGTGAGAACAGTACTCTAGAACAGGTCGTAGATGTGCTTCGTAGATCGTGTGAAGCTGTTGAAGTAATATTTCCGAAACACCTCGTGATAATATGATGCAATTTGATACAAGAACTAAACTTTTCATGCTCAATGCGGTGAAGATGAGAAGATTTCAAACTTTCATTGAGGGTGGTACTACATTAAATATGGAATATTGTTCTAACTTTTTTGTATGCATATTTTCCGTCAATCCAATTTTGGATTATGAAAATCCACACCGTTTCACAAAAAAGAGGTGATCGTGATCCATCTCATGCATATCGTTGCCAATTTTCAAATCATAATGACTCTTAAAAAATCAGCAACCTCTTTTATACCAAACAATATCATAAATGCGAGGAAAATTGGAAAATTATGGTAGAATACTACTTCAATTTTTTTGTTTTTTACCTCTCCACTACAACTCATTACAATGTTATGTATTATAATGAAACATCTGATCGTTACGGAATAAGAGTACCTCTTTTCAGTAAAGGGGTGTGGATTTTCATAATCCGAGAATAAATCGTCTGAAATAATGCATACGAAAAATTGTGAGCAATATTTCATGTAGTCCCACCCTGTATTGAAAACTCCTGAATGATATTTTGAAATGAATTTATTCTCACCGCAATGGGCATAGTCAGTTCAATTCTTCTACCAAATTGCCTCTCTTTATCACATGGAGTTCCGAAAATACTCAAGAAATATCGTCAGGAGCAACCTGTCAGGGGGCCGTAGCTTCTTTAGAATATATTTATCGTCTCATGTCACAGAGTGTGTAAATTTGAATAATGAATCCATGGTTTGTGACAAGATCAAGGGATCGTCCAGTGAAACTTCTGATAAGGGCCGGTAAAAGGTATTCAACTTCTGCATATTGCTTTTTCTGTTTGGTGAAAAATGAGTTCCTTCGATACATAGAGAGATGAAATGCTGCCATGAACGTTAACGTAAACGAAGAAATTGATAGCTATACGCATGCGCTTCTCGATTCCCCACGTTTTCGCTGGTAAAGGGCTTACCTACGGGTGTAAGGTATCATGCGTTCTTCCACGTATACCTTAAATTCTGACGAACGTTAACAGAAATATGCCATTGAGTCATTAAAGTTGGAGCCTGAATATCCAAAGAATTCTTTTTCAAGGATTCCGCTCATTTGAATACGAATTCAATGTTCTTATCAAAACAAATAATCAGAAGGAACCAATACAAAAAGAAAACAACACATAACGATGACACTGAATTTAAGGATGATCCGTAATTGTATATTTCGTACGTTACCGTCTACGTGGGGGTCGATATCTACGTACAGTGTGTACTTCAACTTCCTAATAACCCTGCACATGTCGTTAACCTTGTTGTTGTTTTGAGACAAAGTTTCAAACTGAAATATGACGAATAAAATTCATCGTATTGAATCATTCACATTTATCATCACATCTAACTCCATAATGACGATAAAATAATATTAATAATGTTTTATGTTGGTAGCAGAAAGACAAATAATGAGTTTGTTGCTGTTGGGGAGAGGAAGCATAGAGAAGACGAAGATGAAAATTGATATGTATTACACAATGCGATCTCTGTATCCAGATATATTTGAGAATTCACACCCCCAATCGCAGAGAATGAAAGAAGCTTCAAAATTCATGTGAGTACATTTATATTAACAACTATAGTTGAATAAGATCGTCCTATATCTCATAAACGGATACAGTAAAATATGCGAGATTTGATTAGGCCATCTTGAGTTTCACGAAAAAGTAGGATGAGAACGTGAAAACCGCCAGAATTCCACCGCGTTTTACTCCTTGAAGAGTGTTGAAGTGCATCTGAAGAATCAAAGATAAAGTTTCATTCGAATTGTTTTATTTGTTATTCTTTCCATTCTTGTACTCTTTTATATTACAAAGATTCAAACATCACTTTCACTGAATTTTCAGTTAATTTCCACGAGTAATTTTACCTTATACAAGGTGTTTTTGAAATAAGTGCACATATTCAGCCCAATAATATGATACAGTCTAAGGCATATTCCCATATGATATCAGATTTTCTCTAATTCTTTCAATTAATGAAAAATTCCATCCCGAAAATTGAACAAAATACGAGAAAAAGATCAAGTACGCCACTTTGAAACGATTTGAATGATTGAACTCCGCGTGATTGTGCCTACTCTGCATGAAAATTTGAACAGAGGAGACGTCAGATTCGGCACAGTGTAGAACTATGGGTGGAAAACGATAAGTCTAACCTCAAATTTCATTTCAATCTCTAATGTTTTCCATTAGTGTCATTCGATAGTACACGTCGAGCTTTCCCAGTGTTTGAAATATTTGCACTTATTTCAATGTCACCCTGTATAGACCATAATGATGAACTCATCTATCTATACCTGAACCTCAAAACCAACCTGCAGAGAAAATACACTTTTCGCCTTCCCTGTAAAATCTGGGAAATGTTACATATGTTCTATAGCATCAGAGTCTTCATTTGCTAACTATACAGGGTGTTTCAGTTTTCGTAGTAGGACTTTAACAGCTCGAAGAAGACATTTTTTCAAGATGAAAATCTCATACGAACATATATCCGTGGGAGCTTCGTTTCAGATTTACAGGGTGTCAAAGTTTCAGATTTTTCTTATCTTTTGATTTTTCTAGTTCTAATTATGATGGTGTTCAAAAAAATCAATTTAATTTTGTAACTGAATTTCATTTGGTCGGGAAGCTTTCGGTCATTCTATTTTCCAATAAAATGTTTAAGAAATGTCAAATAAGTGTGTTTGAGAAATAACGGTTTTATTACAAGTAATTTATTTTTGGCATTTATCTCGAGATCCTTACAGTTTTCGAAAAATTTACATTGGGGCAAAAAGTTTCCAAAGGACAATCTGAATCTATGTCCCATTGAAATGAGAGACGGCACGCAAAAAAGTTTTACAGGGTTAAATTGGGTACGACCCCTGGAAGTCTATCACCCTGTAGGTATTCAAAAATGCCCAATAACCTGAAATATTGAATTTTTGAAGTGTATTAGGTGTAAGTGTATTAGGTGTACCAAATTTCAATCAATTATTTCGATAATTGTATGAGAAAATTGAAAAAACATAAAAAAAATCTAAAACTTTGACACCCTGTGAATCGGAAACGAAGCTCCCACGCATATATGTTTATATGAGATTTTCATCTTGAAAAAATGTCTTCTTCAAGCTGTTAAAGTCCTGCTACAAAAAACTGAAACACCCTGTAGATTGAACAGAAATTATAGTTTTCATGACAATTCCTCCGAAGTTTGGCGAATAGAGAATGAGGAAACGGAATCAACAGAAATCGACGAATGCAAGTAATCCGTCACACCAAATTTTGATGAAGATAATTGGGTACTTATTATACATTCCGAAATGGAGGATTTGCTAGCCTGCTCATAGTTGATAATTCAATCCTCTAGGGTTGCAAGTTAGGCAACTGAATATCAGGTTATTTCATTGAAAGGCTATTTCTTTGAAGAAACTACCTACTGTGTAAGTGAGTCACATCAACTAACGGCCGAGTCATATCAAAATCATTTTTGATTATTATAGTTGTATCAACGTTACAAACCCGATATGTAGCAATAAACTATCGTTATCCGAGGCGGAGCCGAGGATTAAAACAACCAAATCCGTTAATTCCGTATCGGCCGTGTGTCGTTCAAAACTTTTTGTAGTCCTGCTGAAAGATTACATTTTGATTCCAAGGGAAGAACAAACCACGTAACTCGTAATTCTTAACATCGTGATGTTATGGAATAGTTTTTTCCAATTATCATCTGAATATACCATTAAATCTAGATAACAGTATAGAACTAAGAAAAAATGTATTGATGTGATTCTGATGGCATATCAATAAGATCCATATAAAGTATCAAGAGGAAATTTCAACCGGAAGAGTACCTGGAAGGATATACTCTATTCTTCTGGAAATTATTACTATTGTGAAGTTTCCTAATTGTCATCAAATTAAGTTTGTGATATTTGAATAATACACTCATTCACTCAATATTCTAGATTTTTTGTGACTTTCTCTCCTCGTGTCTATAGAATAATAGTTATTTATGTATTGAGGGAATTATGAGGGCCTTAATTACCGATGGCAAAGTTTGCGTCCCGAGGGCCTCTGGCCCGAGGGACAGCAATTGCCAGAGGTTATTAAGGCTCTATAATTCCCGTGGTACATAGATCATTTTATTTCTGACCGATTTTCATAGCATATTTAGAACGCAATAAATGTTTAAATTCATAACCTTTCTGGTATATTTGAATTAGGTAGCGTTGATTGTAGCATTGTTGGTTGTTGCTAGGTTGTCGGTATGTTACATGTTTATTGTTTTTTAAGCGGCGGAAGTAATTTTCAGGAAACATTTGAAAATTGTACATTTATTATTTGTAATGACGTGAATAAGTAAAATATGTCTTAGTTTTCATCACATATAAACGTTTATAAGCATTTCTTGTATCATCTTCACCTGTAAAAGGTGAGAGGGAGTTTTTGAACCTTAATATCCCAAGGGAGTTATGACCCTCATTATAGATATCGTAACTATGACGATATAAGCTTATAATGTCACTGTCAGAAATAAAATTATGAATATCATTTCAATGAACGTGTAGTAAGGACAAATCAGATGCTTTGCTCCAAAATGTCACTGCGTTCAAATAATTTTTCTATCAGAGAGCCTGAAAGATAAATTCACTAGCATGTCAGTGAAATTTGTATTGAAGAAGTTTAGAGACGAGGGATAAAGGTATATAGAAAAATATCAGATTCTCACTCATCTTTGGACGTTTCGAAAACGAATCTGCTCCCGTTTTCAACATAAAGGAAGGATTTTCATATGGCAAATTCGTATTTGTCTTGACACTTTCCAGTTCTCAGTGACAATTGGTGACGTTGGCAATCAATTGATTTACAGGATGTTTTCATTAATTAATTTTGAATTTTTCATATACCATGTTGAATGAAAATGGTAAATTCAAGATCAATTAATGAAAACATCCTGTAACTCTTTTGATTGCCAACGTCACCAATTGTCACTGAGAACTGAGAAGTGTCAAGACAAAGACGAATTCTCTATACAAAAGTCCATTTTTTATGTAGAAAACGGGAGCAGATTCGTTCCCGGAACGTCCAATGATGAGTGAAAATTTTATATTTTTCTATATACCTTCATTTCTCGTCTCCAAACTTCTTCAATACAAATTATTGTCACTGATAAGCTAGTGAATTTTTCTTTTAGGCTCTCTGATAGGAAAATTATTTAAACGCAAAGACATTTCGAGGCAAATCATCTGATTTGTCCTCACTACACTTTTATTGAAATAATATTCATATTTTTATTCCATAGAGACGTGGAGAGAAAATCACAAAAAATCTAGAATAATGAGTGCATAAGTGTACTATTCAAATATCACGAACTTAATTTGATGACAATTAGGAAACTTCACAATAGTAATAATTTCCAGAAGAATAGAGTATATCCTTCCAGATGCCCTTCCGGTTGAAATTTCCTCTTGATACTTTATATGGATCTTATTGATATGCCATCAGAATCACATCAATACATTTTTTTTCATAGTTCTATACTGTTATCTAGATTTAACGGTATTCAGATGATTATGGGAAAAGCGGCGGGTAAACTATTCCATAACATCACGATGTTGGGAATCTGGAATAATGAATGTACCACGATTAACCTACAGACAGTATTTAACACCTACACACTATTCTCAAGAGGACCATATTTGTTGTGATAAATGCAGGTACATTTGTCCGCTGCCAAAACTGTTCGACAAAATCAACAGAGTGTTGGTATTGAAGCTGAAAGACATAGATCCCGCTGGGCTTGATCCATCTGCGGTTTTCGCTCGCTTGATCAACGTTGTCGAGATCAGGCTGATGGAGGACTTCTGCTTCGGACATCTAGTCATCATGGACATGCAGAACTGCAAACTAGGACATTTGGGCAGAATCACGCCGACGTTCGTGCGAAACGTGTACACAATTGGTGAGGTAAGTGACTTGGTATGGTGCTCGTGAATTCTCCTCTGATAATAGGACAGAATGAAATCCTCACAGTCTACTCCATCAAAACTTCACTTTATTTTGATCAAATTACGAGATAACGGAACATGTTTCGAAGCTTCGAAGTTCATCATCAGCTTTCAGTTATCTGAGAGCACTAAAGTAAAAAAAAATAAAGAGAAATGTCAGACACGAACTTCAACAACGACAGTTTCAAAATACTCACCTGTTCTGGAGGAATAAATTATGTTCACATATGACAACAAAATTCAAGAAATTTTCACAAATATATAGTTGAAAAAATAAATCAAATAGAGGGACCGCAATTACTGCGAAACATCTATGTTAGGGATTTTGACACCAACCCAGTGAACCAAATCGCATTTCGGATACATAGAAATATTTATTTATTTATTTATTTATTTATTTACTTACTTAGTTCACAGAATAAATCCAATTAAGAACTAAGAATACAGTAATATGAGTTAACAAGAATAATGATTTACAACTATTGTCTAATACAAAAAAAGAAAGATCTAATCTGCTGGATTGTTGTATGAAAAATGTCAAAAGCTGTGCAACGATCATTATAATTTCTACAGATCCTTTGTACTGGAGAGTTTCTACATATGTTTGTGCGTGGAGTTGGCAAGTAAAAGGTTCGATTCACTCGGGACGCCATTCTTGGAACGTGAAACTGAATTCTTTGCATCAAATAATGGAAGTCACATGAGTTGTTGATTGTTTTGAAAAGTATTACATTTGAATGGTACTCTCTTCGAGTTTGTAGACTGCTAAATGAATGTCTCTCAAGTAAATTTGTATGTGGTATGCCAATTTCTGGATATTCTCCATCTATTCTGAAAGAAAGTAGTTTCAAAAAGCGCCGCTGAATCGATTCAAGATTGTCGATGTGAGTTTTATTATGAGGACTCCAAATTACCGAAGCATATTCCAGCTTCGATCGGACAAATGCATAATACAGACTTTTAAGAGTTACAGTATCCTTGAAATCTCTGGAGTATCGAACTATACAACCATAGGATTTGCTGGCGGTTGACGATATTTGTTCGATGTGAGTTACAAATGAGAGTTTTGGATCAAATATCACCCCCAGATCTTTGAAGGTCTCTGCTCTCTGTAAGTCAGTATTATCAATGGTATAGTTGAACATGATACAAGATTTCAAAGTGAAGGACATAACACAGCACTTTCCGGGATTAAGAAATAACTTATTGGAAATACACCATTCGTTGATTCTATCTAAGTTATCTTGTAATAATTGACAATCATTTGTTGTTGAAATTCTGTGGAATATTTTCATATCGTCAGCATATAGCAAACCATTAACTTCGATGCCGTCGAGTATGTCGTTGATAAATATATTGAATAACAGAGGACCAAGGTTCGACCCTTGCGGTACTCCAGACGTAGCGAGATATTCGACTGACCTGTGACCACGGCACTCGACATATTGCCTTCTTGATGATAGATACGACAGAAATAATTCTACCAAATGAGCAGAGAAACCAAGTTTAGACAGTTTATTCAATAGAATACCGTGATCAAGTCTGTCGAAAGCTTTAGAGAAATCTGTATAAATTACGTCTGTTTGAAATTGATTATCCAGGTCCTCTGCTATATGCGTAGTGACATGTAATAAGTTGGATGTTGTAGAACGACCTTTCATAAAGCCGTGTTGGTGAATAGACAGACTTTTTTCAACTTGAAAGTAAATATTTTTTTGTAAGAGGATTTCAAATACCTTGCAGAAATTACAGATAATAGTGATAGGTCTGAAATTAGTTACATCTGTCCGGTCACCTTTCTTGTATATTGGGCAGACTTTAGATATCTTCCAAGAAGATGGAACAGTTTTGGTCTTCAGGCAAATATTAATAAGAGTTGCTAAAGGAGAGGCGAGTACAGTGGCACAGTCTTTATCTAAAAACGCTGGAATGTGATCAGGACCGGTAGTCATTTTGGGTTTAATTTGTTTGAGTGCACTGAAAACCTCACTTTCATCAAATCCTTGTATATGTATTGAATTATCCAGCATGGAGTTATTATTATTATCGATTTCTAGTGTATTAGACATTGGCGCAAAAGAGTTGCTGAAGAAATCAGCAAATGCATTAACAATATCGCCTGGTGTATCAAGATCATAACCGTTATATACCATATTATCACTGACGTTAGTTGTTCCTCTCTTGCTATTGATGAATGCCCAGAACTTATTAGGATTATCACCAATTTCATTTTCAATTGACTGGACATATGTTTTATAAGATGCACTTAAGTCACGCTTAACTTTGGCTCTAAGATGTTTAAATTCAATATGTGCTACAATGTCATTGTTATGTTTATATTTATCGAAACACTTAGATTTCCTTTTAATGTCTCTTATTATTTCTCTGTTGAACCAAGGAGGATATTTTCTTTTGCGTACATTAGTGAATTTTGGTACACACTTATCAAATACGCTGTATAATTTTCCGTAGAAATATGTACATGCTTGGTCGGCATCCTGAAACGCATTTAGAAAAGTCCAGTCAATGGAAGACATCATTTGATACAGTTGTTCAAAGTTGGCCTTACGAAAGTTGTAACAGTTTTTGTAGTTATTAACTAGAGGACATGAATATTTTATATTGAAGTCTAATTTTACTGATATTAACAAAGCTGGATGATGAAGGTCCTCTCTGATTAAGGTGTCAGAGGATCTTTCGACAGAACAGTTGCTATTGAATAAAACAAGATCAAGGATATGATTATTAGTGTTCAAAATAAGGTTATGTTGTTGCATGTGGAACATGATAGAAAAATTATTCAAAATTGTAATTTGACGATTGCCCTGATTCGTTCTTAAATACGTAGAATACTGTGAAATATTGAAATCGCCTAAGATGAGGACATTACTAGTGCTGAGACAATCTAATGATTCAAGAGCATGAAATAGTTCTTCAAAATGTTCGAGAGATACTTTTGGAGATACATAGACATTGATTACAAAAAGGGACCCTGTGTCACATGTCACTTGAACTGCAACTATATCAATACTAGCTGATAGATTTCGGAATGGTCTTGAATTCAGATCAACGGTAGATGATGTAAAAATGTTGTTAACTCCAATGAGAACGCCACCACCTCTGGTGCAGTTAGTAGCGAACATGTCACGATCAGAACGATAAACGAAGAATGTGTCTGGAAATATTTCATTGTTTGATATTGATACATCTAGCCATGTTTCTGTCAGGGCGATCAGAGAGAAATGTGATTGGTAAATGGAACTCAAGATGTCAGTTGTTTTTGTCCTCAGACCTCTGACATTCTGATAATATATAGAGAAATTTTGCATTATTTACTTGAGAGACACCAATTGAGACACCAGTCTTTAACTGCTATTGAGACCCGAGCAAATTTCTCCTCAAACTATCACAGGCTGTTTTATACGCAGCGCATTTATCTTTCTCCCAGACAATGTGATTTGTAGCAATATTAGAATTATTTAACTTCAGACAATTTGAACAGCTGTGATCTTTAGATTTACAGTCTTTCAGGTCGTGATTACCACCACACAGAGGACATGACAGGGCATTTTGGCACGTACTGGAGGAATGATTATATTGATTGCATTTGAAACAACGATGTACTTCGATTGCATCATAAACAATGCAACTATCATAACCGACAAATAAATTTCCAGCCTTAATAACCCTCTCATATGAACCTCTGTCTAACTGAATCACTGCTTGGAATACATTATTATTCTTTTTCAGTGGGTTGATTTTCAAAATATTGCGGGACGATTCTTCTGAAAATATTTCTGGATTACATGTCTTCAGAAAAGCAGCAATCTGTTGTGCTGAATAGTTCTCCGACATGCCTACCAGTCGTACTTTTGGTTGTATGCCAGTCACTTCCTTAACGGTATACGAATCAGACATCTTTTGCTGTACTACTGACTTGATCAATTCGTTCTGGTCCTTACTTTTGCAACCTATGAGTAATCCGCCATTCTTGACATTTTTGATCTTTGTTAGTTGAAGATTTGCTTTGGAAGGATCAATGTTTTGAAGAATTTCCGCTTTCGTTTGATCAGATCAGATCTCCCAGATATTTCGCTTTTGCATTTCATGAAATTTTTCCACAACTGTGTCAATTGGGACATTTCTCCATTGCACTGATCACATGAATAAAGTGAACCATAATTAACATTGTGTGTGATGTAGTCAATTGATATCATTATGATGAGAGAAGAGCAAAGTGAAGAAAATAAACTGCAGAATCATTCATGAACCGAGTATATGTTCCATTATACAATAACCACAGATAACGAACTCGGTAGATGGCCGTTGAACACTTACAAACAAGCTGCACAAAAAAATATACATTTTTCTCTAGTATATTATACTGAATTAACAAGAAGATAATTGGTCTGAGACGCATGTTAAAATGAATTTCATTCATTATAAACCACTCACTTTCTCCATATTTGTGGTACCTAGTCATCATAGAAATGAAGAGTTATTATTCACAACACCTCAAGTGATGCTATATTTTTTTATTTTCAGGACAGATATTTGTTGAGAGTATGTAATCCAAGTAACACGGAACTCTCCGCGACACCTCTCAGTACTTATATTCAGGATCATAATGCAAAATCCTCCTGTGTGGTGCCAAAGATCACTATATAGGCTGTCACCATGGGAAATACTCTCTGGAGTTGTTCGAAAGAAAGCGCGGAGATCTCGCCTTGGATCTGAAATGCTCCTCTTTGCGAATTCCTAAAGTTATCTCTGAAAGGAAATAAATAATCAATTTTTTTGCGAGCACCAACGGATATCTCAGACGTAACAAAAACGAGCATATCCCGTTGCGAGCTCCTGAAGTTGATGAAAAAATACCATACATACATATACACACATACACACATACATACAGAGTCATGTCATACATTTGACAGCCCTGTATGAAAAAAACGATGGCACGCACATATTTGGTATTTTGTCTGTTCATAGCAACGAAAACATGGACATCTCGTGACTTTTTTCATGTACGTACGTTCCGAAAGTGATGATCTTTCCGGAGAATGAGGTATGTATGTGTCCAATCCAAGCGTGATCGCGGATAGTATCGCAGCACACTGTGAACTGTCATCACAGTTGTTGTGGAGAGAGAAGTAATCACTGAATTATTTCTGAATGGGTTAAAAATCTGTGAATTATTAAAGATGTTCAAGCTGAATGTGAAAAACATTTTAATCAAAGTTAGCATGTGTACCAGAAATTACGTCTTCTTAGGACAACCTGCACTGAGGAAAAAGCACTCATTAAATTTTCTTGATATGTCTGAGTTAATGACTGTAATTCAATTTCTAATCATATTCACTCATGTTACGTATGAAAATAGCAACAAGGACTAATTACCATAACTAGAGACGTTTTATTGGGAGTACTTCAATTAACTTCATTGGACTTTTTGTAATGACAATTAATGTCTCAACCTATAATAATTAACGCAGATGAGTGAATTTCAATCATATTACCATTACTTGATATCGAATTACCATCATAGGAAAATTTGATGACGATCGTTGACGAATGTCCTCGAGTACATACGAACAAGAATATTTCCGACACATTCACACCCCCTCGTCAGTTATCAGACTAAGGTCGGTCTAGTCGGTCGTTGAACTCGTGCTTCGTGCATTTCCTTTGTTAAATACGGTTGATAGTTATGATTCTGAGTTGTGATCGAGTGAGGTTTTGAAAAACTGATGGTTAGGAGTGTACAAAAACTGGGATTGACCGAGATATTTGGGAGTGATATTTTGATTTGAAATGTTGGAGTTATTCAATTTTCAACCACTTATCTTAACGTAAGGCATATTCAATTTTTTTTGTTCATTATTGAACTTGTTTTTGCTAAAGTTCAATTTCCTCATTTCCTAAAAGAATATTTGATTATCAACTTGAATCAACTACAGTAATTATAATCATTCCAATACAAACGTTTTATGCCAAAAGATCTTTTTTCCGAGTTCTTTTCTATTCATTTTATGTAATAATTTGATGAAGAATTATTCGATCATCGATCTCACCTATACCTAGCCTAAAGGCAAAGATGAATTGGTGCAACAAAAATATAAATGCTGTCATGAAGCTGGAGAAGAACTGCCCTGAACTTAACTCTGTAGATGGTAGGAGATGGGAAAATTGAACTATAGAAAAAACAAGTTCAATAATGAACACTTGTCTCGAATTTTATTCTCCCGTGTAGAATAATCAACTCTGCATGACATTTTTTGATGAGAACTCAAGTACTCACCTACTAATAATCTTATTTATTTACAGAAAGCCCTGACGACTAGAGTAATCGCATTGCACATCATCAATGCACCAGCTTTTGTGGATCAAACTGTTCTAATCATCAAATCGATTGTCAAACCAAAGCTAGCTCAAAAGGTATTCAACTACTTACCATGTAGGTACTGTAGGAATGAGTGATTCACATGGCAACGACTATACCCTTCAGAAACAAAATACACTGAAAACAGATGAAATATATATTGAATAGATATTCACGATGAAAATATCGTGGAGACGATAACGATAGCAGATGGATAACTTGTCAAACGAGGTCGGAGGCAGAGTTTGACATCCTTCTGATTATCGTATTATGAATTCACGATGAATACAAATTCAGTACAATATTTCAGCTACTACCACGAACTCTTATCCTTTAATCAATTGATATACCTTGTCAAAATTCCCTGAATTCACGGTTCATCCTCAGGAATATGTAACAAGAAAATGTAATGCTGCGAATATTTTATGAGGTATCGGAATTGCTACTTGTGTCCTTTGGCTGTCCCTCATGGAGGCTGAAATTTCATTTATGACATTGAAAACTGATTCTCTTCTCACGCATTTTCTTCTGGTAATATCAAGAGATCACTTGTGCACTGAGGATATCTTGGACTGATTTCCAATTTGCACCTTATAAATGATTAATTGTAATCATATGATGATGATATGAATATCATTTCCCCTCGGTGTAATATAACCTCATCTGTTTATGGATTGCCTCAAATATCAAAATTAGCTCTGGATTATTTCGCCATTCTTTCTGATGTTGAGTTTCATCTGACTGTTTTATCAATTCTAGCACCAACACGATTTTTACTCCATATCAACGATTTTTTGAAAGCAACTTCATGTCCAGCACACGCAGCTTCGCGGATGATAGTACCCTCCATACCGCCTTCTCTTCAAGGGCTCCAATTTCAGCCAGGCAAACGAGGGAGAAATGTTGAAACATGAATATGCACTAGGCAACAATTCTTGAATGGGTATCCAATAACTTGGTAGATTTCAATGCAAACAAAACACGAGCATGCCTTTCCTCTAGAAAATCCGATCTCACTGTGCCCAACATAAGCTTGTCAGGAGTAACCATACCTTTAGAGACATCCATTTCGATGCTTCGGATTACTATCAGCAATAACCTCTATTTGGAAAATCACGTGAGATCATTTTCTAAAAGTGCATGAAAAACTTGGTTTTCTGTTTCGGGCCAGGAGCTATTTCACTTCCAGTCAGCTGCGTATATTCTATATAATGCTCAGATTTGACCTTTCCTGGAATACTGTTTCTATATTTGAGGTGCAGCACCCAAACATACCCTGGAACTGTTGAATTCTGTCCAAATAAGGGCAATTCGTCTCGTTGGTGATGCTTCGCTCACAAACTCACCCACTTCTCTGGAACACCGTAGAAAAGTTGTCGATCTGGCTCTATTTCATAGATATTTTCATGGACGATGCTCTTCTGAAATATCAACAATTGTTCTCTCCTTGGCAGTCCCCGCGAGATTAACCTGTCGGGTTGAGGCTTCGCACCCCTTCGTGGTCACTTTGGAGACCTGCAGAACATCTCTTTCCAAAGTCAGTTAGCCGTGCGGACAGAGTGTCTATATTCCAATCCGCATTCGCTTGCCGGTCGTGGGTTCGATTCCCATCGACTGCAAGAATTTTTCTGATGGCCCAGTAAAGTGTTTGGGATCACACGTTAAAAGGTAAGGTCCCCGTCATTCCTTGCTCGCACAAGACTCTCGAATACTTCTAAGGGTTGCTCGTAAGGGTGCAACCGAATGACGGATAGAACAATTTTAGAACAACAATTTTTAGACTCGTTCATTCAACGAACAGCGAGGCTCTGGAACATATCGCCAAGGAAGGTGAATATTACAAAATATCACTTTTCGTGGGAACCAGAACTCAGAAAAAAAATAGAAAGGCTCCTCACAAATTCATTTTGAACTGAGCAAGTTCATTTGACCACGATAGTATCATATCCAAACAGATCGTGTCAACATGTCAAATTGCTCCATTTATTTTATAAAGCTGTTACTGTTGGGAATCGAACACGGGACCTTTGTATTATAAGGACACGTATATACGCGCTGTGGTATCACTCAAATAAATTTTGAGATAATGCTAATGATATAGTTGTTGCCAACATGTGGATACTCAAACAGGATATTGGAATAATGTAGAGATAACTGTGCGCGCATTGCAATTCACAAGGATCACGAAAGTAAGGCTGTTACAGCAGTTTCTGTAGTTTGGAAGGGGTGCATTGTGGAAGAGATGTTTTCCTAAAGAAAAATGATATTTTGGCCTTGAGATATGCACATCGGATTCAAATCACCATGTACATCATTATTTACAGGAATACAAGTGATCAGATGGTGTAAATCCATCAGTGAAATAGTCCTTATTATTGAGAATCACAGCAAACTAAATACTTTTCATTTTTCGAATGTCCAAAGATAAATGATTTATCCCATCTTGATTTCAATTATTTATTATATCCACTATCACCTCCAAAGTACTCCACATAATCATAATCAATTACTTGCTCACACAGTATTTTTCTATGTTGGTTCATGTTGGGATCAGGGCTGATGTTATTCACAATTTTTCAGATTTTCGTTCACAAAGATATGGAATCTGTTCTTGAGTCACTTGATAAAGATGTCATCCCAAGAGATTATGGTGGCCATGAGAAATCTTTAGATGAGCTCGAAGGTAAAGAAAAACTTCCGTATTTTTTTAAAATCATATACCTGATCGATGGACAATCATTTTTATAGAAATGAAGGTATTTTGCACATGAATATTTCGTTAACCTAGCTCTTGTTCAAACAAATAGCCACACAACTTGGCCGGAATACCTGAAAACGAACAGACATAAAAAAACGACAAGAATCTAGAACTGAACTAAATATTGCAAATATTCGTGAAAAATTATGATCAAAATGAAGGAACTATCTATTCGAATACACGCCATTTTGTGGAGATCCACATTTTTCATATCATTATATCTCTAGATATTCATCATTTCCTATAATTATCCTTGAATTGGGTAAAAATATTCGTTTCTGATAAAAGTCTTTAGTTTCTTTATTGCTGATAATGTTCCACTTCTTCAAACTGAGAATGAAATCTTTCTTGAGACTCAGACTTATCATCTTGCTTTCTGGAATAACCCTCGTAGTACTCGAAGGACTCGTGGAAGTTGAAGTTGATGCATAAAAACTCGGATATCTATTCCGTGCGAGAATCTACTTATTTACACCTTAACAGCTTCTCATGATTAACAAAGCGCAGATGAAGCATGTTTCAGAATAGAGTTCACATAATGGGGGTCAGTACCTGAAAATACGCTGATGCCCTGTGATTCCATCCAGATAAGATACCACAATCTCAAATGCATTAACAACGTTGGAACATCTTGAAAAAGTCAGTGACCTTTCATTCTTCTATAGATACTTCCACAGGAAATTGAATTCGGAAATATCTGCTGACAATCCATCACTAGCAATACTAGTCAGACGAAATCGACTAGCCCCGACAGCACATCCTTGCGTCGTCAGCCCTAAAATATATCGAACAACACGTTATCAGTACTCGTTTGTCTGCAGAACGGCAAGGCTTTGGATTTCTTGCCGAAAGGAAGTATTTCGAAGGAATTTCAATCTCGAAAAGTTCAAAAAAATCTTTTTCTCTCTCCTTCATAGGTACGCACGATGAGTTCACGAATATTATAGGGATTCCCTCTCGTGCGCTCCAAGAGATAAGGAAAAAGTGAAATTCCAATCACTGTGGTTTCATGGCTGCTTCACTGAATATTCGTATGACATACATTGTATAATGTCATCACGGCCGATACAGCTAGGTCAAGACATTTTGACTCATAGAATTGTGCAAGGAAGGGTAGGTGATTGTCTAAGATTGTTCACAAGAGAGCGATCATTTATTCCTGACTTGTTTCGAATGTTTACTTACCAAATTAATTCGGTTTTTTATACTGATTGTTTCATCAAACAAAATTGATAGTTTTTCGTGTGTATCTTGTGTTGTGATAGGCGTGATGATAATGCCCGTCACGTGTTGTGTATCACAGCGACAAAAATATTATAAGAATCGGAAAGTCGGAAAGTTGGTCTAGAAATTCATGTGATGAGTATTTTCATTGAGATATACGTATATGGTATTCGTTCTTCCTTTGATGTTGACTCAGAAAGTACATAGCAGCCGAAGGTTTCTTTCCATCGAACATTCGAATGTATAGCAGGTTTCTACAGAGTGTGTGAGTTACATTTTATCGAAGGTAGTATAAATTCATCACGTCATATGTCACGTGACACCTGGCACGTGACATATGACACATTAAAATACATTCAACTTCTCAACACAATCGATCATAGTTCACTCGAAAATAGCCGGCATTTGTTTCCTAATTATTGGCAGCAGATACAGTCAAGTTGAATTTGTCGAATGCGTTGTCTTGTCAATGCCAATAATTATTATAAGTTTGGGTAACGAATAATCCAAGAATTTGTTCTCGTACCTATTTTCAGTGATTGACAATTCAACAGATTTCGTTCAAATAAAGCAACAATGTTTCCGACAGTGGTGCCAATTCAATTCACATTCAATATTTGAAACATCTGTAGCCAACCTCACGATATAAAATGTCAAACTCATGAAAATATGGTCAATTCCACTCCTTTCATCAGATTCGGATGAGTTCGCGAGATGTCCTTGAGTCTGAAAAGTGGTGATTATGATTTTTTCCTACTAGCGTGCGGAAAAGTTCACTTTTCCGCACTCATTTCAGTGTTGAAAAAGTCACTTTTCCGCACTGAGTGCGGAAAAAAGTTTTTTCCGCACTCATTGCGGAAAAGTGAATTTGTTAAGTTTCAAGGAAATATACAGAGGGTTATGTAGAAAGCTCACCAAGTTTCCAAAAGGGCCTATCGAATAAAATATTGAACTTCAGTGACGCTGTCCCTGGCCCGTCCACTAGTCAGCAGCTGTTACCAGTGAAGCCTTCCGAAATGACCTCTTCCAGCCAAGTTCCGATGGCCACGGTTGCTGACAAATCAATGGAAAACCGTAATATTACTTCATTAGAGAAAACTTCAGCTTCTGCAATTAATTTGCAAATTGCAACAAATTGCACGTTCAATATTAATATTAATTATAATTAATTTGCGAACTATGTATTTAATGATGAATGTATCTCCATCTCCAACACTCCGGTTTTTTTCGCACGCTAGTAGAAAAAATGGTGTACCCAACACGTGTGGAAAGTGACACTTTACCGCACGCGATTGCAGATGGCCGAACAACGCCTTAGCGGAGTTCGGCCAGCACTTGTTAGGTGAACTACTATTTCTACCTCATAAATATTATCTATCTGCCTGTTCAGTTCGTTGAATGAAACTATCAACGTTCTGTCAAAGAAGTCTTCGCAAGACCGAATTTGCCCCATCGTCGATAAACCTGAAAGATTCGAATATATCCTGTGCCATTGCTTCAACCAGAAAAATCTAGACTTCCTGGAAATTCGAAATTTGTAAACAAGTTCTTTGAGAATGGCCTAGTTGAAACGTTCAGTATTTCATGAATTTTCCTAGAAGACATTGAAACGAAAAGTACAGATTTCCGTTCCTTTTGTGATCAGATTCTTCAATGTCTTCTACTCATCACTCCACTCAAATTTGGTCATAATATTACTGAATATAATGTATAATTCAGTATCAAGTTGCTCCTATCTCTAATACGGAAGTTTTCGATCAAAAATGTGGAATGACTTACCAACTATCGACTTCGTCGAGAATAACTCCAGATTTTTTTTATTCCAGCTGATTTTGAGAAGAAATTCGAAGAGTACGCAAATTTCTTCGATCAGAGACAGAAATTGACAGTCAATGAGAATTTGAGACCTGCAAAGAATATGAACGACGAAGTTCTTGGCTATTATGGAAATTTCAAGAAGTTGGATGTGGACTAATTCTTTGTTGAAGCCAAAGAGAACGAAGTCATCTAGATCTGAACTGAACCTGATGAATTCATCTGGAAAATATCTTATTCTTGCATATCTGGATCTGAACTCAACCTAATAAATTCATTTGCTAAATAAATTATCCTTTGTTATATGTATATTCTCATCAAACGAAAAGATATATTGAGTTATTGAGAGTATTTTTCATGAAGGATCAAGGCTATATCAATCCCAAAAAATTCATGGGCCAAAATTGAGGAATGGTATCTCTTCAACAGAGTGTTCTCAAACCTTTTCTACAGATTAAATGTTAAAATAAAAAAATCGCTAATGACTCTGATGATGCAATAATAGCAGTACATTCTTTCCGGAGGTGGATGAAATCCTTTGAGGACAGCAGGAAGAAACAAGTCTCTTCACGGTATGGTGTGGGAGTTCCTATACGTAGGTATATACCTACTCAACACTACACCTCCTTCCAAGATTTGTATGACCGCAGTATTAGATAACACTTCCAGGCCTATTGGAATCTATATCGACTATGCCGATAAAGATTGCACCATATACGACCAAGAGAGTTCTTATATGAGGGCCACTTCAAATACCACCAAAGTTACTGTTAGCACTCCTGCTCACAGTACCAGAGGTTCGTTTGAAAGACCTTTGTCGTTCAGGTTCCTGAAGAATAATCTTTCGAGGTTCAAAGTTTCTCTTTTCTCACAAATAGTGACAAGATTCCACAATTTGTATCAGGTTGCCAGAGCCGCGTTCATATCCGCGATCAGAAGTTCACAAATTGTCACATATTGGCACACATATTTCCACAAAAGACGAAATGTATCCTGAAGAATGAATAAGATACCAGGATATCCAGCTAGGGTAACTATGGTTCCTGTACCCACAAGTCGTGAGCTCCTAAGCAGAAGCAGAACCAAGCTTCTAGGTTCTGGGTTGAGTTTTTTTTTATGTTCTGGTTCCCACGGAAAGGGAAATCCTGTAATGTTCAGAGAACATCGTTACAACCAAGGGAAATGAGGTGGAAAATGGTGTTCTTCTTGAATTTCTGGACGTTATATGCCTTGGGGAACACCTCTTTTGGCAATGTGTTCCAGAGACTTGCTGTCCGTTGGATAAAACGAGTCTTTCGAGAGATATGTTCTGCAGGTCTTCGAAGTGACCACGAAGGGGTGCGGAGCCTCAACTCGACGGGTTGGTCTCGCGGGGACTGCCTAGAAAGGAACAATTGTTGATATTTCAGAAGAACATCGTCAATGGTAATATCTGTAAGAAAGAGCCAGATCGCCAACATTCCTACGCTGTTCCAGAAAAGTGAGTGGGTTTGTGAGCGAGGCATCACTCACGGCCCTTCTTTGGACAGAATCCAACAGTTTCAGGGTATGTTTGGGTGCTGCACTCCAAATATGGGAACAGTATTCCAGGACAGGTCGGATCTGTGCCTTATAGATCATGAAGCAGCTGACTGGAAGAGAAATAGCTCCTGGCCCGAAACAGGAAACTAAGTTTTGGGATGCACTTTCAGCAATGGAGAAGTTTCCTATATTAGGGTTCTTATCTCACTGTGAAGTTTGTAAAAAATTAATATATACGTATTTTCCCTTTTTTTGGTAAGATCAAATATCACTTCAGAAAAAAATAAATAAAAGAGGAACTTGGCTCCTTCACCATTTCTATGACGTAATTTCTGAAAATCCACATTCACACAGAGTTAAAATACGATTTCCTGTGTCAGTACGACGTTGCCGACATCATCAATATGTCTAGATTTCCGGAAATTGTTCTTTGAATGCATAATAACTATTTTTCATAACAGCAATGGGATATAAAAGGTCCTTCAATCCTACTTTGTCAAGTATTATGATTATTCCCACAAATCTCTCATTGGCTGAATGAAGTTGCTTACTAATAAAGATAAATTGTGATATTTTGCGATAGTATCTATAATTTTTCACTATCGTTATATTACTATATGTTATTTATAACTTGTCAGTCATTTTTTTGCTGATAACTTCGTTCCTTAATGAAACGGATCTATCTTCTAGGAACGTTGCAGATTATATCTTGCAACAGCGTCAAATACTTCGAGTCCGCCCACACCACTCAAAATACTGACAGGCACAACAAGAGGAAAGAGGCATGAGCGTCGGCTTCATTCTGTTCTGACCAATGACAGTAAATCAGGAAGGATAGTATCATTGAATGAAGACGATAGTCATTCGTTGATTCAATGATAGTTTCGGTTAGGATCGAGCTCTATTCCAGATATTTCAATGCACAAATAACAAAACCATAACCTGTCAGAATGGAGCCAACTACCCTCTGCATTCCTGCTCCGAGTGCATTCGTGGTTATGTTTGTTTTTGTATACCAGTTTTACTTCTTCTTAAATTTTTTTCATTCGTTTTTCATTCGTTAGCTATTCGTAGCTATTCGCTAGCTATATTCTTCACCATCAGCTATTTTCAGACTAGAATCAGAATGTACGTCACAGTTTGCCGCCCCGAAAATTAGATATTGCTTCAATTTGAAAATGAAACCGACTTGGACACTATCGGTCGCCATTCTGTACAGCGTGGACATAAAACTAGAGAGTTCCGAACTTAATTTATGAAAATTCATCTGAAGGAAACTTCCCCATTGATCTCACGTGATTTCCCCAAGAAAGGTTATCGCTGATAGTGAAACCAAGCATCGAAATGGATGTCTTCAAAGGTATGGATATTCCTGACAAGCTCATGTTGGGCACAGTGAGATCAGCTTTTCTTGAGAAAAGGCATGCTTGTGTTCTGTTCGCATTGAAATCTACCAAGTTATTGGGTATTGAGTTGTGCAAGATCTCTTCAAATATTTTGATGTCTGAATATGTAGACGAAAAATGTGATTATAATCATTTCATCACCCAGGATTGAATTTTTTCGCATTTATGACCTATTCAACACTTAGACAAAATGATTATTGAATGTGTGTGTGAGTATAACTCTCAGAATCTGTCAATATGACATATTTATGATATCGTGTTTAGGAAATCTCAGTAATAGCTTTCGATTCGAGACAAAAATTTGAGGGACCTTCAGCACTTCATACATATATGATAAGGAAAATTGGATGACTTGATCCTTCTGGATCAAAAAAAAATACCTAGCAGATCCGCCAAGATCGTGCCATACAGATATAAAACTGATATTTCTATCACATGGTGTTGCAATTGACTGACCTATAGCTTGATTGACAGAATTAATCTGCCTGACATCACAGCTGGCAGAATGAGGTAAATATAAATTCGAATACAAAACCAAGTTTCGCTGTATCAATAAAACATATCTCTAAGTAATTGACTTATTGCATCTTCTAACAGTTCGAAGCGAGAATTATCAAATTCATATAATTTTCTTGCACCTTCCTCCCCACCACTCATTCTTCACAATTCTATGTGAAAAATGTATCTTGAACATGAAAGAACTTGCTATATTTCAATATCATATATCCCCAGTAAAAATGAATCTGAGACTTCTGCAAAACTGTGTTGAAATTGCCACTTTGTTAGGCGCCAAAATGTTACGAACATAATAGATGTAGGTGAATTATTGACAATCTTATAATGGTACTCTACTCTACTCTATTACGAGAAACCTAACATGGGAATCGGAGAATTGTTTCAAACAGACAATCGCAGGTCTTCTGAAGGTGCTATGTAGGAATAAAGCCATAATGACGCTTGGTCCGGACTCCGTTCGTTTCTCTACACAGAAGATGTTCCCGCGTACTCAACAAATAGAGGAAATCAGCTTCCCAGACGATCTTCAACGTCGTTCAATTCTCTTTCTTGATCTGAGACATCGAATCTATTTCTGCCCCTTGGCCCATTCTCTTCGTCTGTTATTATTTTCCTCAATTGACAACCATCGAATAATATTCCACTTTTTCCCCATTCTCCTAATCAATAAACAAAGTACTCTTTACTCTTCCAGAATATATTGATGGACTCGAACTGAGAACCATCTCAAAATGTTGACAAATTGATATTTCAAAAACTTCGACAAGAATTTTGAAATATTCTCTATTATTGAGTACAGGATATTGAAGCAAAATGTTGGATAATTGCTTTGAGGACTTCTGTGGGGAATAATAATAATAATAATAACTATGATATCAATATTCGTCTTAGTTATTCTCAAATGAATTCATACATATATAATATATGATGGTAAAAAATACATAGATATGTTTGAAAATAAAGGGCGAAGTTTATTTTTGATTGGGTACTAGACGCAACCAACAATATTCTTCCACTTAACCCAAAACAGAGACGTGTTTGATGTTGATTTCTACAAAGATGAAATTGAAACTAATTGCACCTCTCACAGAATTCTTTATCGCTGAATGGAATCATAATGATTAAAAAAAATGATTAAATCAGGCAAAATGGAAAAAAAAATAATGTCACCATGCACACAGCAGGATGGATAATGAATCCTATATAAGATTTGTTCACGTACCTATATATGCGTAAAACACGAGCACTGGAATTCAAAATGTTATGAATCTTTCAATGTTGATAATTCAAAAGATGTATCTTGAAGTTTTCTTCGAATTTTACGACACTAAAGTTGATGAGATCGAGTTGTAAAGGTTGTATACCTGGTAACTGGAGGAGCGTCTGAACATTTCTGTTTCAGAGGGACCCCCAATTCCTCACATTTATGTTGTGTACATCAGTGCGATAGATGATTTCACGATGCGAATATGGAGGTTTTTCATTCACGATACATAGATTAGCAAGGTATAGCTTCTCCCTGTTCCCCATATTCAGCCATCTAATATCCTTAGTTCATGCAAGATTCTTCCTCGTAGACATGAATTCTGAACTTTCTTATTTTTTTTTGTATTGTACAGTTGAGTTGAATGAAGACAAAACTGATGTTTCACGGAGTACTCTCTCAATTTTTGTAGGAAGAAGATATCGGTTACCAAAGATCAATTTAATATAAGAGTAAGCACGCTGCATCAATGTCTTTATATGATTTTCGAATCTCAAGTCAGAATCCATCACTACGCCCAGATTCTTCGTTTCATTCACCTGCACTATTCTCTCATTATTTATATCAATATTGATTTGAATAGGTAACTTTTTCCTATGATATTTACTTCCGAACAGCATGACTTTAGAGTTTGTAGGATTGATGAGAAGGCAGTTATCAGTGGCATAATTATTAAAGTCCTCATTCATAACTGCACAGGCATGTTCTATTTCTTCAGGCTTAAAACTATGGTATAGCTGAGTGTCGTCAGCGTAGGAATGTGCCTTATAGTTTTGGATTCTGACAACATACAACAAAGGAAGAGTATATGGAGAATAGTAATGGGCCAAGTAAAGACTCTTGTGGGACCCCAGATCTCAGAGACTTCATTCATACAAACATTCGTTGTGATTCCCATACAATTCGTTGAAATGAATAATCATCCATCTGGTCGAATGGGTTTTTGTTTTCGTCTGAATTTGATGTATCTCACAGTAGAGGTGACGCTGTTTGAAATTAGCAGGTAGATGTGCATGGAGGTAGGTTCAGAAATGCATGCAATGTCATGAATGACATAAACATGAAAAAAACTGATCATCCTTGCTCGTGACTCATGATATAGTTGTGAAATAAGCTTTACATCGGTCATGAAGAAAGTTATGCTTATCGGAAATTTGTCATTCCGAAGTGAATTTTATCCACCATATCGAAGGAACTTGAAGCCAGATTCTGAATGTTCATCAGTTTTACGATCTAATTCAGAAGTTTCATCTTGTCCTGATTCTTCTGGGATTGTTCAAATTGTTTGAATCAACTTGGATAGTTCCATGTACACTATTACACTACGTCGTAGATCGTAACGAAATGATTAGTTTCTCAAGGAACAAGGGGTATTGTGTGTGTTTTACTTCATACTGGTTGTCCAACTTCTGAATACGATCATGGAATAATACCTATTCGAATAGTAGAATTTATCGAATGAAGTGAACTTCATGTTCATTGTGCTACGATCATTGTTATATTTTTATTCACCTATCTTCGTGCCCTGATCCTGATTTGATGTACAGGGTGATTGTTTATATCTCACTCAATAGCTATTTCAGTTAATATTGGTCACACAAAAACGTTTGAATAGTCAAATATGAAATATTTCTCATGGGCATCCAGGAATTAGAATTAGAAAATGCAAAGAAGCATCTTTCACCTGAAGATTCTACATTAACTGGTATTTTCTAAATGGAAAAACCTGTATTTCATTTTCCTTATCGGTAGAGCTCTTCATGCATTCATCTCTTCTGAATCGAATATGAATGTACTTTATTCAGGACATCTGTCAGTTTTCTGAATATATAGATTTTGTAGGCAGCTGTAGAACGAAATAGTCTATATTTTTCGAAAACTGACAGGAAGAAGTACTCTTCCAATTAGTGAAATGAAGTACAAGATGTTCTATCCAGAAAAAGAAGATGATAATAAAGATAATAATTATAATCAACCATCGCGTCGCACTCATCACACACTCAATGAGGCAGTGATATCCACCATCAAAAAACAGCACTACATTTGAAGGATACGGATGTTAGTGGCTAGAAAACAGTCAATGAAGAGGCGAGCGAGAGGGCTGGCTGAAATATACAATTCCGCGAAAAGCCCTTTCGCTTATTCCAACCGCCTCCAACCCACTAAACATGATACATAACAAAAATATTTTTCAGTTATAAGTTTTGTGATATTGTTGAAATAACATTGCCATAATGTCCTTCTGGAGTATCCAACATAATATTATGAAGTAAAACGTTTATGAGACATTGCATCAATATTGATATCAATACCATTAGATAATATTGTGATATGTTGATTTTAGGTTCATCAGATATATCTCAGACAGAGTTGTTATGTTATTTGTGCAACGTTTTCGTTTCACCACCTTATAACGTAGCTAACATGTATAGGGGATATAAGGGGATAATATGTTTCCTTCTACGGCAAAGTAACCTTGTCAATTGTCAAAAGTCAATTCAATTCCATTCCAGCCATTTTGTTTGTTGTCTACTATGGTGAACAGGTCGAACAGTGTGATCAGTGATAATATTGATTCTCAGATATTATTCGTAGTTGTTGAAGTAAGTCAACAACTAAAGAAGTCTAAGACTTAAATAGACTCGAATGAAAATATGATCTGCTCATGATACCTATTTAGATTCCAGGTTTGTTCTGCTGGAATATAGAAATGCAACCAATCTGTATCTGCATTCCATAATATGTGAAAAAGTAGGAGGGATTCGTGAATACGCATTGTGTTCATATTCCACGAATTACAAAAATAATGGGTGAGTTATATGTCATAGCTAGAAGAAGAACATAGAAAAGAATTTCAAAATGAGTCAGAAAACTTCCAAAAACTCGGATATATATTTACCTATTACTTTTCAGAAAGTCAGTAAGAGTTCACTGGACTATGCAGAAATCATAAAGCTATATAAGCTTGGTATGACTGGATTCATGAAGCATAATAACTAAAATGATACATAGATAGATAGTAGTTAATCTGTCTCAAATTATCACTAAGTAACTGGATCATACTTATAGTCTTTCAGGAGTACGGTAAGATCAATTCTTATTCAGGGATAGATCATCTTCTCTGTCTTTTGTGAAGATCATTTAGATGATTGTCTTGATGATTCCAGACAAAATAGACATAACCTAAAAACTCCTAGAAAATAATTAGAATGTTAAAATACAATATTGTTTAGATGTATCCAGTAACATTGAATACCTATACATTATAAAGTAACATCGATTTTATGTGATTCCTGATATATTTATACAATATTTACTATCAACATTACATTGTAATATTTAAAAGAGGCACATAAGCCTATTACCGCAACGTATCTGTGACATTATGCATCACTCTGAATAACATCACAAAGTAACAATTTGATATAACATTTATGTTTAAGTTATGTTTTCATGTTTAGTGGGAAGTGTGGTTGACAATCCGCCGACTGCTGATCAGGTTGAAAACCTTTTGGAAGAGTACTCACGAGGTGCGGCATTCATCCAACAGAGATACTACAGCCCTGGCGCAGTTCGGTACTTTCTGCGACAGATGGATGAAAGAAGACGTCAGTTCCATGACGTTGCAGGGACGTCCTGTCGACGTCCATTTTTCCCAGACCTCCTCTCAATCATGGATACTTATATATTATCATGTGAAACAGTAGTATAACTCATGAAAGCAAATCAACATGCAGCTCTTAACGGAATTATTAATATACCCGAAAAGTAGGGAAAACTTTTTTTCTAAAAAACTTTGACACACTGTATATCTCGGAAACCAACAAGCTATGTATATGTGTATATAGATGATCGTTTAGGTCTCAAAATCACGTCGGTGTGACGTACAAATTCGGTGAGCTTCGTCATTCAGGAAATTTTTCAATAATTTGCTATTCAGATTTTTGTTGGGTGATAAAGAATGATAGAAAAATTTGTTGAACGCAGTGACATTTTGGGGTATATCATCTGATTTGTTCCTCTACAAATATATTGTAATTATACGAATACTTTTATTACAAAGAAACGAGAAGAGAAAATCCCAAAGAATCAAGTAAAATGTATATATGGAATATACTAAAAACCAGAGCATTCCCAAGAAACGAGTAGCACTTCGTGATATCATCAACTTCGCCTCATTTTCTTCTTTCTCTCTTTTTAAACTGTCTATATCTGCATATATGTATAGTGACAATTATTATAATTTGCATTGTACACATAATCATGTAAACATATCCAAGTATTCATCAGAATTAACCAAATCCTTGCTATAGGAATCGATCTATCTATCTAAGTTGGGGTAGGTGGGATCAGGGGGTTGACAGTTATCGATTCTCAAAGAGAAAGGTGCAAACTGAAGAAGAATAAGAAAAGTTTGCATATTCGAAAATTGATGAAGCCATAGTCATAGCGTAACATTTCGTGTTCTGAGGAATTTTGTGGAAATCGTTGTGAAACCCCACAAGCAAGAAGGAATGGATACCTTTGCTCCCTTGATATATAAATAGCTATCATCACCCCTAAAACTTGAAAGATCCACATTAGAGCCTAGCCATAGCACCACTATACGAAAAATATTGCCACGACGGATAGTCAAGAGCGTAATAACATTGTTTCGAAGTTTGTTTTGCCAGAAGCGTGGTATAGTGATAGACCGGGCCGATAATTTTTGAAACCGAAAAAACCTATGGTAGAATGAAACCGATTGAAAAAGGAAGGAAATAGAACAAAAAATGGAAAAACAAATAAATTACGGTAGATCTGAGGTCGGGAAGTGGAAGGGAGTGAGCTTTCTACAAAGAAAAAAAGGATTTGTTGCAACAACAAATTATTTATGCTTGAGTTATTTTTGTTCGACTGAGCAATTTTTTGTTGAATCAACCAGATAGATGATTATTCCATGGAAGCAGCTTGTTCAAATCAAGAATTTAGGCTAATTGAATGAACAGTATAATATCAATTTCATCAACAAAATATATGGTTTATTCAAAAACAAATCATGTCGATCCCAAAAAATCTCAATGTTGATTCAACTATAAACATTTCGTTGATTTGATCAAAAAATGATCATTTAGATGAGATTATATCTTCGAAACAACATACAAGTTTTCTTATTCCGATGTAGCAATAAACTCGTTTCGAACGGATCATTTGCCTGAATAGAGCAACGAAATATGTAGAATCAATGAAATATTTTGTTCATTCTACATCAACTTGAATTTTCGCCTCTAGATGGCGATCATTTCGCCTCGTCTATGCCTCCCTCGAATTCATTATACAGTCTGTCCAAGATAAGGTTGAACAGCATGGGGATCTCGGAAACGGTAGGAGATACGAAGTCGCTTAAATGGGGAAAAAGTTGCGCATTCGGAGGCTCATATCAAGAGCCTTCGAAAATTTTGAAAATTATTTTGAGTTTTTGAGTTATATCGAAAAAAGTGAATTTTTGGAATTTCTATTTTATTTTTTTTTCTCCGTTATTATCAGAGATACAGAAAAACTGAAAATACTTTTTCATTGCAACTTTTGATGAGGTTTAACGTGGTGAAACCGATTTTGTTATGCGACGTTTCGTATTCGTGGAACCATCATCAACTTTTGTTTTTTATATACGGTCCTGATAATTTTTTCATCGATTCAGAAAGGTTTTTCGACCTATTTCTATCCATCATCAATGTTTTTTCGAACTTCCAAAAGAAAAAAAGCCATCAGTTCCACTTATTTCTTATCATCTAGTGTCAAACTTGATGGATTAGTTATTCAATACTGAGAAGTGAATAAAAAATATTTCACTACATCATTCGATCAATGCAGCGTATAAAATTGTTGATGAATTCTTACACGAATTACTTTAACAACTTAACTTTGACAATACCTACAGAGACATTCATAACAAATGTTCAAAATGATATCCATTATTTTCTGAACAAAGATATCCTCTTCTCACAGTTGTTTCTGAGACATTGCTAAGCATTTCTGGGGTTATTCTATTGAATGCTTCGAAGACACTGTCCCTTAGTTCTTCTTCATCCTCAAAGTTATTTGCGTGTACAAAGTTCGATATATCCCCTAAGAAAAAATCCAGCTGTGTCAAATCAGGCGACCGCGCCGGCCAAGGGATAAAAACGCACGGACTTCTCTGGAATTATGTACCGGAGCGCCATCTTGTTCAAACCAACAGAGTTCTGAACTTCCGCAATCGGTAAATCATCCAGAGCTTCCTCAAGATGATTCTCAAGCGAATTTCTATAACTTTCGGAAGTCTGTGTTTCATGGTAAATAGAAGGAACAATAATTCGTGTACCAAATATTGCAACCCACATATTAAAGCCGAAACGGTGTTGGTGTCTCGCTGTAATGTATAAATGTTCATTTTCTCGTGAACAATAATGTGTATTTTTTCTATGCTACCATGATTAGTGACCATGCTTTCATCAGTCCAGATGATTGTTCGAAAGAAATCTGCAAAATTTCAACATTTCCTGGTATACCACTCACAGAATGTCTTGCGCCTTTCGTCATCGCCTGGTTTTAGCGCTTGACATATTCTGAATTTGTATGGATGGAATTTTTGTTTCCGCAAAATGAAATGG
Organism: Phaedon cochleariae; assembly: GCA_918026855.4. NCBI lineage: Eukaryota > Metazoa > Arthropoda > Insecta > Coleoptera > Chrysomelidae > Phaedon > Phaedon cochleariae. The sequence goes on along the minus strand of OU896710.1, from coordinate 12,271,451 downwards.
GTTGTTGATTGAAACCAGTTGATGAGGTATTGGTGTGTTGACTAATTTTCCTTCAAAATAAGTGGAACTGATGGCATTTTTCCTTTGGAGTTTCGAAAAAACATTGATGGTGGCCAAAAATAGGTCGAAACACTGAACCACCTTGTTTAATACATGGTTGAATTCAGAATAAAAAAACCTTTCAGAATCTGTGAAAAAATTATCAGGACCGTATTTATAAAACAAAAGTTGATGATGGTTCCACGAATACGAAACGTCGCATGAAAAAATCGGTATCACCACGTTGACCGTCATCAAAAGTTGCTATGGAAAAGTATTCTCAGTTTTGCTGTATCTCTAATAATAACGGAGAAAAAAAATAAAATAGAATTTCCAAAAATTCACTTTTTTCGATATAACTCAAAAACTGAAAATAATTTTCTAAATTTTCGAAGGCTTTTGATATGAGCCTCCGAATGCGCAACTTTTTCCCCATTTAACCGATTTCGTATCTCTTACCGTTTTCGAGATCCCCATGCTGTTCAACCTTATCTTGGACAGACTGTATACGTGAAGCCTGATTCTTCGTGTTTGAAATATCAGCTGGATCAATCGAACTTAGGATGATTAGCAACCCGAAATAGTATTCCATTAGCTGAGGAGAAGTAAAGACTTGAAATCTATGCTGTTTCTCTTGAATCAACAAAATATTTAATTGAATCATCCAAATATTTTATTGAATCAACTAAATATTTGATTGAATCAATATTTTGTTATTTTGAATCGAACAAAATAATTGTTTGAGCCAATTCAATATCTCTTCATAAACAATTCATGGATGTGCTTGATCGAAGAAGATCCAGAGTTCATGCAAGACATATTTACTTGATTCAAACTTCAAATTCGCTCTGAAACAAGATATAGATTCACTCATTTCAAGAATATATTATGTCGTGCATATATGGAACTTTTATTCGCTATATTCAATAAAATTTTGCTTGATTCAACAATTTCTTTTTTTGTCGTGTAAGGGTTAAAAATGATTAATCTCGATTTCCGGCAAAACAACAAGTCCTATAGATGAAAGTTATATTGCAAAGTTGTAGGTAATGAAAATATCTATAACTCATGTGTAAACACTTCAAAATTCATGTGAAAAGTTCAGATAACCAAGTTTTTGATTTTCTATTTTTATCATTCACAAAAAAATAATATTTCTCACGAAATTTTGTGACAACTTACCTTCTTATAACCCCACTGTCATTTATTTCCTCTATATCGAGAGAGGACCCTGACTTTCAATCGAAAATTCTCCCGTCAAAATATCTGCTTTCCCATTACTAGCGTGATTGTTCTCAGGAAATGAAAAGAAATAACGAAGCTCGAATCCAAATTTTTTTAGAATCATCATGTACAATTGCAAATGCAAATAAGGGTCAATACTGTGCTATTTATCGAAATTTTCACTGATAACTCATAAAACGTGAGATTCCATGTCACATAAATGACCAAAAAAATTCCATACCCAAAAGGATTGCGAAAAACATGCGAAAATAGTTATTTTGAATAATGAAGGGGATTTCATCTCGGATTTCATATTGAAAATGTGACTGCTGCTCCATCGTTTCATTGCATATTGTGAGAACATGCACAACAGAAATGTATAAATCTTTTACACCATCAGGAAGTAGAGATTTCGACGTAAAAGGAAAGCTCATCGACTCTTTTGAAATAAAATTTTGACGCGAGAATTTTTCATTGAGAATTAGGGTGCTTTTCCGGTATTGAGTCAGAACGAGGTGGAAAAATGAATATTTCGAATCAGAAAAATTTCATATTCGAGACATAAAGAAATGAATTTTCACCAAATTTCATAAACAAAAATGTTTTTTCGTAAAAGTTAAAAATGAATAATCGAAAACTTGCTTATTTGAGGTTATGTGAATAAAAAGTGGAGATAAAGTAGAAATACCTCCTATACTTTTTATAACCTACAACTTTCCTTATTCCTCATAGGGCTTGTAGTTTTGCCGGAAATCGAGAGGAGCCGTTTTTTGTTTTTTACCCTTGAAAACCCACCCCCGCAACAATTTTTGACCTCGGATCGCCAGTAATTTATATTGGCTTCCATCATTTTTATATTTTCTTTCTGTTTCAATAGGTTTCATCCTTTGATTTTTTTTCAATTTTTACCGTTTTCAGAGGCTTTAGCACTGGTATATCATTAGTGTAGCGTTCCTTTCTCCGAACGGAAAGACCAGGGTTCGAATCCCCACCGCAGGCAACCAGATGACGAATTATCACGTCACTGTGACGTCCCTCATTGGTGATTTTTCGTCAGAGACGGCACACATCAATTTAGGACGTCACTACTTTCTATGACGTGATAATCACGTCATCATCTCGACGTCGAGTGAACGTCACTCAAAAGGGTCACTCCTGTCGACGTCGATGTTTTCCATACTATATATAAACCAAACAAAAATATATTTTATGTTGCATTTTAAGTACTTCCAATCGAATTTCTCCACGAAGAAAAATAGATAGCAGATATTACCAGAATTATTATTCAGATTACCAAAATTTCTGGTACTATATGTGACAGCAATGAAAAATAGTAAGTATTATGATACAATTATGTGGGAGAAATATTGTAGGTACCAACATAATTTATAGTAATGTATACATCTGAGAATATTCTATAGTAATTCAAAGCACACGTTCATTGTACATACCAAACATACTTTTTTGGAAAAAAAACTATACATTGAACTTCCTTATGAAATACAGTATTTTCATTTCTAATGACTTTATATGTCTATAGATTGACACATTCTTTTCAAAATTGGAATAATGTTATATTTATGATTATGAGATGGATATTCAATCGATAAAAATATTTGTATTCTCAGTTCGAAGACATGGTATAATAATAATAATAATTTATTTTCACAAATAAATGTGTGATTATAACATTATATTATATTGAGGCTTCGCACCCCTTCGTCGTCACTTTGGAGACCTTTCCAAAGACTCATTCAACCAACGAACAGCGAGGCTCTGGAACACTGCCAAGGGAGGTGTTCCCCGAGTCGTGTAACCTTCAGAAATTTGAGAAGAACTCCAATTTTTACCTCATTTCCCTTGGTTCTTACGATGTTCTCTGAACATTACAGGATATCCCTTCTCGTGGGAACCTGAACATGAAAAAAAAACTGCTTTAACATTGTGTTCAGTCATCTCTAACTCATTCAAAAGAGTTTTCAATTTTACCGAATTCATAATTTTCTCCAACACACTCTTAGACTCAATACCTCGCACAATAGAACTTAGGATTATGAATTGAAGACTCTAGAGGCTGTCGCCCAAGCTGTTCCCACTATTACTGCTAAAATGTAACTGCGCACTGCTCACTGGACTGTGAATCGCACGCGTTTCTTCGTTTTAGTCTAAACATAACTCCAGTACCTAGACTAAGGGGAATTGCACCAGGCACGGATCCAGGGGGGCATACAGGTGTCGCTTAGATGAATATTCAATTTTGAAACTCTTATTTGGTGAATAATATTCAAATCCCGGCATTTGGATGAATGTCAAGAAAATATTCAATATTCATATCAATTGGTATCCGCGAATAGGAAATTCGCGTGGAATTCTGAAAACCACCTGAATTCCACAGAATTTCTTGAATTTGTATGAATATTACTATACTTCAACGTTGGAAACCTACTAACCAGAAGTCGATTGTTTCGCGAGACTGTGTAGCAAAAATCATCAGGCGATTGCTGGAATGCTGGATTCGAAATTTCGTTAAATCGTTTTGATTCCTGCGCTACCTAGTATTTTTCTCAATGACGTGCTCAAATTTTCTCAGAAATCAAAAAGGTACACTGATACTCAAACTATTGAAAAAACTGTATTGCGTAGTGATATGTTTGATGTTTTGAAAGAATTATAGTATACAGATACCTTCACATAAAATACCACTTCAGAAAAATAATTACCTATACATACCTATTCGATATACTCTTCAGAAACTTGAATTTCTATTCGTATGCATTGGATCTTGAACCAGAAAGAAAATTGTCTCTGCATGGTGGTTCGTTTATCCTCCTTTGTTCACTGTAAGCGTACTGCTGGATCCGCGCCTGTAAAACCCCCACTTATCTCTTTTGAAAAGAACAGTATCCTCATATCTAACATACATATTATGCTCTTCTAAGAGCAAATTATATTCGATAAGAGCAAATTATATTCGATAAGAGCAAATTATATTCGATAAGAGATGGATATTTAAGAAGAAAGCATTATATGGTACAAAATGGAAAATTATTATTTTCATTTACATACTTTGTGGTAATATTCAACATAAGATATACCGAGAATTTGGATATATATTTGGAAAGAGCATATGCTTATTCTGATAATAAGAAAATCATATGTTCAATAAAAAGTAAGTTAGGAGAAACAAAAACATTTTCGAGATTGACATATTTTATCCCAGAGGGTGGTAGAATTTCTATACCATAAAATATGTTCTACATATTTCTCTCCGTGTTCGTGTAGAATTATCTCTACTTCTCATGGAATTTTAACCCTTGCTTGTTTATATATCTATGAACTAGCAGTTTATATTTACAGTAACAGAAACGATTTCAAATCAAATTAGGATTTGCACGATATCAATACTCGTAGGAACAATGAAATTCACACCCTTGCTGCCAGGTGAAAAATAACACAGAATTCTCCGAATCACATAGGCCCGAGAATATTCAATCATCTACCACATGATATCGAAACATCTTGTGATATTGAACAATTCAAATTTGGTTCGAAATCGTTTCTATTTGAACATTGTTTTTGCTCCACTGATGAATTTAATTTTGTCAGAACTGTCCAGCATACTAGATAGTTTTTATTTCACTGTTGCCATATGACTTATTACTTTGTAATGTATTCTTCTAGACTGACTATTCATATACAAAGTGTACTTCTGTCGTTCGAAGAATAATAAATGAGGAAAAAAAACATGTATACTAACATTATCATGTGAAACCGTCAGGTTTGTGACGTACCTATATATACAGAATGGGCATTTTCAGAGTCGAAGAGATTTCAGAAAAAATCGTTTTTTCATTAATTCTACACACATACATAGAAACATGTACGTCTTGGTACTTTTATATATACGCTTCTAACGTCGATAGAAGTATAACTCATTAAAACAAATCAACATGCATGTTTTGTTGGAATTATATATTATACCCAAAAAGTAAGAGACAACTTTTCTAAAACTTTGGCACCCTGTATATATCGGGAACCAATCAAGCTATATATGTATATATGCAAATGATAATATAGGTGTACTTATATATTGAAACCGTCACTTTGATGACGTTGCAGTGACGAATCTGTGACGTCTAAAAATCACTTCGGTGTGACGTACCAATTTGGTGAACTTCGTCATTCAGAAAATTGTTCAATAATTTGCTAATCAGATTTTTGTTGGGTTACAAATAATATGAATAAACAAAATTATTGTTGGCTCTCGGACTATCATGTTGATCAATCCTCATTGTCATTATATCAACTTTTGTCCAGGAAAGTTTTTTGATATTGTTTATCGTACGATAACATTATAATAGGGTACATAGAATTCGATTGGTAGATAATTCTATTACTATTATGATCGATGAGATCATGTCGCCGTATACAGGGTGATCCACGGATGGCCTATTAGAAGTATCTGGAGAACAAAAAGACAGAAAATTCTGAAAATTGGGATGCTTCGATAATTGAACATTCTCTATTTCCGTCTGAAATATTTTCATCGATACAGTGTTGCCACTTCTAATAGAAACAACAAGGAACTTTTGTTATTTCAAAGGGAATACCCTGCCCAGATAGCACACACTCGCCTAAGGTCATCCTCAATGTGTCGCCATACGCCTGGAGAGGACGTTCTATTTTCTACAACCTAAGAACATCATCAGGCGTAAATTTAGCGCTGTAATTGTCCTAAATGAGTTCTTTCAGTGACAGCCTGAGGATGTAATGAATTTCGTGCCTACGGACGTCTTCAGATGACATTCCATGAAATAACGTGTCATCGAAGACAAAAGGAAGAAAAAGAAGAACTAGAATTGAGGTTATGTCTCATGATAGTCATGATTTGTTCAAGATACATCATAATATTAATGATTATATCAAAATTATTAGAGAATTCATTGAATACCTCCATCATGCATTCATCAAATTTCTATTTCACAAAATGATTGCGAGTAGAACTTATTGCACAGAATTAAAAGATAACAATAACAAAAGAATGATAATCTCTGTTGGTGACATTTCTCTCAGGTAGCAAGAAACAAAGGTGAGTAAATACTAAATAGAATCATTGATAGTACCGGACATGAAATATTGATACATTCATATACATTATTTATTGTTTCAGGAGGTTATTATTGAGAACACAAACTTGATGATATCATCATAGCAGACATGTTTTATTCCAAGATATCTTTGCTTCTTCAGAATCTATAAAATATTGTATGGAAATTTATGGGAGCTTGAACATTCAGTATGAATTCAATAAAGGTAGGTACCTGAATCAAATCATTGATATAGTAGGTACTGGACATGAAATGTTAATAGGTTAATTATTTGTTTCAGATGAAGTTATTGAGAACACAAGATTGATGATGTCATCAGAGCAAAGATGTTTCATTCCAAGATATTTTGGCTTCTTTGAAATCTATGTGAGATTGTATGCATGTTTGCACTTTCAGTATATTCAATAAAGGTAGGTACCTAAATCAAATCATTGATATAGTAGGTACTGGAACATGAAATATTAATAGGTACATTATTTGTTTCAGGAGGTTATTGATAACACAAAATGATGATATCATCAGAGCAGAGATATTTTATTCCAAGATATTTTGGCTTCTTCGGAAATTATGAAGGATTGTACATAATGCAGACTTGAACTTTCAGTAGATTCAATAATGGTTGGTACCTTACTACATAAATCATATCATTGATAGTAAGTACTAGACATGAAATATTAATACATTGTTTGTTTCAGATAGTTTTGCTCCTTCAGAATCTATAAAATATTGCATGAAGTCTTCAACTTCCAGTTGATTCTGCATCAGGAATGTCCAGAGTTCAGAAATCAAAAACAACATGGAGAAATATAACTACCAATAGGCAATAACTTCTAGTAGTGCTCAACAAGAAGCTGAAATACATTTCTTCAAAAAGGAAATCGAAATTTTTCAGAATAAGTTATAAATAATAGAATGTAAGTTTTTCATTTGGTTTTTCATTTGAACCTATTATAAATAGAGGGAAATTTTGCAAATATCAGAAGATCCATATTATTCTGAAGAAATTATCATTTGCATAATACAAGGTGAGTCAATAGTGTGTTATCCTTGTATATTAGCCAAACCATCAGATAAATAGAGAAAATTCAAGTACAACAGTAATAGGGTTTCATGAGAACTTTCACATTGAATTGTTTTTATATCTGTATAGGGTGTTTGAATTCCAAGATATACTGACTGATGATTGTTTTTTTTTACAAATGGGTCACCCTGTATACTATTGCATTTTCAGGTTCTCCCTGAAGAGCTAATTTCATCTATCAAACTTGGGGTCTAGCGGGAATGATTACAGAGATATATAGGGTGTTCAAAAACAAGATTTTTCAATTTTAGGATTTTTTTTTTGTGGAAACTATTCAATATTGGTCAAAACGGCTCCCATTTCCTTATGAACTTTTGATTTACTATCTAATGACATTCAATTGGAACAAATAGAGGGTGGTTCAACATTCAGAATACTGATCAGCTTATTGTATCTGTTCCAAATAAATATCAGTAGATAGCTAATCAAAAGTTGAGACAGGGACATGTGAGCCGTTTTGACCATTAATGAATAGTTTCGACACAAAAAATCCTACATTTTGAAGAATCTCGATTGTCAACACCCTATATCTCTGTTATAATTCCCACTAGACACCAAGTGTGATGCATTGATGGAATCAACTCTTCAGGGAAAACTCAAAAATGCAATAATATACAAAGTGTTCCATTGAAAAAAAAACAATCATCAACCGATATCTTGGAATTCGAACACCCTATAGATATGAAAACAACTTTAGGTGATTGTTCTTATAAAACCCTATTACTGTTGTACTTGAATTTTCATTTCATATATCTGACGGTTTGGCTAATATCGGAGGAAAACACACTATAGTGACTCATTCTGTATACGAATAATATTCTCCCATAAATCTTGAACCTCCTTGAAACATCATCAAAAACCGCCTCAAGTTGCTACCATGATGTCCTGAGGTTGTCTCAAAAGATTTTATAGGGATGTTCTGAGACGTTATTAGTATGTAGAGAATGGTAACAGGAGGACGTCTTGAGAATGTCCTCAGGCTCGCTCTCGACGTCCTGAGGACATGATTGTGAACGCCTCAGAAGAGCCTCAAAAGGAATTTGTGCTATCTGGGTGTATTTCATTGCATTTTCAGATTCTTTCTGCAGAGCTGATTTCATCAATGTGTCCCTATCTTGACTTTTTATTCACTATCTACTGACATCTGATTGGAAAAAATACAGGGTGCCTCAAGATTCAGAATTCTGTTCATCCTGATGTATCTGGTCCAATTAAATGTCAGTAGATAGTGAATCAAAAGTGAAGATAGCGACATGTGAGCCGTTTTCAAAAAACTCCTAAAATTGAAAAATCTCGATTTTGAACACCCTATACATCTGTGATCATTCCTGCTTGACCCCAAGTGTGAAACATTGATGGAATCAAATCTTCAGGAAGAATCTAAGAATGAAATAAAATACAGAGTGCTGTATTCGAAATAACGAAGTTGCTAGTTGTTTCTGATAGAAGTGTCGATACTGTATCGATGAAAATATTTTAACGGATAGAGAATGTTCAACTATCAGAGCACCTCAATTTCCAGAATGTTCTATCCACAGAAAAAAATAATTTGATAGCATTAACAGAACGGGTTCTGTATCGAATTTAACGAAGAATTATTTTAGCGTTACAGAATTTTTTTACCATAAACAGAACCATTGTCACGAAAGATACAGAATGTTGCAAATTTTCTGTTAATTTTACAATAAATTTCTGTAAGTAGTTGTCTCCGATCATATATAATTTCTTTACTATTCACTTATCATTCTATAATATTGATAGAATAGCTAGGTATAAGATTACAAAAAATACTGTTGGTGTCAAAGTTTGATCTGTTCTATTCATTTTGGGATTTTCAATGATAATTTTATACCAAGAATAGAATCTTCTCTAACACTCATGGAATATTTCGTTAGAATTGACAGAAAAGCTTTCTTTGAATATTAAAGTAAATATCTCATGCGGATACGAATAGTTCTGTAATATTAAAAGATCATGAGTGAAGTCATTCTTTCGAAAGAATGTTCTTCAAATAAAACAAATAGTTCTGTTACAGTTCAAGAAACGCAAGAAACATTATGTCATTATTCACCAATCAGATTCGTGCTTATACGCTCACCTGATGTCACCGAACATGATGAATTGGTCTATTTTCAAATTTGGTTACCATCCCTTGTACCGCATAGGGCATTATTCATTTTTTATTTAGTATTGACAGTGAATGCATCGGTGTTGAGTGTTGTTTTCAATTTTCTTTCCGATTGATAGGTATCAAGGTAAGTGTACTTAACCCTATATCAGCTTAGCGAGATTTGGATACTGGGTACCTACCGATACCTGATAGTGTGATATACATTTATCAATATACAGGGTGTTACATTAATATGAGTACAGGTATGTACATCAATATTAGTATAGTATTAGTATTTAGTAGTAGTTTTTAGTGACTTGTCCACATGTCATGTAATTTGACCATATTTGGAATGAATAAATGAAATGAAATGAAATATATTGTGAGAACAATGAAGGCGAGAAAATAGAAAGAAGTTCCTATGAACTTTTACTCGTAGTTTTCAAGATAAGAAGTTGATCTATCATCTTAAAAAATTCGTTGAAATTAAAGTGGGTGATCTGGTTCTAAGGTCAGAATTTTACGAATTACTCGAAGTGTGTGGGCAAAACGGAATATCTATTACAACAATGACTCATTAGAAATGATTATATATGTAGGAAAAATTATTCAGTTTACTATAAACAATGAAGTCTCTGAAACTTTCGTGGACGAAGAGGCAGTTTTCCAGCATATTGAAGCAAAAGGTTGTTTACTTCCGCTTGCATTTCACTTTCTTAAAATTTTTGAGAAGGGTGGATCAAGACACGCCATGGACGGTTGAAACTTATTCGACAGAACAAGGAAGATCATACTGCTATGGTATTCTCAAGACTTGGAAGCATTATACCAACCCACTTGGATATAGACTGGTATGTTATTTGTTCTCACTTTTATCTTGTTTCAGAGGTTTTAGCTTCTTCACTAATGCGTTTATTTTTTCTGTTAATTATTCTTGTACTATTTCAGGTTGATATTGATCATCAAGAACCGATAAAAGACAACTCGAATATATTGATGGATTTATGAGAAGATTTTTTCCAGAAATCAAATGAAATATTCTCAGAAAAATTCAGAGAAACCTTCAAAATTAATGATATCCAATCAGAAAGTAAGTATTTATCAGGTTAACCAGTTCATCTTTCTCCCTTGAATAACAACTATGACTTAATTGGACAGACTCACTTCTAGAAGGAACAATTGCGGTGACATTCTGGTTCTTACAGCCTACCTCAAGATGACAGGAAAAAAAGTTATCAAAGATTCGTCAGGAAAGAAGAATGTCTTGAAGTTCACCATAAGGGACTCCCAAAGTTCATTTTTCCTAGTTGGGCCTACTTTGGCAATATCTGTTCTGGTAATGAACAATTCTATACCATTAATAGAACCATTCTGTAAACACAAATAATTAATAGAACCATTATTCAACCTGTACAGAAATATCTTTCGCGATTATGAATATTTCTTTACCATTGAACGAACTATTTCGTTCCGGTTATGATACATTTCCTATTAATGGTACAGAATTCAACAGAACCATTTTTTAACATATAAATAACTATCGTTTGATACAAGGAACACATTCTGTTATACCAATAGAAATTTCTTTATGACTATCGAACTATTCTTTAATGTTTCAGAATTCTAGCGAATTCTTCTTTCCAGTGTACAGAACTATTTGTTGAGACAACGAACAAATTTTTTCACATTGAAAGAAACTTTCTGTAGAAGTACCGAAATGTCTTTTGATGTTGATGAATCTCATTTGGGGATTTTGAAAGAAATGGATTATGATATTCACAGAAACTTTCATTGGCGCTATAGCAAAATAAGTTTTTGTAGTATTCAAAGATTTTTGTTTTATATTTACCTTGTCATTTCTTTCTATCTTCTCGTTCTCCAGATACTTCCAATAGGCCATCCACCGTGGATCACACTGTATAGTGCTGTTTCATGGACATTTTATCAGTTGACAATTAGTGGATATTCCTCGGGATATTCAAATGTTATAGGTAAATACACGTGTAGAAGGTCATTTCAGACAAAAATTGGCAACATTCAGCGCAAAACTGATTTTCCATGTTTCTAATTGAGTGGAATAAATTGCGTGGAAAACATTTCAATATTCAAATCATGAAATGAATTGAATATTCATTCTATGCATCGGGAAAGAACGAATCAGTTTAGAAATCAGAATGACATCACTACAATAAATTAACAGAGTACCTATTAGGGAACAAAGAAAATGACATCCGTGATCTTGGATCATAGCCTCAAATGCCTCTATGGACTCAAAGATTCAGAGGTAAAAAACACTGTCCAATAATCCGAAGTATATATATAGGGACATATCACATGATAAATATATTCAATTATACCCGAGATCATCTCTACTGCAATTCAATGTAAGAATCACATCATCTTCTTATTTTTCGATGAATACATAATATTCTATTCAATTCGAGCATATCTGCATCAGTACCACCATGCAAACTCGTATAACAATACCTCATAAATTCAGTTGCTGTATCAAAATCTGAGGATCTGATATAACCGATATCAATGGAGGAAGACATCGATTACATCGAAATTTCATCGTCGTTATTTCTTCAGGAAGAGGTAGGTATCTGGAATAATCAAAAATTGATGAAAGTGTAGTTGGAAATTTTCATCAAACTAATCCATATCTCCATTAACAATGGTAAATGAATGAATAATTTGAGTAAATATTTCTCCTACAATTTTCATAGTGATCGCAAGTATTCATTGCATTTCACCAGAATCGTTGAGGTTTGAGGTACCTATATTATCATTATAAATAAAATATATAAATAAAATATTATAATCAGATCACAACAAGCAACAATATTATCTCCTTTCAGATAGTATTCAACTGTGATTCTATTTGTATTGAATTTGACATCTTCTTGGTATAGTCACAGTTGAAAGAATTGTATTCTTCTTACTGTGGTATAGTTCATGCGAAGTCAGTTGAAAAACTTTCGTTTTTAAGGACGATACGAGGATTTGTCGATTTGCTTAACATTGAAATAGAAATGAATGAATTGAATTTTCTACTGAGCTTTCCCGGTATGCAGCCTGTGCAGTCAACGTGGACTGGACGAGCGCTGTCATGCTAGAAACCGCATCTAATTGGTAACTTCCAACCATACTGAATGTTGATTGGTCAGAGTTGCATGGGCGGTCTTCTGTGTGATAAGAATCTTCTAGCCTGCGCTAGGCAGTGCGGTACGAGCTCGGTGGTCTTCATTGGTTCAACTCGAAATTAAGAAAATTATTAGTTCAATTATAGTGGTTTTGTGTTCTGAAGACCTTTTCAGGAAGTCAACGGAGTGAGTGATAGTGATTCGGAGAAAGAGCATGCCAAGTTCGCCACTAAAGACTTACACGATCAAACGCAAAGGGTAATTTTGAATATGTATTCGCGTCTCAAGGACGAGAGTAATGATTCATCAGAAAACCAACCTGTGGGGAGAATACAGGAATCAACTACAATAAGCTATACCCACCATATACAGAGTTATTAGACCGGAGGTATTGTAGATCATGAAGTTAAACCAAAAAGAGTTGGACAAAAACTCAAGAAGCTCGATGATGCTTCGAGAGAAGTATTTCGTCGAATCGTATATAGATTTCATAATGAGAATAAGGTGCCAACATTGTCAGATATCAGGGATAAGTTGAATGAATATGCGGATTATGATAATCACAAATCGTTAAGTACGTAACGAAATGTTTAACTAGATTGCGGGTTCAGTCATAAGAAATTAGACAGAAGACTGGTGATTATGGAATCGAGACCCATCGTAGACCATTGGCAAGAATATCTACGTAAAATAAGGGGATACCGTGAAGCGAATAGACCTATAATCTAGATGAAACGTGGTTCGACACTCATAACGTTCAATATACGGTTGGGTAGATGATTACAAAAACTGTAATGTGATTGGTCCGAGTTCGAGAGGCAAAAGAATTATAATCCTTCACGCCGGCAATGAAAATAGATTTGTTGACAATGCATTGTTGTTGTCTGTCACAAATATCAAGCAATCCGCTGCCGATTTTCACCAGGATATGACGGCAGAATTATTTGAGAAATGGGCATGGAAATATCTCCTGAAAAACTGAAGAAAGAATCACTGGACATGATCAGGAAACTAAATTTCCCGAAGGAATATGTAGTTGATGAACTCTTTGGAGCACACGGCCATACTGTCTTACGTTTGCATCCATATTACTGTGTTTTTAACCCCATTGAGATGGTCTGGGCTGCTATCGAAAACAAAGTACGTAAAAATATAACCATTACCGCAATTCAGCGAGTTAGTTTCAACCACCATCTGGACAGTATCCAGTGATCATGAGGGTAAATGAAGATTCAAGTCATGAAGAGTCCAAAAGTGACTAGTGATATATCATCCAGTATTTGTGTATAACAGTAACGAAAACTTATAAGTGGTGTGTTGTGAATCATATTGTGATTATCATTTCCAAAGTGTGTAGTTTAGGAGAGTGATGTGACATGTGTAGTGAAATTGTTTGAAGCGTGGGAAAATGATGTGACATGTAAATTGAAACTGTGGAACTGTGTACCTATTTCTAATTCCACTGAAAAAAAAACGTTTCAGAATATACCATTTAATTGTTGAGAATTTTCATAAGGGTTAATGTAATTCATATTTTATTTTGTTGATTATTTTCTTCGTATGATTTCAAACCAATCAAAACAATGTTCAATTGAGTAAGTGACCTGTATAATCTCGAATATACGTGGATATACATAGAGTAACTCTACCAATCAGAAATATTGGCATTTCCATAGAATAGAATAAAATAGAATAGAATATAGAATAGAATATTTATCCATCCAATAGACCAATTTACATTGGTATAGGAAAAGTCAACAAAACCATGAAAAAGGCATGATTATACATTCACATGAAGTATTAATAAATAACAAACAAACTGTACGGAACAAATCAGTATATAAATGACATAAAAATATATGCATAGTGCTTATCTTATTCATATTGTAACATACATATCTGGAAGTTCCTTATACTACTGATAATTTTTATCAAGTTCAATGTTATATTCATATTTTATTTTTTTGAGAATTTTGAATAAATTTAATTTCATATTCATATTTCGAATGTGGGACGATAGGGCTATTGGCGAACACCCGCAAAAAACAAATAACCAGCCATGGGTTCCTCATGGGTGGTCTGGAAACTTGCTAAAATTTGGAAGAATTTTGATTCAGTTTAATTTTTTATTCATATTCCAAATGTGGGATGATATAGGACTTTCGGCGAACACCCACTAAAAACAAGTAACCAGCCATGGGTGCCTCGTGGGTGGTCTGGAAACTTACTAATATAATATTTGATACTCTCATGTTCCAAAATGGATATACAGGATGTTTCATAATTGAATGCTGATCCTTGAGGGCGATAATCCTTGGATGATTCCAAAGAGAGAAGTTTATATCAACATATGTCCAAAACCTCTTAGTTATTGAGCTACAGGGTGATGAAATTTCAAAAAAATAATGAGTTTTTCATCATAATTTTTTATCACTCTTAGATATTGTTATGATATTTTGTATACACCTTTTCATTATTAAGGAGCATTCTTTTACGTGAAAGATATTCAAAAATTCTCACCAGTGGCGTCCGAACGGGGTTTGAACTGACAATTTTTGAAGAAAAAAAATAGTACGCCACTGATTTTTCTGAGAACCATTTTTTTTTTCAATTCTTATTCATTTTGGAACAAATTTGGTTCCTAGAATTACTCTCATACAACGTACCGTTTTCGCATAAAAAAATAAAAACCAAAGAATAATGTTTCTTCAGTTCTTGGATATTGTTTTTGGTAATTCAGTAGACACCCACTATAAGTGGAAACACATTTTGTTTTGGGACGAAAATCAAACTTTTACTTTCACCAGTGATGTCCTCGTAGACCTGATATTGAGTGTTTAGTTTAAAAAAACGCTGCACGCTTCTGATTTCAACACCCTGCAGCTCAAAAACTAAGAGGTTCAGGACATATGTTGATATGAACTTCTCTCCTTAAAATCATATAAGGATCATCGCCCTTTAGAATCAGCATTCAATTATGAAACACCCTGTATAGGTGATTTTTGAATAATCAAAAATTAATTTAAAAACAGCTTCAATGGCAGCAAATATTAATTTTGCTGACACATATACCGGGTGACACAGGGTATCGGGCCACCCCTGTAACTTCTGCATTCGTCAACGGATTTTTCTGAAATTCGGTACAGTTATATAGGCAATCATTTCGGATTTGATCACATTACAATCCAATATGGCGGACTTCCGGTATTTCTGGAAATGCCAGCAACTTTGTTTTTTCAAATGAAACACCCTGTATATTTTTACATATTCAAGTTCAACAGGTCGAAACAAGTGCAATCTCTATTTCAAATGTCATTTTTTCGAAAAAATTCAAATTAAAATTGTTTTTTCATTTTACCTCGTGGATAAATGAGATGTGGTCAAGACTATTCACAATGAGTCACACATAACAGAAGAACATAATTTTTTCTGAAAAATCATTTTTTGTGTCACTTATCCAGCAATCAATTCAGCCACATCACTTTTTGATCAAAAATTTTTTTTCAAATGGAACCCCTATGGGCCACCTACCCGTCTCTCTAGAACATACATTAAGGAACAAAATGACATATCATTTTTGTTTTTCGGTGCAGTAACAAATTGTATACATTCAAAAATCAACAACTAGTTTATGAATTTCCTTGCAGTTAGAATAATTTTTCAACTAGGTAGGCTGTGGAATAAATGACATTTGACATCAAGATTGCATTTGTTTTGACCTGTTGAACTTGAATATGTAAAAATATACAGGGTGTTCCATTTGGAAAAACAAAATTGCTGGCATTTCCAGAAAAACCGGAAGTCCGCCATATTGGATTGTAATGTGATCAAATCCGAAATAGTTGCTTATATAACTGTACCGAATTTCAGAAAAATCCGTTGACGAATGCAGAAGTTACAGGGGTGGCCCGATAACCTGTGTCACCCGGTATACAGCAAAGTATTACTCTTCTTGCCTAGGCAGCAAAGTGGTTACTTTGCTGATTGATATATGTATCAGCAAAATTAATAATCCATAAATCGTTTATGATTCTCTTCATATTTCATCCGAGACTTCTCCGGCAACAAATTCAACTCTTTATCTTTTGCCACATCCCTCATTTCTGGAGGTGTAAGTACTTCCAGGTCGCTATCACTGTCCCTTATATAATGATTTCAATATACCGATATTTTTTCGCACAACTGTCAGAAATTTCATGAATTGTCGAACTATAATTATTATGGACATTTCCATAGCAACCAACCATTCCAACAACTGCGATTTCTATCAAATTTCATTTTAATTGAACACTAGAGGAAAAATAAAGAGATATGTATCATTATGAACAATCGGAGAAAAAATTTTATTTTCAACTCGGCAGCAAAGTAGATTGACTGCCTTAGCTGGATTCCTAGCCTCGCTACGCTCGGCTATGAATTCAGCCTGGGCAGTCAATCTACTAATTTTAACTATACCCGCCGCTATGAGCTGTGGCTTGTCTAAGGATTTGTCGACATGCAGCCGGTCAAAACTTTTTTTGGCTTTCTCAACTGTCTTCATATGAACTATATTCACAGTTTAAGGAATGGGTACCAGTTAACTGTGCTATATCAGTGGTATAGTACAACAAAGAGATATGAGAAACATAAAAAATACAACATAAATAACGAGGTGATTTTTAAGTCAGGTGGGTCCCTTTCACGATCAGCCGACAAACAACACGTGCTCATTTATCTTTTCTTGTGTAGGGGAGATAAGGAGAAATTACTCCAAACCTCATGACTTTCACAGAAAAATATACTAGGTTATCCTGATCCTAATTCTCAACTAATTCATAAACTTCTCTTCCATCGAATTCCGAGAACATTTTGAATCTCCCATCAATCAAGTTTGAAAATTCTGCGATTTTTCAACCGGTAGCAGAAAATGCAGTTTTTCTGCAACGGACACAAAAGTCCCCTATTTTGATTCCAAAATTAGCTCTGGAAGTTGACGTTTCTATTACTGACACAAGCATAGGTACCTATGTTACAAAGCAAAACTTTTAGTTCCTAAGAGCTTAAAGTGAACTTCAACTCCTAGGACCCAAAATAAAGTTTTTTCTGTTGACACGATGCATGCCAACACAAATTGTAACAAAGTGAAGTAGTCTGAGGCATCAATCACTTTCTAATCTAATATATAAAATTCTATCCTGTTCCGGTCGGTAGTGGTCGAACTCCTCCAAAACGGCTTGACCGATTCGTATGAAATTTTTTATGCGTATTCGGTATAGGTATGAGAATCGGTCGTTATCTATTTCTTAGATCGAAAATCCAAGATGGCGGATCCAATATCGAGGACGAGTATTGTTATCCGATTTCATTCAAAATTGGTATTTGGGGATTTCTGGGGTCGAAGAATATGATTCCTTCATCAAAATTAGGAAATTCAGGATGGCGGATCCAATATGGCGGACGCGTTTCATAATTATGATCAGAGTCCATTCAAAATTGGTATCTGGGGGTTTTCGAGGTCGGAGATTATGATAACTTCATCAAAATTAGTAAATTCAAATTGTCGGATCCAATATGGCGAACGAGTTTTGTAATTATAGTCAGAGATTACATTCAAAATTGGTATCTAGGGGTTCTCGAGGTCAAAGATCAGAATTATTTATCGAAATTGGTGAATTCGAAATGGAGGATCCAATATGACGGACGAGTTGTGTAATTATGATCCAATTATATTCAAAATTGGTATCTGAGGGTTCTAGGAGTCGGAGATTATGGTTCGTTCGTCAAAATTTGGGAATTCAAAATGGCGGATCCAATATGATGGACGAGTTTTGTAATCATGGTCAGATTCTATTCAAAATTGGTATCTGGAGGTTTCAGAGGTCGGAGATATGAATCATTCGTCAAAATTGTGAAATTCAAAATTTGGGATCCAATATGGTGAAAGAGCATTGTAATAAATAGTAGTTTGGAAGACTAAAATGAAACATGCTTTTATTGGTAGCCAAACTCGAGGCCAAACTGGATGGAAGTGGAAAATTGATAGGATAGTTCAAAGAACGAGATAGATTGTCGAACTGAAGAGGAGTAGAAAATAAAAATAGTAGTTTGAAATACCAATGAAACACGATTTTATGGAAAGGCAAACTAGAAGTAGAAAACAAAATAATAAAAGTGTGTTGATAAAATATTCAACTGAAAAAATATTCTTTAGAAATAAATGTATGAAGCAAAACAACGTTTGCCAGGTATCAGCTATTGTAAGCCAAACCAAAAAGATGTGAGTAGATAATAAAGTGTAGTTTGAAAAAATAAAAAGATATAGAATGCCGAATAGGAAGTGAAAAATGAATAGAATATAGTATGAAAAATAAAGAGTACCGATTTCTTGGATAGTCAAACTGAAAAGAAGTAGAAATAAAATGATAAATGTTTTCTTGATAGATATTTTCCTAAAACAAATTGTCTAGAAATGATATTCATGGCAAAACAACGTTTGCCGGGTCAGCTAGTATTATTATAATAATCTGCCAAGTGAGTCACATTGGGTGGTTACTTCACTTATATTCTATTCTAGTTAGGTGTTTATTTATGTTAATCAATATTGATCAACATTGGTGAAGTCAATGATACTTGCGGTGCTTCTGACCTCTATGAAAGCAAACGTTCGGGTTTGACTCTTCACATCTATATAATCCATGATTCACAAACATTCCAGGTAAACTTTGAAATGTGATATCTCCCCAAATACTTTTGAATTTGTATTCATACTTTGATCTCGTTCCGTCTGATATCTTCAACTGCCCATATCATTTATCGATTCAATTCCGGAAACACCACAACTCGTTGAATTTTTCTTTCGTCCACTCATCTCTTGAGTACTTGAATCCACGACAAAAAATGTGAATGCCCAATTTTTTGACGTAGCTACTCGTGAACTGTGGTCAATATTCAATATTTCCGTTCCAAACCATAAAATTGCCCATATCTCTCCTATACAGTCAAATTAGACTATAGCCACTGATTGGTGGGTATAGCATAGCGGCTCGATTGTCAGGGACGGATTCATTCGATATCCAGTCTTGCTAGACTCAAGGAAAAGATTTCTCACAATCCTAATAGTCAGGAAGATATCGAAAATTTGTCAACCACTCATGATTTGGACTCTGAAGAAAAATACACCAAACCCAATTACTCGAGGTTTTGAAGGTTAACAGTTCGAGGAAGATAGATGGGATTGCCAAAAATAATAATTATCATACGGTTCTCAGGTAGCCCCCGAAGTTTTGTATCTTTATCCTGAATGATCAATTTGAAGACCATTGAAGAAAAGAATTCGTAAAAAAATATATTCTCAAATTTCGATAACCGTGGAAGTGGAAAATATCAGTGCTGCCGATGAGCATAAAAAAAGACTGAAGTGCTTGATTTTGAATTGAATTTGTACGAGTTTGAATTGGCAACGTAGAATCCGAGAATTTCACTCCTAAAGTTCACAGGAGAATAGATCACAAATATCTGATGTCAACCCCCAGTTCATGTTGTATAACGAGATGAAACTCCTGTCTTATAAAATCATGATACTACACATATTTTGAGTTGTTTCTCTTTGACGTCATAAAACACTTATAGTAGCTTACTAATCGGCAAGAAAATAAACCATACCCATATATACCTATTCAGATAACATAATTCAGTTAATGAAATCATCACTATTTCCTGTTCTCTCTGAGTAGAGTTTCAGTAGACTAATTCAGTCCGACCCTATTTCCAAACACTTGCGGATGACTTTCCTATGTTTCATATAAGTATTTGTCCTATTGGTCAAGGTATAATTGTCCTACAATAATAGTGAATCAATACATCGAAAACACTTGGATTATCAGCAAATGCTTGCATGAAAATGTAAACAGTTCAATCACGTAAACACATTACAATTCATCGATGGGTAAAGGTAAGAATCTAAAACCCGCAGGGTCTCAATATTATTCCGGAAATATCTCAAATTTGGTTGACGATAGAAGGAACATCAACGACTAGCAAGACACCAATCAATGAGCATATATATCTTGATATGAATTCACATAAGGAGAAGAACGAAAATGAAGATTTTTTCGCCAAGTCACGAAACATGCTGACAGGTGCCACTGAAATGAATTAGCATCATCAGTTAAACTGACATGATGATGAAGATCAGCTCACTCGATAATTGGTAGGAACCGAGGTAGGAACATTAAGAATACTCCGCCAAGTAAATCGTTGGAAAAAAGTCGAGTGTTACTAGCAAATTCTCACCTACAATAGGAAAATGAGGTACTTGAAGTGGGCAGAATCATATTTCTGTAACAATAACCTCAATGCTGTAACTCATTCAGACGCTTATTGGTATTGACCAAATCGATATGTATTTTTAGTTCGATTCGTTCGTTCGATGAATTCGTGAATAAGAACGATGCAAGTACCTCGGGGGCGAGAAATTTGAGGAACATTGAAATACTTAATGTCTGTTTATGTGCCACATGTAAAATTGTGCGAGTCTTGAGTTTTTATTTTGTTATAGTTTCAAAAAAAAAATAGAGAACATAACTCTATTTGAACAATGTTATGGAGGAAAATATAGATAATGTACCATTTGATCCAGATGATATTCCCGGTATTTGGATTCTTGATATTTGTTTCGTTAGCCTTACCTTCCTGTTCTTGTGAATTCTGGATTCTGAAGAATGTGTGAGTTTTATTTCTCTTTTCACCGTAAGCTCATTACTGATTTGTCGAATCCCATTCTCCAAAAAATGATAGGAATTATTATCCGTAGTAGACAAGTGAATGAAACAGTAATGACAAGTGGATAAGTAACAGATAACAAGTGCATGGTTCACTAATGACAAGTGGATAACTTCAACTGACAGGTGCACAGTTTACTTGCCATTATAGTGAGGTTAATGGTTACAGCAAATGATTTGATCACCCATATGAGTATCAATCTGGCATTCTTTGGAATTGATAAAAAAATGACAAGTGTTTTTCCTGCCTGCTATCAACGACTCATTACAGCCGTTGAAATCAAATGTACTTACACTATTTGCTGACGACACATCTATAGCGGTCTCGTGATGGATCCCATGAGAAGTTCCAAGGATTACTTGACGTCATTCAGAAGTTAAGCAGCTGGTGTAACTGAAATGGTTTGATTCTGAACTTGGGGAAAACTGAATGCATTTACTTTCATTCACACAATGCTCCAAGTGATGAATGGCTATTTCTCAATATTGGATAGACTCAATTAACATCAACAAATTGTACGAAATACCTAAGAGTCTATGTTGATCACAATTAGAGGTGGACTGATATCATAACGCACTCAGTGAAAAATACTTCAACCTACTTTACAATTTCGCGGATAAAACATTCTTTGCCAACAGATGCCTTATTGAATGTCTATCACAGCCTTGCATACAGCAATCTGACCTTCAACATTGTCTCATGAGGTCAGTCTGTAGATATATAGGCAGAAAAAATTTGTTGCCCAACAGAAAAATCATGAGTAATAATTTGAACATGCATCCCCATGATTTCCGCAAGCAGGTCTTAACCTCATTTTTTTTTCATGCATTAACATTTACAAAAGGTCACTGTATGTGTGACAAAAAATATCCAAATATATCAAAAAGTCAACATTACATAATTACGGAACCAGACATTCTGACTTTTCATCTATCCCTACACACAACACCAAAAAAATTTTAAATTACATTCCATATATGATGGGAATCAAAATGTTAAACCATCTCGCAAGTAACTATCAACTTCTCGATGATAACCTTCTCAATAAATATGTGAATGGAACTACTGTCGAGGAAATGTTACTCCAGTATTCAAGAGTGCTTCTCGGACAGAGACATATGATGTTCAAATCCAGTATAGTAACTGATTTTATGTTCAAATGTCTTATTTCTTTCTACTTATCCTATAAATTGTTTGAATGTGAAGTGGAACTATATGCCTGGAATATCAATATTGAGAAGCACCTTTTCTAAAAAGTTCACTGTACAGGGTGTTCCAAAATTGAGTATGAAGATTTCAGGAGTTTATCTCTCAGATCGAGAAAAAAACTTTTTTCCCCATATTCATGTGTCTGCGAACGCTATGTTACAGATCAAGGGAGCGTTGAAATTTCAAGATTATTTTTATTCGTCTTCACAGCTCATTTATTTTTCGAGATATCTAGATTGGATTTGGTACATATAGGCAATGTTTCATGGTTCACGATATGTGTCGAAGGATTGTGAGAAACTACATGAAGATATTTTTCCAGAAGTCAAACCGTTTTTCTCTTCATGAACTATCTGTCCTGAGGAGCGTCACTGGTAGGAATCGGAATAGTTTATTCTCTTCGGTTGTTGACTATCTTGTCAACGACCGATATCCAGATAAAGAAATCTTGTATCTTGAAATCTTGAAATCCATTTTCTTGAAATTCAATTGATCCGTACATGAACTTTCCATTTGAATGAAGCAACATATATACTCGTTTCAGATCAATCGGCTTGCTTGCTTTGTAACTTGGAATTTCTTGATATGAATTTGCTCGACACAAACAGTATATTTCTTCATTCGAGAAAACTGCGACTAGACTAGTGACTTAATTTATATTGGTTCAAGAAAATCTCTGCTAATCTAGAAGACTTGCAGTGACGAATAAACAGCGATACGCCTGCGCCCATTCAACTCCTTAGTCGTTAGCCGCCATTCTTCATTGTCGCTGCTGTTTCTTCTAAAGACGGTGCGAAGCACCTTCGTTTTTTGATGATGAAGTGTTGAAGCGTCATGTGTGCTGATTCATGGAAAATGAAGAATAGTGTTGTGGTAACATATCCACAGCAATGCAATTCAATTTTATATATGATCAAAATCTGATCGGGTAAGAACTTTATATATTTTTGTAACATACCTAGATGTACCTAGTGGGGTGTTTTCCCTTCTTTTTTTATCGGTTACGTGCTAAGAACCTTGAGATATCAAACCTGATGCCATACCCACATCACTGCCAACGCATGTGGTCATTTTTGTATAACCTGCACGGCACACATTCGTTCAGCCTTCGATCATACAGAGCGTTCAGCAGTGACGATTTGACTAGTCGCATTCATTCGATGAACGAACTTATAGTATAAGGTATAAGAAGGTAATTGTCCATTCTTTGAACATTTTATAGTCGATTCCTGATCAGAATGATTGAACCAATAATGCAAATGTCTCCTTTCTTCGTGTTCTACATACATATTACTACTTTTATACAAACCCTTATGTCAAACGCAGAATTTCTTATAACCAGGAAGTATCTGGTTGTCTTGAAATTCCGTTTGTTCTCGACGATGCCTGGCTGTGATGAATGAAAATGTTGTTGCTTCTGAAGCAAGTTCTATTTAGGTATACTGTCAATTATTCCCATTCAACAAGCCACTCTGAAAAACACACAAGACATTTTCATTTGATGATTTGCCTTTTCACTACAGGTTTTCGTGGTTCAACATTGAAGCCATTATAAGAACAGTGACATCCTGGATAAGAAGACGAGGACAGCAAATCACAAAAATCTAGAAACATGAATATTCCACCTCCTAGATTGAGCTATACCTATAGTATTTGATGATTTAACTGTATGTTCATGCTTACATTCATACAATACATGTTTTCATTCTTGTAATGTTATGATAGGATGACCAAGTTTTGATAATGAAACCTCTTGTTTACCAACTGTGAGAATCAATTTTATTGAATGCTCAATACTCTAAAGGTGAGGTTTATTCAGATTTTCTGCACAATAAATTGAGGGTCTCCACTTCACTAATTATAATGAGATATTTTCTATTTGTAACTGGCTCAAAATTACTTGATTCAAAAACAAACTGTTCTAATATCATGTGAGATCAACTTGACAATAGAAGAATCATCTTGTTTCAAACGAATTAATTCTTTCTTTGACCGAAATGAGTCAAGAAAGTGCTGTAGAAGAATCAAACAAATATTTGATTGGACTAATTCAAGAGCGCCATATGGTTGGATCAATGCTGTCCGCAACGAATCAAGAAATCCGTTTCATCTGTAAAGATTAAATTGATATTTTCAACAAAAGTTTATTACCCATTAATAGTTTTTCGATCGAAACCTAGAGTATATAAGAGACTGAACGAACCTTGACTTTTCATAAAGGTTGTTGGAAAATGAAAAGATCATCAGACTTCAACGCTCTGTATATTGATTATGGAGCTTTCGCGGACACACTCATAGAGAAAAAAGTCTAATTCTGACCTGAAAAATAAGTTCCCAGAATCTTGATATTGAATTTCACCCAATATATATGATCGGTTTTTCCGTCAGCAATACTCTTTCCGGGAAAGAACATGTCAGATCCATCGAGAAAAAAGCTTCACGAAAACCCTTGATTTTTTTCCGTAAGAGTATAATAATATGCTTTTCAACTCTACAGCTTCTCATGATACGGTCTGTTCTGAAATACTCTTTCCACATAGTTCAGCACCCAAACATACGCTGATGTTCTCTGATCCTATCCAGAGAATAGCGATACGCCCCGTGGGTGATGCCACACTCACTATTTATTTGTTATTCTCAATTGGAACACTGTAGAAAAGTTGACGACGACCTTCTATCTCATTATAGATATCTCCACGAAAAATATTTTCCAAAATTCTCTGATGCAATCATTCCATCACTCGCAATACAAACCAGATAAAGTCGACATGCACAAAGAGCACATCATTTCGTCGCCAACCTGGAGATTTCTCGAACAACTCTTTACCAGAACTAGTTTGTTCATAGAACGGCAATGCTGTGAAAATTTTTGCCAACAGAATTATTCCCAAGAACTTATAATTTCCAAGATCTCGAAGGGAAACATCCAATTCCTTTCTTCACTCCCTATCCTCCCTAGGTTTGTTCGATATAATCCCTATATCAAAGGCATTCTCTTTTGTGTGCTTCAAGAGATAAAAAAGTTCTGAATACGCTACTGGAGTGTTATCATCACCTAAAAACACAATGAATTCATTGCAATCGGTATAATGATAAAGAAGAAATTGACGGAAACGTCACGAGGATTTTTCCGTTTAATGAACAAACAATACCTATATAATTAATCACAGGTGTCTTTCTTGAGACCTGCCTATATATAATTGCTCATTCACAGCAGTATTGTTTGTCTAGTGTTGAAGTTCAAATTGACCATCAATATCGGTAAACAAATGCTGCAGATATCTGAAGTAGAATATAAAGCCATATTGAAACATCACAATGTATCTGAAAGAGAGTTTCTCGAACGAGTACAAATACTCAAAGAGTGGATGGAGAAAAGTGATTTGCCCATTGAAGGTAACTGTGTTAGGAACTTTATACAGGGTTCATCGTGAGATCGTTAGTACATACAGAATTCAGAATTCTGGAGCATATTGCTGATGTCAAAATGAGAAGAAAAGTTTGTATTGACTTATGTTTGCCAATCACTCATTCGAATTATAGTTATTCATTATACAAGGGAAAAAAGCAGTAGATTCTAGCTCCAGGTTGTGTTGTCTCCCGTCGCGTAGCGTAGGGAGACAAAAAACCGTGAGCTGAAATCGAATATTTTTCCCGTGTATAATACACTTTTTTTTTGTGACAGAAGAAAGGACGAATCAATATTGAGAAGATATTACATCATTTTGGAATCTGAAAATTATCGACGTGAAATATTAAGTTTTCAACAGTAGGGACACCTGCGTTGTAGGCATCTTTACCATTCTTTTGAAGTAATCAAATATCTGATGTCACTTCTGTCAGTCTGATTCGGTGATTTGATTTCCAAAAATTGCGAATTTAGTGGTTGTTTGGTAATATACGTAACCGCGAAGTCGAATGGAAGATAAAAGGACTTGCAGTTCTTTCTCGGAGACGGTATTATTGACTCATTTTTCGGAACTATAGCACAACAAAAGACATCATCAGTGTATATATATCTGATATAGATCCGGTAAAACAGTACTCACTTTTTTTCCCACGGGAAAAAAGTAATTTATGAAATTTGACATTTCATAACCTGCCAACAGAGATGAAATGCCAAACTTTTTTCCCGTCACAGAAAAACAATTTTTTTTTTGGTTATGAATTCCATAATAATTGACCCATCTCAGTTAAGCTTTTCATCGTCTGAGGATGTTTTCCAATGCAAAATCAAATTGCATGGTAGTTTGTCTCTTTAGTAAGGGTTACTGTACTCAACCATTTAGACTTTCTCGTACTTACCTGTATTACTTTCCCAGTAGAACGATAAATTTCATCATATTTTCTTGTGAAAAAGTAGTTTCGGAATAGATTATTGCAACTACTATCGAATTATTGGGCTATGAAATAATCGATGCAAATGATTTTAAATGACAACATCTCCTAATTCGAAATCAAATCAATTATTTGTAGACATCACTTCCATCTGGTTCCATTTTGAAATAGGAATCGACTGTACGCGCGTTGATGAGACGACGCATGCATAATAATTATTATGCAATTTGCAAGGTGACCATTTTCAACAGTCATAACCCTCAATTGACTACTAACGTCTCAATTATTGTTATTATCATTAGTGTTGACTTGTTATAGCACTAGATTCCTATTTTTATTGAAGACATGAAATTCGTCTAACTAACTGAGCTAATTTTGAATAAGGAAATCCTTATTCGAAATCACACGACATAAAAGCATCGAGACTGCTCTGATCAAATTTGTTGGTCAAGGAGTTGAGACTATGGATGATTCAAATTTAGCTCTTGAACTGGTCATCGACTTCTCCAAAGCTTTGGATTATTTCCATCACCAAATTTTACTACTCAAATCATCAAGAAACGGAACAAAAGAAGTCGTCTATAACTGGTTCAGTTCGTAACGATCCTCGTTCTTGAAATTTGATTAAATCAGTTCCAAATACCTGGTGTCTTGCCAATTCCTCAGTTTCCTGCAATCTTCTTGCTTCTGTGCACTCTATTTCTTCTGAGATTTCTTCACTATTCACCATCTCCTTTATGATACTCTTCCTTCTATCATAATTTCTACTATACCAGTGTGTCCCACTTACCTTGCTCACCATGGGTATCTTTTAAACGGTGAGAGATACGGGGTCGGTTAAATGACACCAAATGTGGAGTTTGTCAAGACCAACTGTAATGTGGAAAAATATTTTGATAAAATCTATTCGTTTTTGTTTTATACGCAAAAAACAGATTTTGATCATTTTCATGTCTCCTCGGTAACTTCTCTATTTATGAAAATATTCAAATAGGAATTCCACATTCTCATGGAAGTTTTTCAAAGTGATTTCTGAAATAATATGAAATTTATATCAACTCTTCTAGAATTTGAGATATCAGCACCAACTTTAGATTTCCAAATGTAGGTCATAGCTCACTATGACTTAGCTACAAATAACTTTTTTTTCTCATAGATGATTACGTCGCAGTAATAGTTTTGTGTTGATAACAACGGAGTTATCGTCATTTATACAAAAACAAAAAATTATTCGGAAGCCGCCATCTTGAATTTATAAATTTTAACAAAAAAAATCATGATCTCCGACCTCAAAAACCCACACTTATCAATTTTGAATGGAATCGGACCAAATCTTGCCCGCCATCTTGGAGCAGCCATTTATTTAAATTTCAAGTGAATTTTTTTCCACTTGGTCGTCCAATTATCTCGAAATTTGGCAGGTGTTCATAATTTCGGTGCATTATGGAATTTTTGTTGAAATTAAAAAAAATGGCTGCTCCAAGATGGCGGACAAGATTTGGTCCGATTCCATTTAAAATTGGTGAGTGGGGGTTTTTGAGGTCGGAGTTCATGATTTTTTTGTTGAAATTAATAAATTCAAGATGGCGGCTTCCGAATAATTTTTTGTTTTTGTATAAATGACGATAACTCCGTTGTTATCAAGACAAAACTATTACTGCAACATATCATCTGTGGAAGAAAAAAAAGTTATTTGTAACTAAGTCATAGTGAGCTATGACCTACATTTGGAAAACTAAAGTTGGTTCTGATATCTCAAATTCTTGAAGAGTTGGTATAAATTTCATATTTTTTTCGAAATCACTTTGAAAAACTGCCATGAGAATGTGAAATTCCTATTTGAATATTTCCATAAAAAAAGAAGTTAACGAGGAGACATGAAAATGATCAGAATCTGTTTTTTGCCTATAAAACAAAAACGAATAGATTTTATCAAAATATTTCTCCACATTATAGTTGGCCTTGACAAACTCCACATTTGGTGTCATTCAACCGACCTCGTATCTCTCTCCGTTAAAAAGATACCCATGGTGAGCATGGTAAGTGGGACACACTGTATACACTACCAATGAATTCACTATTTACCTTCTGTTTTTCTCATTTACTTCCAAAAATCCCCATTTGTTTCTTCTCTGTTCTCTCCTTGACGACCCCTATTCTTATTGTTTCTAGATCACCGCGTTCCATTTATGATTATATACCGAGTATATTTTATTCAATTTTCAATAACAACGTTGCAAGTTCATATTATCATGGTAATCGTTTTCAAAGAATCCGTATGAAAATCCCAGATATAGTAGCAGTTAACAACGGTGTACATCAGAAGTCAGTCCCACATGATTTATTGTGTTCATAAATTACCTAAAGCTCTTCAACAGATCATCATCTCAGAACTAGAAAATGTGAATTCAATAATATATTTTCTGTTCTCCTCATATTTGAATGGAATTTCAACAACTTTTCCTGTGATTTGAATATAATGGCATACATGTCTATCTAAGAGTTGAATCGTTTCCTCTTCGAATTGCCTTCACTCAACACATTTGTTCGGAATGAGATGACAACGTATTGAAACCATTTAAGTAAAAAAGATCACCTCAGGTCCTCTATGAACCCCTATCACATCAGTCAGGTGAATCAAGCTGGATACTGTTGATGTCGAATATATACAGAAGGTACAATTTTCCAGCTCTCCACTGATATCATTGGTAAATTCTAGATACACTCGGGGAAAAACTGAAATTAGCACTTATCAACTGTAAACTGAGCTTGGAAAAATCAAAGAGATGTATCGAAGGTTACTACCGAATAAGAACATTATATGCTGACTTCTTCGACCGTCTAGTACCAGATACCGAAGATTATAAGCAGGCTAAACGTCTAGGGTGAGTCCATTAAAAATGTTCAACGAAATGTTTTTATACAATATCCATAATAATTATTGAATGTATTCATACTCCCAGTATACACATCGACATCCGCTTATGTCCATTCCGAAATCAACATATTCTTTTAGAATGTTGTCAAAATGTTGTCATTCACTCGTAGGGAAAACGTGCGGAGAAATACTACTTCTTGTTATTGTTAGGATAATAACTTTTCCAGATTAGATGGATCCATACTATCTTCAATTCACAAAGACTCATTCACAGAATGAGAATTGGGTCGGTTCAATTCAGATTTTTCTCGATTCAGGCGGTATATAAACTATTTTCAGCCCTTCCTGGGCAGTGTGCGTATGTTATACAACAAGTGTAATCATGATCATCGAGAAACAAATCATGTTGCTTGAAAATCAACCATACAAGCGCTCACTCTTTATTTCATTGATAAAATAAATATATCATGTCTACTTTCCATTTGCAGTCGGTTATGCAACTAACTATACGTGCTGACACATTGATTGCTATCTAGAACTGACAAGCAACTAGAGACAGGACGCACCCAGTGGCTGGAATCGCTCGCAATATTTGATGCGATCATAGTCTCTAGAAGCCAGTGATAAGAAAATATATCTGATGCATGAATTTCTAAAATACCAACCATCTATAGCATGTAATTTCATTTCACTTGATCATCTGGTATTTTCTCTCCTCGTTCCTATAAAATAAAAATATGAGTATTTTTCAATAGGTATATGTGTAGTATGACAAATCAAATGATTTGCTTCAAAATGTCACTGCGTTCAGCAGAATTTTCTATCCAGGAAGTCAAAAACAATCTTAAAGCTTGTCAATGACATTTTGTTCGGAGCTAAAGCTTATCACAGGCTTTCTCACAGGACACGGCCCTCTGAGGTATCACCTCAAAAAGATGGGCCTGGCGGAGACTGACACTTGCCGCTTTTGTAACAATGCGACCGAAACCGCGGAACACATACTCTGCTCATGTGAAGTATATTAGTCCGCCAAAGGCTGAACCACCTAGAACCCAGCAAACATGTATCGCGCGGGCCTTTAGACGCCCTCCAAAAACTGCCGACAGTCAACATCAGCGGGCCACAATCATGATACATCGTCGGCCCGGCTAGCCCGTGTCGCACCGGCCGCTAGTAGGCCGCCCGACTATTTACCGACACTATTCGGTTAGAAATAAAAAAAAGATATAGTCGGGAGTCGGACTCGAACTTGCGATCGAACGGATATCCAATCAACTGTCAGACGCTTATACCACTAGGCTACTGCGAAACTTGAAAGATACTATTACGAATCCATCAGTCAACAGAATTGAAATAGTACAATACTTCAATTATATTTGATATTTGATCATATACGATATACCTATCATAACTTGTTGATTCGACGACGTAGAATAGGTTTAGTCTGATAATGTTCTAGCCACATTACTTTTCCAGTGTTTGATCTATTACTGTGAATCAAATATTTTTCGAATATAGGTAAAGAGCTGAACTTCGCATTGGAGCATCATTGTTATAATATAGGGTAATGAACAAATATTTAGCTCAAAATCATTACCACAAAAATGGATTGGTAGACAATAACGAGTTTAATTATTGTTATATAACATATATCATTATTCTTGATGTCGGACGATAGTTTGCTGGGATCAATCATAAAACTCACCAACTTTTTCTAAATAATATTAATATTATCACGCCGTTTAACAAATACCTGAAGACAAGTGACAGACAACTGACGCGATCTACGGACACAGAACTAAAACACGAAAATAAATTAGCAGTACTACCAATGCTCAAAAACCCAGTGATGCCAACATTGCGTTTGGTTCAGTTACCACTGACCTGTAAACAACATACATACTGCGTCAAAGCGACATCGGCACGATTGTCGGGAATTTTAAACGGGCAATTTCTGGCTGAATAACAAACATCCATTATAAACATGCGTACGTTCAGCCATGGCGGCAAAACCGATGTCGTTTCAACATTTTAACGACATAGGTGTGCCGCTGCCGACAACTAACCGCAGTTACCAGCAATCGGCCGCCTATTTACCGCTCAATCATGTTTGCTGGGAACAGGTCTATCTCACCCCTGCTGAAGTGGAAAATCCAACCGTCAAGAAAATCGTAGATCAGAATCAGAAGTCTAGGATTAGAGGACCAAAACTAGATAGGAGTAATCACAATAGATCTTATAGGTCGCAGTGATCGAGAGGTCCCCCAGCCTACACGACCGATCTACAATCTACAATCTACAATCTATTTCAACTAAACAGAAAGCATTATTGATTGTCGTCGTTCAGAAGAATGCAAGCAGGGTCCTTTATATTTCTCTTTTGGTTGTTATTTTCCTTTCCTATGATCTCAATATTATTCTACTTTGCCATATGTTGTCCATTTCCATCAAGGATATGTTCAGTTAGCTCTGATTTATCGATATGTCTTTTCTTGATATTGTACTTGTGCTCATTCATCCTTACTGACAGAGGTATTTTCGTTTCACCTGTATAATACTCTCCCCAAATACAAAGTATACTATGAATCCAATTTTTTGAAGATTGTTCTTCATTTCTCGGTTTTGTTTGAGATAGAATGAATCTCATTGTATTTTCAGTTTTGAACACTGTTTTCACTTGGAACTTATCACCAACACGTTTTATTTTTTCTGGTGATAAGTTCCAGGTGGAAACAGTGTTGAAAACTGAAAATACAATGAGATCCATTATAACTCAACCTGAACCAAAAAATGAAAAACAATCATCAAAAAATTGTATTTATAGTATACCTTGTGTTTGTGGAATGTATTATACAGGTGAAACGAAGAGGCCTCTTTCAGTAAGGATGAATGAACACAAGTACAATATCAAGAAAAGACATATCGATAAATCGAAGCTAACTGAACATATTCTCTCTGAAAATGGACAACATATATAGCAGAATGCAGGGTGGGATAATATTGAGATCATAGGAAAGGAAGATAACAACCAAAAAAAATAAGAGAAAATCTATATAGAGTGCCATGAATGAGTTAAAACAATTGATTTTTAATCAAGCTGCCTAGGAAAAATAATTTCGATGAATTTTCACTTTCCATTTGTTTCACAGGTTCTTTCAAAATTCACAATATCATGATTATGATGTTAACTCAATTTATTTAAACAGAACAAGTGTGGCTTATTACCATATCTGGAAATAGTATTTCGTTACGTACAAGTTGATACGACACAATCGATATTTTGAATCAATATCCAGGATCATAATCACTAGATTAGAAATTGAAAAATAAAAGTTTCAGGATGAATGATGTCAAAAAGTGTCAAATGGGGTGTCATTGTACTTAGAGTCACTGGATATTAGTTTGATAAGAGTTCGGACACAGAAATGACAACAGTTAGGGTTTTTGAATGTTTAGATTTATAAAGTTACACACCTTGCATTGTGACAAGAGCACCATAGTCGTCCGGCGCTTTCTCATTCAAAATTTTTTTAATTTGACAATTCATTATATAAACGTCAGAATTGAAATAAAATTTCATAATTATTATACTTTCGAGATGAAAGCAGCTATGGAAATCACTTGCTGTATAATAAATTATGCCAATTTTCAAACAAATGGATATCATTTATTCGATTTTCCAAATCAAATATCAAGCATTCGCTTATGGAAGGAAGATATGAAAAGACCGGGGTGGAAAATCAATTTGAAGACGAGCGGAATTTGTGAGGTACTCATTGAAACTCACTTCTTATTACAGCATCTGATTAGAATGAATCTATTTTTTAGGCCCATTTTCGAACAGAAGATTTCAAAATCTGCTGTTTCATCAATTTACAGAGCAGTCGATTTCAAGAACAAAATACCATTATTATCATCACACAAAATACAAAACAAAATAATCATGGAAAGAGGCAATGATCGTAAAATTACATAATGAAATTGAAAATTTGAAAACAAAACTAAGAAAAGCAAGTAAACTACAACGTGATATATTATTGAATGGCGTTTTGGTGCTGACCGCGAAAATTCAACAGTGAAAAGTGAATAGATATTTATGTATCAAGGGAATTATTATAAGGGCCTTAATTACGCTGGAGGTTATCGTTTTGGAGATATTTTCTATATCGATACATGTTACTTAGCTCCTAGGGCGCTAAGTGAAGTTGCTGAGAACTTAACAAAACCAAGTATTTGGTAGGTTGTAACATGAAAATTGACTTTTTCATCTTACAGAATATATATATATATATATAGTTTGAAAACTCAATAATAAATAAAGAACTTATCAACATGAAGATATCAACCTATCAATTTTGGTTTTCTCCTCATTTAAGTAATTAATCAATATCTTCACTATGATGTGTTCACATTGCTCACTCTGTATAATACCCTTTATTCAGTAAAATACACAGTACCACTACAATCACTTGATTATCTTCAAGAAACATCTCTAGTCAACATGCAGTTTTAGATAGGCCATGTTTGGAAACTCCCAATTTATCTAAAAGAAAAAGTAAAGTTTATTGATACATAAAAATAAAGAAAGTAGTTAGTACTTACCAGAAAGAAAGACTCCTAGAAGGTGGGTTTTTATTAGAGGATCAGTTCAGAATATCTGGAGACAGCTTGTTGTTCTGAAACAAATATAAATAGTTAGGGCTAATATCGTCTAAAATCCTGAAATGTTGAAAATTATGATCAGTGATCACTTGGAGAAGGCTTACCTTGTTATTTATTGAGTGAAAGGTAGACTTCGTGGAAAATTCGTCATTTTTCTAAATATTTATTGTAGGTTATTTTGTTTTGGGCAAATCTGACACATAAGGGACAGGAACCACATTTCTTCGTCGTCTTGTTTTAGTTGTTTTCTCTCCCGGACAAGCGGACAATTACCTTAAGCTGTGTTTTCGGTGATGTGTGTGATCTGGCGTCTTTGTTAGATGTTAGTGTACGAGAAAGATGACCCTATGCTGTTTTGATGGACACCATGCTTCAACAGTCTGAGAGTCTAGAGAGTTATCCACCAGTCGGAGAGTCTAGGTAGTTTCCAGCTGTTCGATTGCTATTGGCTGTAATTAGTTATTAATAATTATCTCCCGCACTAATTTTGAATTGACGGAAGTGTCACGTTGTTGGCAGCGATGCAGGTGGCAGTGAATTAACCAATCAGGTGCCGATTCAGCAGCATGTGATTGAACACATGATGATTTTTTTTGATGTGCAGAAACTCATTTCTGTATTCCTCAGCTTTGAAGGTTTTTTCTGAAGGGAATGAAGATCAAGTAGGCGCAGAACGCTTCGTTTCCGGATTACTCCATCATTTCCAGAGATGATAGGCTTGCCTTTGGGTCGCTCTAGAAAAATGAGTGATTTGCTATTTTGGTTTCCTAGTGAGAAGGCCATCCTGAAAGGAGGTGAGTCTTTGGTTATTTAATTCCAACAGGGTTTTTTTAGTCGACATTTAGTTGTATTTGGTTGAAATATTAACCCCAAATCTATTGTCGTAGATTTGAGGGCCTTTCACGTGGTCTCTGAACTTCAACCACTAACCATACCGGCCATTTTGGGTTCTCTTGGGGCCGGACTTCATGGACTCCTACCGACATCTCACCTGGTTTTCCTAAAGACGACTACCACTAGAGCATCTTCCTGGATGCATGAGCATTTTATTCCCGGTCTCGTTCATGAATCTTCGGCGAATTCTACGTCCACGCTCGAGTTAGGAGTGCTGCATGCTCCTAGGGCTCTTCTAGGGCTTACCTTCCGCGGGTTCAACTACCTTTTGGACCAGATTCGGCGATCAAGGTGTTCAGGAAGATTGGGATTGGTAGCTCCAGGCATGGCTGATCTACATCAGTAGGGGAGCATCAGAACTCCTGTTAAGGGGGCCACTACCTCACACTTCACACCACCACTGAGACAAGTAAGATCTCTCCAATTTTACCCATGTGGGACATTTTTGGAATCAACCTCAATTTCAATATATAAAACCAGTGCTTCGAGTTAATTAATAAGATGCACCATATACTCCAACCCTTGGTATAATTATTTTGTTGTCTGATTATGTAAGAATGACCAAGTTGATATAAATTTCATGTGAGCTTCGGTATAGGCCTATAACGGGGAGCTAATACATTTAACAGTATATTATCATATTAACAATTTTGTTTGCTCCATTTGGTGAGGTTCAAGTCACCCTACTGTGAAAAATGAAAAATGGTGTATTTTGCTGATCACAATATTAATTCTTATTAAACAAAACCTGAGACCACTTTTATTATTTCGGATTCTAATTTTCTTTCAGGATAAAATTAAATTTCTATGACATATTTTGTTTTAACATCCAGATATAACTTTTCTTAGTTTTTCACTTGAAAAAACAAACTAAGTGGCGCCTAACTAGCCACCTAACAAAGTCAAAACTCTAGGCCTTTGCTCACCAGACCCAAGAGTTGCCGGAGCCAGTTATGAGACTTGCTTTACTTATTTTTATTTATGAAAATAAATAAAAGTAGTGAAGTTCGTATCATTAAATTGGCGCCCAACGTGGGGCCCGATTTTGTTGGGTGATACTTTTACTACAAATAAAAGAACACTTGTGGACTTTTTTTACTAGAGGTCATGGTTAAAAAAATGTTTTTTCATTAACATGAATTCATTCAAGGTTGGTGGTCAAGTAGTGGTTTCTTTGAAGAGATTTTAACATTTTAAGAAGTCTTTTGATTTAGTTGAACTCAGCTGAGTTAGTTATTTTCCAAACATACTTGGATAATTTTTTTTTGAGTTCAGATAACCATCAACAGTAAGATGGTGAAATTTCTTTGATTTTCATTTCATGAAGATATTCATATATTTGGAGTTTATTTTGAGAGACAACTCAAAACCTTTTGAGTTGAATATTTAATATTTTTCTAAGCAAAGGAGTTTGGTAAAATTTTCAGTTTTTGTTTACACATATAGGGAATGTGTCTTGATAATTGGTGGTCCAGGAATTTTATGAACACATACTGAGTGTTCAACTTGGAGTTGAGTGAAAAATTTTATTTTTTTGCATGCACATGAATACTTACTGAGTGTTCGATTTTGAATTAAATTTGTTCAAAGTTTGGTAGCCCGCTGGCCCAAATTGATTGATCAATTGAAGAAATTTAGTGGAAATTTTAGATTTCTGCTTGAATATGAACACATACTGAGTGTTCAATTATGATTTAAATTTTCAAATTGAAAATTATTATTGAAATCTTTGAACTTGGATTCTGAATCCAAAGATTGAATTTTTTTAATCCTGAAAAAGGATATTATACAGAGTGACCCTTGTTAATAAAATAATTGATTGAATATCAATCCTTTTTTGATTTTTAATACTATTTAATACTTGAGTCCTTTTTCATAAATAAAATTGAGTTGAGTCTTCAAATATTTTACTATAATGGCTGCCTTCAAATTTAAACCTAATCATTTATTGATAGATGAGTTGAACTATGAACTTAGAATCAGGGAAATAATAACAGATCGCAACATGAATGAAAGAAGAAGTATATTATCTAAAGCTATACAGAAAAACAAGGGCCAAACTACTTTTGTTGAAACGGGTTACTCATTTGCGGAAGAAAAAACAGAAATTGAAGCTACCTTGAGAAATATTGAGACTTCCATCCCTGATTTTGAAAGCGGTTCAACTAAAGACTCAGTGTACCAAAGGTTGCGTTCTAGGTTAGGTCATGTAGGAGATCGAATTCAACGAATGACTGTGGACCAAGCAGATAGGGCACAGGTAATATTCAAAAATGAGGCCTATGCAACTTCAGTTTTGTTGGAATCTACCCTTGAGGATAAAATCTTGACAGTTGACACTACTCCAAATGTCTCGGATGATTTATCAAATTCCCTCATGGGTATGTTCAATCAATTTAGCCAACCTCGAACTCCACAGCCTACATCTAAGCCGCCTGCCATTTACAAATGGAACATTAAATTTGATGGGACTAAAAAAACATTAGGGGTAAAATCATTTTTAGAAAGGGTCAAGGAATTAGCTGAAGCAAGGCATGTGACCAAACAACAGCTCTACGATGCTGCTTTAGATTTATTTGAGGGTAAAGCCCTATTATGGCTGAGAAGAATCAAAGATTCAGTAAATGATTGGGACTCTTTATGTACTAGGTTGGAGGAAGATTTTTTGGAAAAGGACTATGATGAGGAGTTGTGGAATTTGATAAAGCATCGGAAACAGGTGGAAGATGAGTCGATTGTGATTTATGTTTCTGTTATGGAGCAGTTATTTAACCGTTTGAGTTCACCACCTGCACTTTGCACAAAAATTAAATGGATCAAAAAGAATTTGAGACCAGAATTCGTAGATCGGTTAGCTTTGAATTCCTACACTACCCTAGACAATTCAATACAGGATGTCAAAATTTTAGAAGAAGTTTCAAAAGAAAAAAAAATTAAAACAAGTTTAAATAGGTCACATATCAGCGCAGTAGAATATGAGTTAGGACCCAGTGAAATTGAAGCTCAAAGGGAGCCAAGTAATTTAAATAATAGTAGTTATCATGACAGTTCAATCAGAAATAGGAATTTCAAAACCAGGGGTCATTATAGGAATTATAGAGGTAATCAATCCAGAAACCGTGGAAATTTTGACCAATCTAGGAATCAGAGTACTAGCCATTCTAGCCAACCAGGTCCTTCACGTACAGAAAACAATATTTCTCCAATCGAATCAAGGGTAGAGGCTAATGAGACTAAAGTTGTCACTTGTTG
This sequence comes from Phaedon cochleariae, assembly GCA_918026855.4. NCBI lineage: Eukaryota > Metazoa > Arthropoda > Insecta > Coleoptera > Chrysomelidae > Phaedon > Phaedon cochleariae. Next base: position 12,232,750 of record OU896710.1, on the reverse strand, counting down.
GAACTGTAAATTGGCCAATCACACATTCAGACATTGTACACAGAAAAGGAATACCTTTTGCTATGGGTGTGGGGAACCAGGTATAAGGAAAATGGATTGTCAAAAATGTTCGGGAAACATGTCACGGAGGTAAATTCTTTTTGTTATAATGGCCGTATTTTACCTCCAATTTCAAGGGCCAAATTTAAATCAAGTGATTATCCTTCTATTGATCATAGAAATCATATTAAATTTGTGAAATATTTTCTAGATAAATTGAGATTAAATACACCCAGTATCCCAGTAGCTTCAACAGCTCCAGTTTTTGTTCAAAACGGTTATGATAACAGACCTTTTGTCTCATTCAAGTTATATGATAAAAGCATAGTTTCACTGTTAGATTCAGGCGCTAATAATTCAATTGTAGGGAAAAGGGGAATACAGATTTTGGAATCTTTGGGTTTGAAAATGAATAAATCAAGTCATAATTTTGTTAGTACAGCTGATGGAGCAAGACAGAGTGTACAGGGCTCTATAGAGTTACCTCTGTGTGTTGAAAATAAATGTATGATTATCAAATTTTTAGTGGTCCCTTCAGTTAGTTATGCTTTCATCCTGGGCAGTGACTTTTGTAAGAGATTTCAAGTAAGAATCGACTTCAAAGAAAACATGTGGGAAGTTTGTGTGGACTCTGATGAAAATATTTCTTGTGCTTCTTCACTTGAAGATATTGATTTCTCTGAAAATAGAATTTTTTCTTTAGACAACTTACCAGGATTATCGCAGGAACAAACTGCTTCTTTGGATAATCTCGTTTCAAAATTTAGAATTCTTGGGGAAAAAGGAAAACTTGGCCGTACTGACAAATTAACTTATCACATTGATACCGGAAACGCACCACCCGTTAAACAGAGGCAATATTTGATGTCACCCTATATGCTTGGTCACCTGAATTCGGAATTGGACAAAATGTTGGCGCTAGGAGTAGTGAAACCATCCAGAAGTGATTGGTCCTCTCCTGTTTTACTAGTGAAAAAACCGAATGGGGATTTTAGATTTTGTTTTGATGGGAGAAAACTTAATTCTGTGACAAAGAAAGATAGCTACCCTTTACCTGTGGTAGACAGAATATTATCAATGTTGAACCATACACAATTTATTTCGTCCATTGACTTAAGAAGCGCGTTTTGGCAAATCCCTCTTGATGAATCCTCCAAAGAGAAGACGGCTTTTTCAGTACCCGGCAGAGGTCTTTTTCAGTTTGAGGTCATGCCTTTTGGATTATGTAACGCTGCGCAGTGTCTACAGCGCCTAATGGATGCAATCTTTGGTCCAGAGATGGAACCTAATATATTTGTTTACCTAGACGACCTGATAATAGTTAGCCCAACTTTTGAGGAACATATCCAGTTATTGAATGAGGTAGCTAATCGACTAAAGAAATGTAATTTATCAGTAAATTTTGACAAATGTGAATTTTTTCGGCCATCTTTGAAGTACTTGGGGTTCATAATAGATAAACATGGTTTGAAAACTGATCCAGCCAAAGTAAAGGCCATGGTAGAATATAGTCAGCCTAAAAATACAACAGAAATCAAACGATTTACAGGAATGTGTAGTTGGTACAGGAGGTTCATTCCTCACTTCTCCACTTTGATGTCACCTATTAATGATTTATTAAAGAACAAATCCAAAGGTCAAAAGATTTCTTGGACAGACGAAGCTGAAAAAGCATTTATCAATATCAAACAAGCCTTAGTATCTTCACCTATTTTGACCAGCCCTGATTTTAGCCTCCCTTTCACTCTTCAATGCGATGCTTCAGATTTTGGCTTGGGATGTGTTTTAACGCAGGTACAAGAGGGAGCTGAAAAGATAATTGCTTTTGCATCTCGTAGTCTGTCGAGGAATGAGAGAAACTACTCGGTTACAGAAAAGGAGTGTTTGGCATGCATTTTTGCTTGTGAACGTTTTAGGGCATATATTGAAGGTGTTCATTTCACACTTATAACAGATCACGCTTCACTAAAGTGGATGTTCAAAATTAAGGAACCGATAGGTAGGATTGCCAGGTGGACTGTACGCCTAAGTCAGTTTGATTTTGAAATTCAACACCGGAAAGGTAAATTTCACTTGTTGCCAGATGCTCTTTCTAGGAGCCCAGTAGATGAACCTACTGCGGAAAATTCTGATGAAATTTTAGCGATGGAAAATTCTGATTGTATAAATTTAGAGATTGATTTGGAAAATTTAGATTCATTTTATATTAAGCAAAGGGAAAATATTTTGAAAGATGCCTCGAGTTATCCACAATGGGAAGTAAAAAATGGATTTGTCTATAAACTGCTACCGTCTAAATCTCCTTCAGAGAGCAATATTTCAGAGTGGAAATTATTAGTGCCAAAAGGGCAACGTTTAAAGATTATTGAATTATGTCACGATGTTCCGACAGCTTCACACATGAGTTATTACCGTACTTACTCTAGAGTCCTTTTAACATATTACTGGCCAAAAATGCGCCGAGATATTTATCGATACGTAAAATCCTGTAAAGTTTGTGGTGCACAGAAGTCAACAAATCAGGCAAAGTTTGGGTCAATGGGGTCAGAAAAATCAGTGCGTTTTCCTTGGCAAATTATTGCTATAGACTTAATGGGACCATTACCACGCAGTACTAATGGGTTTCAATATATATTAGTGGTAAGTGACTGGTTAACCAAATATCCCCTGATTTGTCCACTTAGGAAGGCTACATCAGCTGCAGTTATAAAATTCTTGGAAAATGAAGTATTTCTAGTACCCCAGCATATTATTTGTGACAACGGTAAACAATTCGTAAGTAACGACTTCAAGAAGTTAGTAGAAAGGTATGATTCCAATATTAGATATACTACATTTTACCATCCACAAGCTAATTATGTTGAAAGGTCAAATAGGACAATTTGTACTGCCATTCGCTGTTTTATCGATGAAAATCATGAATTATGGGATAAAGAATTGCCAAAAATAGGATATGCATTAAGAACTTCAGTTCACGAAGTCACGGGGTATAGCCCTGCATTTTTAAATTTCAATCGAGAAGTACCATGTAGCGGTAAATATTATGGAAAAAATGATGTCAATATTGATGTAACTAATAGAGACTATTGGATTCAGAATCTGGGTAATCTGTCTAACATTTATCAAGAGGTTCAACAAAAAATCAGTTCAGCGCATAAAAGAAATGCTCGGTATTATAATTTGCGAAGGCGCGAAATGGAATTTTTTGTTGGTGACCATGTATGGAAGAAAAATTTTGTCCTGTTTAATAAGGCAGAAGACTTTGCTAAAAAGTTGGCACCCCGTTGGGTTGAGTGCATTGTAGTTAAAAAAAAGTCTAAATTAGTCTATGTCCTCAAGAGTGCTGAGGATGGTAGTAACTTAGGGGAATGGCATATACAGGATTTGAAACCATGCCACGGATCCATGTCTGATTTTTCGTGCGGAAGTGAGGGTCCCGGATCAGTAGTATCAGATGAGTAGGTCTGTCTGGGTATTGTTGCCTAAAAATTACACCCCTGGTGGATTCGAAGTGCATAAAATTGTATATACATTAGTTGGTAGGTAGGTTCTAAGTTCATAGATCTTTAGGTCCTGTAAATATTAGAATAGGTATTAGCTGCTATAATTAGGTAGGTGCGCACCATTATATTTAATACCGGTATATATAAAAAAAAGGGTTTCTCAGTGTTTCTCATAAAAATTGTGTACTATGTTCACAATTTTTATATTCTTTGGAGGGGGGTGAGTGTAACATGAAAATTGACTTTTTCATCTTACAGAATATATATATATATAGTTTGAAAACTCAATAATAAATAAAGAACTTATCAACATGAAGATATCAACCTATCAATTTTGGTTTTCTCCTCATTTAAGTAATTAATCAATATCTTCACTATGATGTGTTCACATTGCTCACTCTGTATAATACCCTTTATTCAGTAAAATACACAGTACCACTACAATCACTTGATTATCTTCAAGAAACATCTCTAGTCAACATGCAGTTTTAGATAGGCCATGTCTGGAAACTCCCAATTTATCTAAAAGAAAAAGTAAAGTTTATTGATACATAAAAATAAAGAAAGTAGTTAGTACTTACCAGAAAGAAAGACTCCTAGAAGGTGGGTTTTTATTAGAGATCGTCGATCAGTTCAGAATATCTGGAGACAGCTTGTTGTTCTGAAACAAATATAAATAGTTAGGGCTAATATCGTCTAAAATCCTGAAATGTTGAAAATTATGATCAGTGATCACTTGGAGAAGGCTTACCTTGTTATTTATTGAGTGAAAGGTAGACTTCGTGGAAAATTCGTCATTTTTCTAAATATTTATTGTAGGTTATTTTGTTTTGGGCAAATCTGACACATAAGGGACAGGAACCACATTTCTTCGTCGTCTTGTTTTAGTTGTTTTCTCTCCCGGACAAGCGGACAATTACCTTAAGCTGTGTTTTCGGTGATGTGTGTGATCTGGCGTCTTTGTTAGATGTTAGTGTACGAGAAAGATGACCCTATGCTGTTTTGATGGACACCATGCTTCAACAGTCTGAGAGTCTAGAGAGTTATCCACCAGTCGGAGAGTCTAGGTAGTTTCCAGCTGTTCGATTGCTATTGGCTGTAATTAGTTATTAATAATTATCTCCCGCACTAATTTTGAATTGACGGAAGTGTCACGTTGTTGGCAGCGATGCAGGTGGCAGTGAATTAACCAATCAGGTGCCGATTCAGCAGCATGTGATTGAACACATGATGATTTTTTTTGATGTGCAGAAACTCATTTCTGTATTCCTCAGCTTTGAAGGTTTTTTCTGAAGGGAATGAAGATCAAGTAGGCGCAGAACGCTTCGTTTCCGGATTACTCCATCATTTCCAGAGATGATAGGCTTGCCTTTGGGTCGCTCTAGAAAAATGAGTGATTTGCTATTTTGGTTTCCTAGTGAGAAGGCCATCCTGAAAGGAGGTGAGTCTTTGGTTATTTAATTCCAACAGGGTTTTTTTAGTCGACATTTAGTTGTATTTGGTTGAAATATTAACCCCAAATCTATTGTCGTAGATTTGAGGGCCTTTCACGTGGTCTCTGAACTTCAACCACTAACCATACCGGCCATTTTGGGTTCTCTTGGGGCCGGACTTCATGGACTCCTACCGACATCTCACCTGGTTTTCCTAAAGACGACTACCACTAGAGCATCTTCCTGGATGCATGAGCATTTTATTCCCGGTCTCGTTCATGAATCTTCGGCGAATTCTACGTCCACGCTCGAGTTAGGAGTGCTGCATGCTCCTAGGGCTCTTCTAGGGCTTACCTTCCGCGGGTTCAACTACCTTTTGGACCAGATTCGGCGATCAAGGTGTTCAGGAAGATTGGGATTGGTAGCTCCAGGCATGGCTGATCTACATCAGTAGGGGAGCATCAGAAGTCCTGTTAAGGGGGCCACTACCTCACACTTCACACCACCACTGAGACAAGTAAGATCTCTCCAATTTTAACCATGTGGGACATTTTTGGAATCAACCTCAATTTCAATATATAAAACCAGTGCTTTGAGTTAATTAATAAGATGCACCATATACTCCAACCCTTGGTATAATTATTTTGTTGTCTGATTATGTAAGAATGACCAAGTTGATATAAATTTCATGTGAGCTTCGGTATAGGCCTATAACGGGGAGCTAATACATTTAACAGTATATTATCATATTAACAATTTTGTTTGCTCCATTTGGTGAGGTTCAAGTCACCCTTCTGTGAAAAATGAAAAATGGTGTATTTTGCTGATCACAATATTACTTCTTATTAAACAAAACCTGAGACCACAAGTGTGCTTTTATTATTTCGGATTCTAATTTTCTTTCAGGATAAAATTAAATTTCTATGACATATTTTGTTTTAACATCCAGATATAACTTTTCTTAGTTTTTCACTTGAAAAAACAAACTAAGTGGCGCCTAACTAGCCACCTAACAAAGTCAAAACTCTAGGCCTTTGCTCACCAGACCCAAGAGTTGCCGGAGCCAGTTATGAAACTTGCTTTACTTATTTTTATTTATGAAAATAAATAAAAGTAGTGAAGTTCGTATCAAGGTCTCGTCACAATAAATTACTCTTCTCCCATGAAATCTTTATCAAAAAATGATTTGTTCTCTGTATTTCAACACTCTGTATCTCCGAAATAAAGCATTTCCAGACACAAGCTTATATAGACTTTATTTCTTAAAATTGACTCAGGAATACTTCACTAGAGTACAGTTCCACATACAATAAGGAATCATAGCTATAAGTTTATCCATATGTATATATTCTTTGATATTAAAATGTTGTTACATGCTTTTTTTTCATTTATATAAATCTTGCTCTGCTAGAAGTGTATCACTATGAATTGAAGTGAGTGTTTGTACCCTATATCCATTGTCCATCTACGGCTATGATTGATTTGACAGAAAATATAACCTCTAAAATCGTATCTGACAATCAGGCGCTACTAGGGAAATTGAAAAGACAAAGAGCAGAATATATGTCTTATTCTTTTATTCACTTAAACCATTGTATAATAGAAAATAGAAAAGGACAAAAGTTCAGCTGTGTCCGAACTCTTATCAAACTAATACCATCCAGTGACTCTAATTGTACTCACAATGTTTTTCTCTATAGAAATATGTAAAAATATACCGGGTGCCCTATTTGAAATAAAAAAATTAGGGTCATTACCGGCAAAACCGGAAGTGACAGAAAAGAATTGAATACGTCAAATAATGCATATCCATGTACCATACTCACACACCGAATTTTATTCGTTTTTTCCTAGATGGTATTCACTTTACCTACTGAAAACTGAACATGAAAATGGTAGATTCAAGATCAATTAATGAACATCATCACTCATCCATATATGCCAACATCAATATGTCACAGAGAGGTGACAAACTAAAGCAAAAAAAATTAAAAGAATGATATTATGCATTTTTTTTAAAACAGGTGCAGATTAGTTCACAAAGCGTCCAAAGATTAGATACGATATTCCTTCAATATGTCTATATTTTTTCTCTTCGAACATTTTTCCAAACGGAGTGTCTCTAACAAGCTCTTGGATTTTCATTTCCGGCTCCCTGATGAAAAAACTTGTTGAATGCATGCAGTGACATTTTGGGGCAAATCATCTTCTCTGTCCTACTAGACATACAGGGTTCCCCAAAAAAACCGGAACGGCCGAATATTTCAGCAACGGCTTGACTTAAAATTATATGAAATTCGGTATACGGGGGCAATCAGTTGTGCCGGATCTAAAAATAATATTTACAACGTTGCCAGTTTTACAGTTTTTTCTATAGAGCCCTCAATTTTATTTATTTATTTATGCTATGTTTATTTTAAGCGCATTCGATTTGTCTTGTCAAGATCACCATGACCCTATAATATCAAATTTGTATTCCCTTCATTTTTGTTAATATGACAAATGAACATTTCGTCAAAAAATATCACCAAGCTTGAATATTTCGAGAGAATTGTGGCGATATGACAATGAAAATCAATTTATGAGGAAGTTTTCAGCAAGTCTGCACAAAAAATACCAGTTACAACGTCGCCAAATGTGTTTATACTAACTCTTCCTAAGTATTCATTTAAACTGACTATTTGATTATTCAGCATTTTATTTGATGCCAAGGACATTCTTGTAACCTAAACAAATCGAACCCTATCGATCATGAGAAGCTATCAAGAAGTTTATGAATTAGTTTCCCGAGAAAAAAATTAAGAAATCTAGAGTTTGCCGATTTATTGAAAAGGCAGTTTAAATAAATACTCAGGAAGATTTAGTATAAACAACATGTAGATTTGACTACGTTGCAAGTATTATTTTCAGATCCGGCACAACTGATTACCCCCGTATACCAAATTTCATAATTTTATGTCAAGCCGTTGCTGAAATATTCGGCCGTTCCGGTTCTTTTGAGGAACCCTGTATATTGAAATAATACTCATATTTTCATTTTAAAGAAACGAGGAGAGAAAATCTCGAATAATCTAGTGATATGAATGTACTACATCCTGGATTAACCTACAGACAATATTTAACAATTAATTTGTTTCTGTATATTTTATTGAAGGAAGACGGTTTTCATGCCAAAACTGACACCAGACCTATGCCGAATAGCAATCTTCAGAGTTGACGATCCAAATGGAGAGGCAAACGATGGTCTTCAGTACGAAATAGTCGCAATTATGGGAGCAGAGATGAGGATTATGTCTGGGGATTGTGCTTTAACGAATATTATCATTCTAGACTTCAGAGACTTTGGACTGAAGAATATTATCAAATACACGCCTAATGTGCAGCACAAAATAGTCAATATAATGGTTGGTATATCTTCAGAACAAAATGATGAAGCTGTACTGCCGTCATAACCACAAAGAGCTTTTTTTACATTAAAGACAATTTCCACATGCAAAACATTTCGAATATTACCGCGACTATGATTATTCGTATTGAGGTGTGAAAAAATCATATACAGGGTGTCCGAAAATTAGCCTGCAAAACTTGACCAGCGGTTTCTACGATCAAAAATAGGAAGGAATGTTTCAATCAACATGAGACGAGAAATGTCTCCAAAGGAAGCTACGGCCCCCTGAAAGGGGTCTCCTGAAGATGCACGGAAAAAAAGGAATTGTTGAATCAAGCAAAATTTAATTGAATGAAGCAAAATAAGAGTGTCATATTTGCACGACAAAATATAATCTTGAAATGAGTAAATCTATATCTTGTTTCAGAGCGAATTTGAAGTTTGAATCAAGTAAATATGTCTTGCAAGAAATCTGGATCTTATTCAATCAAACACATCCATGAATTGTTCATGAAGAGATATTGAATTGGCTTAAACAATCATTTTGTCTGATTCGAAATAACAAGATATTGATTCAATCAAATATTTAGTTGATTCAATGAAATATTTGGTTGATTTAAAAAAATATTTGGTTGATTCAAAGAAATATTTGGTTGATTCAAAGGAATATTTGGTTGATTCAAAGGAGTATTTGGTTGATTGAATGAATTATTTGGTTAATTCAATGAAATATTTCGTTGATTCAAGAGACATTGTATTTTCATTCGACATTATTGTTTTGTTGAATCAAATTCAGTATCAATTCGGGAGTTTCCTGAAATTTCACATCAAAAGAATAAACTGAACTAGGAAACTATCCAACTTCTACCAGTCCTCACTTTCCTTCAGCTGATGCAAAACTATTTCGGATTGCTAATCGTTCTATAAGTTCGATTTATTCAGCTGATATTTCAATGACGAAGAATCCGGCCTCACGTATATAATGAATTCGAGGCATGCATAGACGAGGCGAAATGATCGCCATCTAGAGGCGAAAATGTAACTCGGTGTAGAATGAACAAAATATTTCATAGATATTACATATTTCGTTGCTCTATTCAAGCAGATGATCCGTTCGAAACGAGTTCATTGCTACATCGGAATAAGAGAACTTGTTTGTTGTTTCAAAGATATATTCTAAAAAATTTTGTTCTAAAATTTGTTCTATCCGTCATTCGGTTGCCCCCTTACGAGCAACCCTCAAAAGTCTTCGAAAGTCTTGTGCGAGCAAGGAATGACGGGAGCCTTACCTTTTAACGTGTGATCCCAAACACTTTCTTGGGCCATCAGAAAAATTTCTGCAGTCGACGGGGATCGAACCCACGACCGGCAAGCGAATGCGAATTAGAATATAGACACTCTGTCCGCACGGCTACCTGGCCACTATCTCATCAAGATGATCATTATTTCATCAAATCAACAGAATGTTTATAGTTGAATCAATATCGACATTATTTTGAATGGATATAATTTGTTCTTGAGGAAACCATATATTTTGTTGATGGGATTGATATTATACTGTTGATTCAATCAGACTACATTCTTGATTTGAACAAGCTGCTTTCATGCAATAATCATGTATCTGGTTGATTCAACACAGAAATGCTCAGTCAAACAAGAATAATTCAAGCATAAATAATTTGTTGAAACAACAAATCCTTTTTTTTTTTCGTGTGATATTTTTTGAGGAATTCCGAAACTCCATATGCCAAAAAGATACAATTTGCCGCTGAACTGAAATTTTCATGCCCAATACAGTAGAAATGAATTCATTTCAAAATTTCTCTCAGGATTATATAATACAGGGTGGGACTACATTAAATATTGCTCAACATTTCTTTATGCATATAATTCGACAATTTCATCACGTATTATGAAAATCCATATCATTTCGCAAAAAAAGGGTGCTTCTGTTCCATATTGTTGAATACTGAAATGAGAAAGACACATCTACATACACGGAAAAAAAGGAATTCTTGAATCAAGCAAAATTTAATTGAATGGAGCAAATAAAAGTGTCATATATTATATGCACGACAAGATATAATCTTGAAATGAGTAAATCTATATCTTGTTTCAGAGCGAATTTGAAGTTTGAATCAAGTAAATATGTCTTGCATGAACTCTCGATCTTCTTCAATCAAGCACATCCATGAATGGTTTTGAAGAGATATTGAATTGGCTTAAACAATCATTTTGTTTCATTGAAATTAATAAGATATTGCTTCAATCAAATATTTAGTTGATTCAACGGAATATTTGGTTGATTCAAAGAAATATTTGGTTGATTCGATGAAATATTTGTTTGATTCAATAAAATATTTAGATAATTCAATGAAATATTTTGTTGATTCAAGAGAAACTATATATCCATTCGACAAATTGTTTTGTTGAACCAAATTCAATATTCGGGAATTTTCTGGAATTTCACATCAATAGAATAAACAAAACTAGGAAACAAGTCGACTCCTAGCATAGATCATCAGTCTTTACTTCTCTTCAGCTGATGGAAAACTATTTAGGATTGCTAATCATGCAAAGTTCGATTTGTCTAGTTGATATTTCAAACACGAAGAATCAGGCTTCACGTATACCGGGTGACACAGGTTATCGGGCCACCCCTGTAACTTCTGCATTCGTCAACGGATTTTTCTGAAATTCGGTACAGTTATATAAGCAACTATTTCGGATTTGATCACATTACAATCCAATATGGCGGACCTTCGGTTCTTCTGGAAATGCCAGCAAATTTGTTCTTCCAAATGGAACACCCTGTATATTTTTACATATTCAAGTTCAACAGGTCAAAACAAGTGCAATCTTGAAGTCAAATGTAATTTATTCCACAGCCTACCTAGTTGAAAAATTATTCTAACTGCAAGGAAATTCATAAACTAGTTGTTGATTTTTGAATGTATACAATGTGTTACTGCACCGAAAAACAAAAATGATATTCATTTTGTTCCTTAATGTATGTTCTAGAGAGACGGGTAGGTGGCCCATAGGGGTTCCATTTGAAAAAACATAATTTTTGATCAAAAAGTGATGTGGCTGAATTGATTCCTGGATAAGTGACACAAAAAATAATTTTTCAGAAAAAATTATGTTCTTCTGTTATGTGTGACTCATTGTGAATAGTCTTGACCACATCTCATTCATCCACGAGGTAAAATGAAGAAACAATTTTAATTTAATTTTTTTCGAAAAAATGACATTTGAAATAGAGATTGCACTTGTTTCGACCTGTTGCACTTGAATATGTAAAAATATACAGGGTGTTTCATTTGAAAAAAGAAAGTTGCTGGCATTTCCAGAAATACCGGAAGTCCGCCATATTGGATTGTAATGTGATCGAATCCGAAATAATTGCTTATATAATTGTACAGAATTTCAGAAAAATCCGTTGACGAATGCGGAAGTTACAGGGGTGGCCCGATACCCAGTGTCACCCGGTATAATGAATTCGAGGCAGGCATAGACGAGGCGAAATAATCGCCATCTAGAGGCGAAAATTCAAGTTGATGTAGAATGAACAGAATATTTCATTGATATTACATATTTCGTTGCTCTATTCAAGCAAATGATCCGTTCGAAACAAGTTCATTGCTACATCGGAATAAGAAAACTTGTATGTTGTTCCAAAAGATATATTCCTATCAAATCAACAAAATGTTTATAATTGGATCAACATCGACATTATTTTGGATCAACATAATTTGTTTTTGATAAAACAATATATTTTGTTGATGGAATTGATATTATACTGTTGATTCAATTAGACTACATTCTTGATTTGAACAAGCTGCTTCCATGAAATAATCATGTATCTGGTTGATTCAACGAAAAATTGCTTAGTCCAACAAAAATAATTTGAGCATAAATAATTTGTTGATGCAACAAATCCTTTTTTTCTGTGTACTTTTCAATCATCAGATAAAACTAGTATATGTGAGTTCTGAGAGATCGGACATTTTCCCCTAATAAATGATACATGAAGTACATTTGAGCCCTCATTTGAAGATCTTTTTCATGTTTCTGAAATATATAGATAGTTCCTAAAATCATTAGAATGTTAGAGGAGCATGTGGATAATACTTAGATCAGTATCTCATAATGGACGAATCTTGCACTCAGGCCCTTTATGCTTATGACGGCAGAGATGTAGTCATCGATTTAACAGTCTATGAAATAGAAATGGGAAGAAAGATACCTCACAAAAGAATGGCTTCAAATTCTCAATACATTGGTTCTACTTTTTTAGGAAATTCAATCCTTTCACTTGTTTAAAAAATATAGAGTTAAAAGATGCCAACAATACCTCTGACGAAAAATTGTAAAACCAATTCAATTTTACTCATACACTTCAATCACAAGAGGCAAGGACAGCCATCTAATCTAGAAATAATATACAAGAATAGCTTCGTCGTAACTCCTCTTCCTTTATACAGGGTATGTCACGACGAGCTCATACTGTACCTCTATATCTATATCGAGGATTAGCCGGGAGAAATCCATGAAAATGTGCATGTTTGTATTCTAGAATACGCTCTCTTCATTTCAAATATTTCCAGCAATACAGTGCGCTGTCGTTTCAACAACTTTGTTATATCAAATAAAATACCCTGTATTTCACTGGATCTCCAGATTCTTCCTGAGGAGCTGATTTCATCAATACGTCACACTTGGGGTCTATCGGTAATAATTAAAGAGATATAGGGTGTTCCAAATCGGGATATTTCAACTTTAGGATTTGTTTGTGTCAAAACTATTCATTTTCAGCCGAAACGGCTCACATTTCCCTATCTAAACTTCTAATTTACTATCTACTGATATTTGATCGGAACAGATACAGGGTGATCAGAATTCTGAGCCACTACATGGGCTAAATGCCACTCGTAAGGTCTATATAGCTAGTTGGTATTCATATACTACTACTACTTGTATACTGCATTGTATTGTGAGTAGATAATCATTATTGGTCATCAGAATCGTAGAATGATAAATGTTATACGAGAATGAACAATGACAATTTTAAAGTTCCAGGGATGGACTTGATTATACGTGTGCATGTTTTTTTGGTCATCGTTATTTCTCTCCCATACTTCCATTTATATCATATCTTTCGATATTGATAGGTGAATGCCTTGATGTATATCATAATAGGGATTTTCCTTCTCAAATTCACATCTCATCAGATATCAGCTTTCGCGGAAAGAGCATTATTTAATGATTTGGGAAATCTCTATTTTAGTGAATATTCTTGAAGTGCCATTTGTTCTTATCAGGCGATACTGTATTTGTCAGAAACATTATGTTTGAAGTCAAAATGAAGAATATCTCATTTCCAAAACGACGCCAGGTTGAATTACTCCACTGTCTCGTTAGCGATCAGAATTGATTTTTGCAATACTTCTCACCTTTTCTTGAAATGAGTCTATCTGCGTTGTTCTAGATTGTTGAATTTCAAAGCTCATTACGAACGTGCCGTCATGGCCGCCATTTGGCCAAACCATTGTCGTTTTAGATGACAACCCAGTTAGGTAGTTAGAAGGCAGGAGCTAATACCTCCTCGCACTAGGTCGTCTACTAGGTTTTCATTTAGATCGACAATGGCCAGATACGTCGGATATATGGTAATGTCAAATAATATTTCATTTCCTTTCATAATACAAGGTTGTCAAGTCACCAATTATAATCATGTAGCTAGAAAGTTTCTAGAGCCCTATCGTTAGATGGAACTACATCCAAATTGAGAATTCCATTTGACCTAATAGAGAAGCAGCCATGATATTATAGTCATTGGTTTGTGACGATTTCGAGATATCAGAATTCGAAAGATTCTCCATGGTTCATCACAGAACATCCTGAACATGTTTGCTAGAAATTGAGCAAGACTGTACTGAACGCTGAGAACTGACAAGAACTATGATAAGACACAACAGCATATATGAGGAACAATTTTGAGACAATTGTTTTTTTATAACAAATCAAGAATATAGCCGATACCTAATTGCATGAGGATCTACCAATTATCAAATAATTAATATTTTTGGAGTTTCCATTCGTATTTCAACATAGGGCAACTATACTATGATCTGCTCTGCCTTACGAAATCGTGACGACGACAAATCAAGATTATGGCCGATACCTAATTGCATGAGGATCTACCAATTATCAAATAATTAATATTTTTGGAGTTTCCATTCGTATTTCGACATAGGGCAACTGTACTATATGATCTGCTCTGACTTACGAAATCGTGACGACGAAGCATTTATTCTCAATTCAAACCGTTTGGAAATTACAGTAGCAATATTGATGATTTTTACACCTCAGAAGTTTTTTTTTTCCAATGACCAACTATCCTCCGATTAGACTCACGTGTTTCTGAAGATGAATTTCCGATAATAATTAACAATAATGGGGATTTCCACCAATGAAAACCTCTCGAACTTTCCTGTTCAAAAATTTTTCATTATATAAGCTTCATTTCATTCATGGATCAGAAAATTCAAAATGTTCTGCAACTAATATTTATTTTCATTATCATGACGTTGTAGTACCTCTGACTAATGATGTACTTATTATGAAAAAATAACTGTTATACACTAGCTACGTCACAAACTTAGATCAGTCACTATCCATCAACCTTTGAAAATAATTCACTATTTATTATTTAGTTTCCATATATTTTCATTCATCATGATTCCCTGTTCTCCTTTTTATCATTCGAAGCAAATTATATGAATACGCAAACTTATCGTACCTACATTTTTCAGTGAAATAGGTATTCTGAAGAATTCCTTTTCATTTATATTCTTTTTTTTTTTGATGGTCAGCTTGGTCAACTCATGATGACTGAGAGTTGAGAAATTAATTGATTGGAACATTTCTCCTTGCAGATAGCAGTCAACCTCAGGATAAAAAATATCCATCTAGTCAATTTACCACCAATGATTGATAAGCTTATCAGTTTGATAAGAGCAGTTTTGCCTGCCAAATTCTTCGATAAGGTAAGAATTGATGGATAAGGGAAATTGTATTTTGGTGTTCCAACTGATGGTCAAACCATACAGGGTTCATGAATTATAACATTTGTGTTTCAATTTTGATAAATTATATGATTTTCTCATACGTCCATCATTTTCAGATTTGTTTTCATCAGAATTTCGAATCCCTATACGAGTATATTCCCAAAGAATACCTACCCAAAGATTATGACGGAACTCAATCGACTATAGACGAATTACAAGGTAATTACAAAATGTTAATACATATACTAGGTGGGCCATAATAAATCAACCTATTGGAAGATGCTCTTATTTTTGCAAATGGTGGCCAATTTTGAATCTGTTTTGACGTTTGTGAACTAGACAGATGTAGAATACGAGTGAACGAGCCATGGAGCGATACTCTCCCCAAGAACGCGGAATAAGCCAAGCCATCCTCAATCTCATGGACGATTTTTCGACCAAAATCATATTGAGCGACGAGGCTCATTTCCACCTCAGCGGGTACGTGAACAAGCAGAACTATCGCTTCTGGGGCACCGAAAATCCACGAGTGATGCACGAGGAGCAATTACACCCACTCAAAGTGACTGCATGGTGCGCTGTTCACTCTGGAGGAGTCATCGGGACATTTGTTTCGAGGACGCCGCTGGTCAACCGACAACAGTGGACAGTGCGCGCTATAGGGCCGAGTTTTTCCTGCCGCAATTGAACGAATTAGGACTGGAGGACATGTGGTTCCAACAGGATGGAGCAACGGAACACACTGCGCGAGCGAGACGTTCCCAGGTCACCTCATCTCTCGTTTTGGCGATTTGCTCTGGCCCGCAAGATCGCCCGATTTAACCACCCCAGACTTGCTTTAGGATTTTTTGAAGTCTTGTGTTTACTTGAACAAGCCCGAGACCCTGAAAGCCCTCAAGGACAACATTCGACACGAGTGCGAGAATCTGTCGCCCGAAGTTCTCGCCTAAGTGATGAAAAATGTCATAAAACGAGCCCGTATAGCAATCAATTGTGGCGGTGCCTACTTGGCCGATATCATCTTCTCGACTTGACCAATAAAATTCTTAAGGTTCAAAAAACAGAATTGAATCTTTTCATTCAGAAAAAAAAAGAGAGCCAAACAACGTCGGATGACTTCTTCTGGCCCACCTTGTATTATGTACAGGGTAACATTTTGATAGCTTGAAATAATAAGTTCTAGCCCTCTTAGCTCAACCCCCGAAGAGAGGTAGAAGTGACCCTAAGAATCTCGAATGGGAAGAGGGGTGAAATGGTACATAATTTTGAAGGGCGTCCAATTCTCTTTTCAACGAAAAATGCCGTGTCACTTAGAAAAATTGTCCCCTTAATAACTCTCTTTCAGTAAATGGTTTGAAAAATCGAAAAGACACGTCAATCTCCCAGCTCAGCCCCCTTGCAGGGGTGGATGTTACCCTTAGAACCTAATATAAAAAGGGGGCTCAAAATGCACATTATTTCAGAAGGCGTTCAAGTATCTTCTCAACATTACCCTAGTTTTTTATTTTCTGATGAGTAGTTTCCGAAAAATGCCGCTCTCAACTTACAGAAGTAATCAGAACATGCTTGCACTGAGATGCATAGTTTTCAGGTTAGTCTCATTGTATTGACTCTGCCTTCAGTTCAAATGGTAGGAATATTCCGAATGCATCTCAGCATCTCATCAACGGACATCTTCTACTAACTTTTGTGAACTGCTCATCAATGAATGCTAAACTACACAGAGAGAAAGTGGATATTAATAGTTAATTAACCAACTAGTGTATTATTGAGGGCGATTAATGATCGAGATATTTCAACGTGCGAGCGAAGCGAGCGCGTTAATGTTCGAGATCATCAATCGCCTTTTGATATACAGGTTGGTTACAAAATTTTTCCGTCGACTATATTTCTCATTTTTCATGCAATAACGAAAACTTGGTACGCGAATTCATCATTCATCCAGAAACTGCTAAGAATCACCCAGAAGCCTTGTTACTGACATTAGTGACATTTGACATTTGTCGAAATGATCAACATAGAAAATAAATTACTAGTGTTAGGAAACAGGGATTGAAATCGTGTCAGAAACTTGGAAAGGCGAACCCGTTAACGGAAAATCTTCGATGAAATCCATATTTTCGATTCGAATGCAGATTCCGTAAGTTATAGCATAAACAATGAATGCACGCGGTGTATGTTTGGTTGCTTATGAAACAATCGTACATTAATTGACAAATCGTTCATCAATAGGGGTCATTAATGAACGATTTCATATACATTAAACTCAGTCGTTAATACGAGGTCGACGGAAAAAATATTTACCAGCTCTGATTGTAATAACCATTATGGAGAAATCTAGCATTGTACATTGACGAATAACTTTAGCAATGCACATGTATGACGGTTATTAGACAATCATTCGACAATCGTAATTGGGCTCATTTCGCTCTAGTTTTTCATTAGTTTCGTAGCTGACAAAGCTAGAGATCGCGTTCATTTTCACTTCTGTTCTCGGTCATGAGTGCCTTTCTTCAATCATTCAATTGTTCTATGATTCCTTTCGTCCGAATCGATAGAGTCGTGTCTTGTGGGCGAATGCGTGAGATGTAGCAAAATTTTGTTTCATTGCTGGCTGTGAACCGAGCTGTGGAATACACCGTGCAATGCATTACTTCAATGAAAAAAGTATTCTCCATACCCACTTTACACGGCCTGAAATTGGTTTATTTCGAAAAACAAAATGATCGATGAGATTTTGAATGAAGATATCTGGGTTTCTGTGAGGGAAGTTTTATTGACAATTCTCATCATAACTCCGAAGGAAGAGTAAATATAAGTATTCAACTCCTAATCTCTTGATAAATTCGTCAGTATGCATATAGATGACATTTCTCCGAGAAAATCAATGAGTAATGTCTAAAAAACTTCCAGAGAGACCCAGATATTCCAATTCAAAGACTGATCGTATTTTTTTGTTTCTTGAAAAAATGAATTTGGATCATGAGAAGTGAGTGTGGATACAATATTTATTTCCATTGCAGTAATTCAAAGCATGCACAGTTCCATAATGCATATCATCGAACAATGTAGATTAGATAACCTATTTACCACTGTTTGATGAATATACTAGAGTAGAAAAATATCAGGATAAATGTTGAAAATGAGCTATATTACAATAGCATGTCAAAATATCAGATAACTATAATAATATGAGACGAATTACTGCGTTACCTCAAGATGGTTGTGCCAGTAATGAAAACAGGCTGTTTTATGACGATAGTCGAATAACCACTGTAGAGTGGATTAGTTACTGTACCATTTATTTAGGAATAATTTTTATTCGACACTCTGTGTTATCATAGAAACTAGAACAAGTGGTAGTTATTCAGCAGCGGTGTTTATACAAGTTTGCGAATTGAATATGCTGCCATAACTACAAACCACCTGAAAATTCACTTCATCTATGGTAGCAAATGAACACACCTATCCCCTATTCATTGCAGATATCGTAATAACGGTTATCAGATTTCCAATTAGGATAACTCAAGTTTTCTCTCAGTGTAGAAAACTGTTCTAAAGAGAATTGAACGCCCTTTTGAATAATGTGTATCTTGACCCGCTTTTGATATAAGGTTTGTGACGTTACTTTACAGAATAGAAATTATGGTCCCAATGCTCGACAGCTCATGAGTCAGGCGAGTGGTCGTGGATTCGACTAAGTCAAGTTTTAATTTATTATTTTCAATTTCATGAACTATCAAAACAAGATAGTGTGGGCGCCATCCAGTATAAACTGGGAAAGGAGTAGGGAGGGGACAAAACAAAAATATCAATGCAACAGGAGTTGTTCCGGAACCATGCATATAATAAATAGATACTCAGCAATAATAGTTACATTTGCTTACAAACAGTATCAATATTTAAGTGAACTTCAAATGGGAACCATCACCCTCAAAGCCTACAATATTACTAGTACCTACTTATCTCTGAATTTATTAGTGAGCTCATGAATAATTGCAACAGTTGTTCCTTGAATACTAATAATTAGGCAGCCGCCTTTTAATAGCACATGAAGATTTCATGGCATTACCATGTGACAAAAAAAAGGTGAAGGTTGAAGGCCTAGAGTTGTAAATCGGCCTTCATCATAAAAGGACGTGCCTTTTGAAAACAATAATTTTCAGCTCAAAAGGTGGCATGCTAACACACCAAATCGCCATTAGAGAGAGAACGTTTCGTTCCTCCGCTACTCGATACTCTCGAAGAATCCCTATTACAATAGGCTACAAGTTGTAATTGACATTTCGGAACCGCGTTCCGTTTCAGGTTATCGAGTGTGGTGTGAACTAGGCTGAGTGCTTGAAGAACGCGCAGAGTTCACTATTGCCAATGATTAATTAGGTAAAAGTAATTTTTACGCTGAGGCCGTGCAAATTCAAAACGAAGAATCAGGATTGAGGTTAATGGCTCAGTCAGCTGATCGCGAGTATTGTATTGTTTACCAAAAATGAACATGGACTTGAAAACACATCATGAAATGAAATCCTTCACAGGTGGCATCTGGATATCAAATACGTGCTGATACAGTGTGAAGGACGTCCAACGCGATTAGGAATTTATTTACTAAGGTACTGATAATATTTGGTTATTGAAAACATAGTGATAGTTTGTTCTTGGTGATTGTGTTGATGAAAAATACTTATTTGGTAGCATATTGTGAGTGCAATACTTCTGTAATAGACAGGTAGACATGAATAGTCTACTGGACCGTTACAGGTTATAAGGGTAATATCTATTCCTCCTAGGGGTTGAACCAAGAGGTCTGAGAATATGCATTTATAGTATCCCCCTTGAAAGTGGAATTGACCTATCTTTTCGATTTTTCATATCATCCACTGAAATTTGGGGTGTGAAGTTTTCTAATTATTGACCCCCCTACTCATTTTAGATTCTCAGAGGGTTTAACCAAGAGGGCTGGAATATTCATTTTGAGTGTCCCCCTTGGGGATAAAATAGACCTGCCTTCTCGATTTATCATAATATCCACTGGGAGAAAAATATTGGGGGTGGGAAGTTTTCAGAATATCACCCTGTATATTGAGAGAGAAGAGTGTTCTTAGATTCAACGATGTGAATAGGAACAATAAAAAATCATACATCATTCACAACCTGTCATCCAAATCCCAATTAAAAGATCAAAAGATGACTTTGAATGAAATATAAAACATATACACATGAGCTCTGACTTGAGTATTTTTACCTCTCATAAGATAGGATCACTATCGAATTCGTAAATGGAACTTTGATCGTCAATTTTTGCAGTAATAGATGATTTGTTCCACTAGTAATGAGTTTCAACTATTCACTTTTCTGCTTTCAGGATATATGTTTTGAATTTTATGTTTGTTTGCAGAAATGTGGTGTGCAGAAATGGAAAAACATGTAGATGAATTCAAAAAACTGGTGGTTTCTGCCAAATGCCCAAGACTCCTGGACACAAAAGTTCCAGGAAATGTACAATTTGGGACAGATGGATCTTTCAGACAGCTCACACTTGACTGATGCCCAGAAAGCTCATTCGATTATATAATTTTCTATATTGTACATTGTATGAATAATTTGGTTGTTCATAATAGCATATTGAACCGAATCGAATTATACTGCTGTCGAGTTTCTTCTCTCCGAACTGGAATCTATAGTTCATCCCAAATTCATCCTCTTTATAAAAATTTTAATGTCATGAAATTGCATAGCAACGAAATATGAATATTAAAAACTTCGACTGTTAATAAAAACGATGTCAAAAAGTATTCGAAAAGTCTTGTTCGTGTATCGTGTATCGCAAAAATCAAATTGAACGAGCAACCGAGCCAGCAAGAAGAAGCAATCGTTATAATCAAGCACATTCAGCAATCGAGCTCAAGCCCAGGACATTCCAGGACTACAGGAACTCTGGTGCTAGCAGATGGAACGCAGTGAAATCGAGAAATCACTATAGAATCAAACGGATATCAGAGGGAGGCGTGAATTATCAATCATATCGGGGATCGTAACGTGAGTCTGTTCCATTACTTCACTATTTTATCGTCTCAATCTCTGTATCTCATCATTATCGCATCATATCAATCAGTTATCAGCATTTACTTGAATCTAGTCTAGTATCATATTCAGTGTCGAAACTCAAACGATGGAAGCAGAGTTATGGCAGCTCAAAATAAAACGCGCTCAAGTAAAATCATCCTTAACCAGATTCAATTCGTTTATTGATAGATTCAGCGGAGATCAAGTTTTGCAATTAGAATCGCGATTGGATCAAGCTATTCAATTTTTGGATCATTTCAATTCTGTTCAGGATCGAATCGAGTATTTAGATGAACAAGAATTGGAATCTGATGACAGAATCATATTCGAAAATCGGTTTTATGAGATTATTCAGAAAGCAAAGCAGTTACTTCATGATTTTAACAATAAGCAAGTCAACGATGACATAAGTTGTGTACAGAGTGCTCCAAATTGTTATAATCGTAGTACTACCTCTAATGTGAGATTTCCAATTTTAGAACTCCCAAAGTTTTATGGAGATTATGATAAGTGGGGACAATTCAGAGACATGTTCACAGCGTTAGTTCATAAAGATGAATCCATGGATAATATCAAGAAATTTTATTATTTATTAAGTTGTTTAAAGGGTGATGCATCTAAAATTCTCGAATGTAGAGAAGTAACGAATGATAATTATTTTTTCTACAAGCGTGCGTGATTCACCCTATACCCGCACGCAATTTAGTTTGGGAAGTGTCATTTTCCCGCAACAGTGCGGGAAAACAAAGATATGATAAAATCGCTAGTAATATAAGTAGTTGGTGATAGAATATAAAAGTTTAAGTTTGTTTGTTGCAGTATTAAGTATGTATGTTCAGAATCATCCATCAAATTGCACTATTTATTGTAAAAATTAAGAAAATATTGAGAAATAAAAATTGATTATTATAAAAATCCCCCTATAGATTTGGATTGATCTGACGGGAAACGTCAATTTGTCATGCCAATCAAACCTCAAATAAGTTTGAAATTGTCGAAGTGACAGACACAGCGTTACTGTCATTTTCGATTCAGTGGAAATGCCACAATGTGATCAAAAACTTCTAGCTATAGGGATTTGATACAGATGCGTTATCACCAACGAAGTCTTAAGAAAGGTATGAGAAGCTATACACGCGTTTTATTGAATGGTGCAACAATATAGAAATGAAAAAACCGAATGAAGAATAGGTATTTTTGGCTCATTTCATAGAAGTGTCTGGAACCTAGAGACCAAACTCCTAATAGGCCTGCTGGCTTCCGCAATGAACCAACATAATGCGTCAAACTGTAAGTTCACAATAGCTATTACTAAAAATTAATAGATAGAGAATATATATATCTTGTTAGTTGTTCCTATTTGCTTGAATAATTGATTGAACGATTCAATCAATTTCCTACACTTGTAGAAAAAATATTGTTCCTAACTCATGCGGAAAGTTTCTTTCCCGCACTCGACTGCTTGCCCGAACTCCGCTTCGCGTCGTTCGTGTCAACGGCAGTCACGTGCGGGAAAGAATCACTTTCCGCACTTGTTAGGAAAATTACTATTACCGCTTGGGATTTATTGAAATCTCGATACGAAAATAGAACAGTCATCATAAAAAATCATGTGAAGGCTATTGTCGACTTACCCGCAGTGACTAAGGACACTCATGTTTCTTTACGAAAATTAACTGATGATTTTCAAAAGCATTTTCGATCTCTCAAAAATTTGGGTGAACCCGTCGATCATTGGGATACCTTACTTATTTATATAATTACTCGAAAATTAGACTCTCATTCGGAAAAAGAATGGGAAGAATTAGTCATTTCTCAAAAAATTCTTTCACCCAAAATAAGCGATTTGATTGATTTTTTGATGCAGAGATGCTTGATCTTAGAAACTTTTGATCGTGGAAAATCATCAGAAGGCCGTCCAGACTATAAAGTAGATCAGCACAAATATAAATATACTGGTTCTTTCAAGAAATCCTCGAATGACAGAACTTTTTCAGGTTCTTCAACGCATAATGTCATCAAAATGTCATGTTTTTTTCTGTAAACAAAATCATCCAATTTATTTGTGTGAAAAATTCAAAGCACTTCCAGTAGCTTCTCGTTTGAGCGAAATAAAAAACCTGAAGCTATGCATAAATTGCTTGCGAAAGAATCATTGTGTGAGTGAATGTTTAGCACAAGGGTGCAAAAGGTGCTCTCAACGACATAACACTATGTTGCACATGGACAAGTCCAATTCGAATACTGTACCAAGATTAGTATCAAACACCACACCTAACGAAGCTGACAATCAAAATTCAAACTATGTTTCTATCCAATCGAACGATATACCATCAGATCAGTCTCTCATGTCAACGAACGTTTCATCAAACTATAGTGGAAATCACAATATACAAATATTACTATCAACTGCGGTTGTATTAATCAGAGATCATAGAAATCAATGGCATAAATGTAGAGCTTTATTAGAAAATGGCTCTCAGCCTAACTTTATCACGAGGAATCTTTCAGAAAAATTACGTTTGCCTTATTCAAAAACGAATGCTACTGTTAGTGGAGTAGGTAACTTACAAACGAATATCAACGTAGTAATAAAGGCATCAATAAAATCCCAATACAGTGATTTTTCCGCAGATTTATCGTTTCTAGTGTTAGATCAAATCACAGAAAACTTGCCTACCTATTCTTTTGATATTTCTAAGCTAAATATTCCAGCAGATGTTATTTTAGCAGATGAAGAATGCGATATCTAGAAAGAAATCGATCTATTACTTGGAGCAAGTATTTTTTATGATATTCTCTGCTCTGGTAGTTTCAAGTTAGGTGGAGGGTTGCCAGTTTTACAGCCAACGTTATTTGGGTGGGTTATATCAGGAACACTTTCAAATAATTATCATAATGAAATCAGGACTAATCGTTTTACCTGTAATTTATCAGTAGACATTCCAATTTCTCTCGAAGATCAATTAGAGAGATTTTGGAGGATCGAAGAGATTTCTTATAAAACATTTGAATCAGTTGAAGAACGCGAATGCGAGGAGACATTCATTCAAACTATACAACGAGATCAGTCTGGTCACTTCTTAGTTACATTGCCAATTCGTGAGAATTCTGGTATACTAGGTGATTCAATGCAAAATGCCGTTGAAAGATTATATGCAATGGAACGAAAATTCAGAAGGAAACCAGAATTCAAGAAACAATACACAGATTTTATGACCGAGAATGAAGCTTTAGGTCACATGAGCAAAATTAACTCCGATCAAATTTATAATAAACCTCTAACCGATATATTTTACTTGCCTTATCATGGGGTTATGAACGAATTAAGCTTAACCACTAAATTAAGAGTTGTATTTGACGGTTCATGCAAGACAACTAGTGGCGTTTCTTTAAATGACAAGTTGAAAGTCGGTCCTACAATACAGGATGATCTATTTGCAATTTTAATTCGTTTCCGTAAACACAATTTCGTCATGGCATCTGATGTTGCAAAAATGTATAGGCAAATCAATATCATTCCTCAGCAGCGTGATTTACAGCGAATTTTGTGGAGACCGAACTGTAACGAAGATATTCAACATTATCAGTTGAACACGGTAACTTATGGTACTTCCTGTGCTTCATATCTAGCAATACGAAGTCTACATCAAGTAGCCATCGACAAAAAAGATTCACATCCTGAAGCATGTGACGTTATATTTCATGACTTCTATGTTGATGATCTAATCAGTGGATCTGATAGCATCGAAAATGCGATAAAATTGAAGCAAGACTTACATGAGATTTTGAGTGAGTATGGATTTCATTTGAGAAAATGGGTCTCAAATAATCCTCTCATACTAGAAGATTCGAATATAGTTTCGTTACCGATAATGAAACTACAAAAACATTAGGCTTAGTGTGGAAAGCGCACTCAGATATCCTAATTTATTCGATTGATGCGAATACTTTCAATTCCAATAATATCACAAAACGATCAATATTGTCAGCAGTATCCAAGATTTTTGACCCTTTAGGTCTAATTTCTCCAGTAACAATATGTGCCAAAATGATGCTTCAACATTTATGGCAGGAGAAATTAGGATGAAACGATACTCCGTCAATACATATTATTGAATTATGGAAACAATTCAGCAATGAATTATTAGATTTAAACCAAATAAAAATACCGCGACATGTTTTAATTTTCGATTTCGAACGCATTTCATTACATGGTTTCTGTGATGCATCACAGAAAGCATATGGAGCTTGTATATATCTAAAATTGATTGATAAAAATAACGAAATGAAAGTAAATCTCTTATGTGGAAAATCCCGAGTAGCTCCATTAAAAACAATTACTTTGCCACGATTAGAACTTTGTGGTGCTGTCCTCTTAGCACAACTGTCTGCTAAGGTGATTCGGTCTCTCAAAGTTAGTATCAATGAAATTCATTACTGGAGTGACAGTACTATAGTATTATCATGGTTAGCTAAGTCACCTAATACTTTGAATACATTTGTAGCTAATCGTGTAGCCGAGATATTGAGATTAACTACACTGAGAAAAAAAATCAATAACCCCAAGCGAATATTTAATGATGACGAATAAAAACTTATATACTATATGGGACAGCTCTCCAACTAACTTACCACAAGTAAAAAGAGTTTGCTGAAATAAATCACTTACCATCATTAAGTTGTTTACAGCAACTTTAATTACTAGCCACTAGTTAACTGGTAAACCACCCATATGTGAGTTATTTTTTTTGTCAATAATGAATAGTGTCTCATGATTAATCACCAGATATCTTGTTTCAGTTGCCTCTAGTCTAAACATAACTAACCAGTCATCTTTCAATGAGTTTGTAACTAGCTTGCATTGAATTGATAGTTAGCCTATGGTGAGTTACTAAACTCGCTCCCTATGAGTTAGTTGATGAGTAAACATAAGTGATTAGTTATCTTCCAATGAGTTTGTAACTAGCTTGCATTGAATTGATGTTTGCTCATGGTGAGTTACTGAACTCACTTCTTATGATTTAGCTGATGAGTTATTGTAATCAAAAAAACTATCGTATAATGAGTAGACAACTAGCTTGTGACCAAAGTGTCAAGTAGAGGGATGTATAATTATATAGAATAGAACAGTTATTGAAATGAAAGAACCTTTATTTGAGCAACTTTGTTTATAGGAAAATAATATGTCTCATAACATACATTACTCAGTCTACACATACAGTCTACATAATATACAAAATAAAACGAAAATTCACAAAGAACAACATAACATCCTATATTCCTATGAGATCAAAAAATATTCAAAATATGAATTCGACAATTTCTCATTATACATAAACTAGCCTGATTTAGAGTCCCTGTATGAATTTGACAGTTTTTGTATAATAAGAGTACGTACACTTGGCAGTGCTACATAACCACAAAAAAGTTGGAAGGTCATGAGTAAATTGACGGGATTAGACAATACATGAACGTAACATGACATTACATTTAAGGTTTGTCAAATACGTAAAATACACAGGTATTCGAATCATATTCGAATAATAATACATCATGAATATTTGCGCTGTTTCGAACTGCCGAAATGCAGGCAACATATATCAATTATTCGATTTTTCAACGGATCATATCGAAAATTTGAAGCGGCCAGTATGGAACATCAGTCCAGCGATCTGAAATATTTTCAGCATTGCGGCGTTGCCACAACTTCATTATTCAAAATAGGACCCAATGAATTTTGTTATATTTTCAGATTCTCCCAAAACAGCTGATTTGGTAGATATAGGGTGGAAAAATCGATATTTTTCGACTTTGGGAATTTTTTGTGTCAAAAGTATTCATTATTGCTCAAAACGGCTCGCATGTCCCTGTCAACGTTTTATTTACTGTCTATTGACATTCAATTGAAACAAATACAGGGTGGTTGAAAATTTTGATTCATGCACCACCCTGTATTCCAATTGAATATCAATAAACAGTAAATGAAAAGTAAAGATAGGGACATGCAAGCAGTTTTGAGCAATAATATAGATAGTTTCGGCACGAAAATTCTTGAAGTCGAACAAAATTGATTTTTCACACCCTATATCTCTGTAATTATTCTCGCTAGACCCTAAGTATGAGAGATCTACGAAATCAGCTCTTCAGGGAGAATCTGAAAATGAAACAAAATACAGAGGGTCCTATTCGAAATAGAATGAGAATGAACCACAAAACAAATACACACACCTCGACCTGTGACCTCGACCGTTGATTGATATATTACGCTTACGCTGGGAAGATGCCCAACCTGTGTTATTTGCGAGTCGATGCCCCGCTCATCCCCTCGTCTATCGTTTAGCCACTGTGAGGTAGCGACTCCACTAGGCACACAGAACATGTCTGAACTAATTGTACAGATTACTAAACTTTTGTACAGAATTACAGATCCCATCCCACCGCATGGTCGCTCCAGACATTTTTGTTTATCCTTGTCTTCTACGATGAGAACCGACCCGCCCGAGCGGTTCCGATGAAAAAATGTTTGCTACGGTCGGTGAATCCCATGGACGTATATGGGGAATCCGCATTCCTCAACAATAACAACGGGTTGCGAGTATTGATTTTTCTCTCGGAAGAGAGGAGAACATATTATGATCTCTCACTCAGTTGGGTTCCTACTCCGTGGCGTTTTTTTAAATTCCCTTGTGAATAACTTGTCATACTTTGCCCAGACCAATATATATATGTATATCTGGAAAAACATCTCACGCCTTTTTCGTTGATTATTTTTTTCACTTAATTTGTATCCATATCAAAAATTTGTATTAATAACACATTACAAAATATTGATACCTAATATATAATCAATCTGAATGTGATAATTTCTTAGAGTCTCATCAGTAGATAGAAAATAAATAGTCAGATATCTTTGAATCTTTGAAGGGTTCACTATAAAAATGAAATAAAATACATCATCTATAATAGGCATAATATACAGAGTGAGTCATAACTATTGGAACATATTATAGAATTCATTTATTTATTGGATTACAAGAGTTGAAGCTGCAAGCTTATGAACCATTTTTTTCAGTACCTAGTTGTTGAACAATATGAATTCTTTTTTGGTATATTTGAAGAGATAAAAACAAAATCATCAGAAAACAGCTACATTTCCAGTCTATATGCAGCTACATTTCCAGTCTATATGCCACGATATATAAAATCATGAAATCGGCGTTGATATTTTGTGATACCAGTAACTTTTTCTGAGTAGAATCGATTTTGCCGCTTCAGAACAACGGAGTACCTATACAGACTACGGAACGCTCAGAATCTCCGCCCTAACAACACAGGGATGTTCTAGGTAACGTACCATAGATTAACGAATGTACGTGCCTTTTTTGTCACACGGTACAAGGACATAATTGGGGTATCCAGGGGATGTCCCGCAGTGGTTGTCCAGTGGACATCCGGCCCGGTACATCCATAGGTTATCCTATTCGTTTTCCTGGAATATCTGTCATCTATATTCACATCAGACTCATTGACTTTCATCAAAATATTTGTTGAATTTTATGAAAATGTTTGATTTTTTTCCGGTAAATAATTAATTGTAATGAAAATAAAGAAAATTGTCTCAGAACTTCTCAAGAAATTACCATTTTTCGCAAACAGAAATCGTAAATGCATAATGCCCCTCATTTTTAAACATCCACGAATGATAATAATTATACCCAAATCTTAACAAAGTTGTATTTATTCAGGTTTCTGCAGTTTAGTCCTGTTCAAAAATCGATGTTTGGTACACAAATCTTCAGAAGGCATATCAGCCAATGGGGTAAGGTGCGTGCACTGAGAGAACAGTTTATTAACAATAAAGGAATTTTATTTATTGTTAACGAATGACGTTGTTGAATATGGACTAACTAACATGATTTCATCACAAACTAATGGTATTTTAAAAAATTACAAACGAATATACAGGTTAATATTAAGTTATAATAATCTTGATCTCATGAAACATATATTAAATATTAACAAATATCACTTTGTGGACACTATACCCCATTTTGCATTGAAATAGATTTGTTTATAATGATGTAACGTTACTTTAAATTCAATTAACGTTTTCTTAATGCAATCGACTGTCACTTATATGTTAAGTTATCTATATTGAAACTTAATACACTGCGTTTTAATTTTAGCTTTTCCAGTGTTGTACAGAAAGGAGGCATTGTTTCAATAAAGAAGCATTACTTATAGCATAAGGAATCATTTTGTTATTGATAAGTTATGCTTCGTCAATATATAATATATTGTTTGGTTATTGATAGTTGATATTTTGAGTCGATGATCGATGGTTCCAATTATTTTTTCCTAACAGAAAGAAGAAAGAATAAAGAGTCTCTGAGAACAAATTTATTCAAGCAAAAGTTTACAGTATAGGTACATCACATATATCTTGATATCAAAACATCTGAATAAAAAGAGCTGAAATCAGACCAGAAATCCAGGTGGTATCGAGCATCCACTATATTGATATGAATGATCTGTAACATAAAAATAAACAAGTTCTTGATAGAGAAAATATATCTTGTCCCATTTTATAATGGGTACGGTATTTTTTCATATCTTGGAGCGCACGAAAGGATGTTGAAATTGCATTTAATCATTCAAAATGATTGTAAAGTATAAGAAAATAAGAAACTATCAGGTTTTCCAAGGTCAACGATGTTCATTAGGTCGAAAAGTCATGATTTTTCATCTGTTGCATCAATTTCGAAGCACTTGGACGAATTAAAATGGATGAGATACAAAAATTTTTGCATGTTTATGGATATCTCAACAGTTGTTGAATACTGATCGACAATAACACAGGCATGTTAACTATTAACAAAATAATATTGGTTACTATCTAATTAATTTCATATTCGAGCCTTGTTTCTTCAATCAAGGATTTTGTGGATTTGCATCCATTCTTATAAATCTATTCACTTATATGAATTTGCACTTGTCATCTCCTCACAATTGATCTGTACAATCATCATCCTGTGTACAGGAAGATCAACCATTTTACCTTGCGGAATCTTCCAACAAAATTTCCTAGACCCCATCCTCTCAGTGTTTCCTCCATCTTGGAAGTCTATAGAACAAGCTTTAGAGAAAATGTATCAGCATGCCTAATAGTTATCAAATTGGTAATAATTAGTGTCAGACGATGAGAAATATATAGGAATTCAATTAATAATAACACTTGATAGAGAAGTAAATGCTAGTATGATTTATTCACCATGCAGACTCGCTATTGTGTCTTAGAAATTGAAAACAATATGATGAAAACTCACCAGCCACTTCGTGTAATACCTATGCTCCAGCACAAACTGATGAAACTCAAATTCACATTCAACAGTGCACACCACAATTTTTTGTGTTAGCAATTGATATTTGATTATTAGGCCACTCCAAGCGTCCTTTGCAGTCTAACATGTTGACTCCGACTACCTACTGCATTCCAACCTCGAGCATGCGCCGAATAGAATATCACTACGTCATGGGAAGGTCAATAATTGTATAACGAATAATTTGTTCCTCTCAAGAACAATTTCTTATCATCTAAGCAATTAAACTGTGGAGAGAATTTGTTACCAGTTAATAAATGGTAATTCCAGAGTAAGATTCCATAAAGTTTGGATATAACGAACAGGTTTGTGACAAACTCATGGAAGTTACTCCTAAAAACATATGTTAATATTGAAAGAATCAGCTTCTAACGAATCCTTTGTTTTCGGTCAACGATTCTTTTACAAAAAACATGGTAGTATTTAATAAGGTATATTGATGACAAGAAGATGACGTTAATATTCAACGAAGGATACTCAAACAAATCAATTTATTTATCATAACAAAACCTTTCCCTCAGTGTGCCTGGAGCTAAAGGTCCCGGGTTTAAACCCTACTCGACCTAAATTTTTTTCTTTTGTCGAAGGGATGTCCCTGGAATATCCTTGAGACCTCCTAGGGATATCCTTCCTTCGTACTTGGTACATCCCAGAGGGACGTACCAGACGAAAATCCCTTGGATGCTTTTTTTGTCAGCCAGCTGATTTCTCTGGGACGTCCCTAGTATGTACTCTGTCCCGACAAAAGATATCTCTGGGATGTCCTTGTATAAAATTAGGGACGTCCCTGGGAAGTCCTAAGGATGTACTTGTGTTGTTAGGGCGACAAACGACGGCTTGGCAGCCCTATCGCCGACAAAAGCACCGAGCCGGCCGCCCCACAAAAGTCAAAGGAATTTATTGGCACTCCAAGTTTCGGCAATACATAGGTCGGATCATATACTTTGGATTGATAGCGGTATAGAATTGTCACGCAATATGTTCCACGTTTCTCATGTGATAAATATCAGTAATTTCAATAATAAAAATTTCAAAAATTGTACATAGCTTTGACAAGAAAATGATTTGCGACAGTGAATTATAGTTTGATTTAGTTATTCGACATAATGAAATATGAAATTCCACTCAAACAGACCCATTTAGATTCAGTTCTAGGGTAAAATACACTAAGGTCCGGGTTCGTGAATTTCAATCAAATTTATGAGCAGCTTATATATTGATATCCGCTGACCAGTTTATTCCACAATCGCCAAAAACGGAAGCATTTATTGTTGAGACATTAAATTTTGTGATTCACTCCAATTCGATTTTTATAAACTTTTTTCATGATCTCACGTCCGTGATGCGCTCGTTAGAAGCCTCAGACGAATAAAAGAAATACAACTATTACTAACAAATTCGAATTTACCGCCATATTAGTTAGAATCGTACTGATTGATCATGGATTCGATACAAGCGTTCCGGATTATGGATTGTTTAATTGTTCCAAGTCGCACGCCATCTGCATTCCAATAGATTCTCTTCGTACGTGGCGCACCTGCCAGTCAAATTACGAAGTATTGCTCCGACATCGTTCGACACTATCGCCGCCACTATGTGAGATTTCGAACTATGGTACGCCATCTAGTTGTGAGATTTTTTTGGACCTCGTTTTGCCCCATAAGGTTGGGCATCTTCCCAGCGTAAGCGTAATATATCAATCAACGCCTCGACACACACTCACTTCGTTTGACCGACTGACCGTTTCGCAATCGCAACTACTGTGTTTGCGACCTTCGCTTGCCGTCGAATCAGGGCGGAAACTTCCGAAAGCTCGAATCTTATATGATAGATCACTACTCGCCAATATTTTGCAACCTGCAATGATCTTTCTGGTCGATAATGGAGAAAAAATGAGCTGCTATGACAGACATCACATTTCAGAAATATAGGTTCATTAATAGCAATTATTGTTTCTGTCCCAATCAGTTATCTGCATATCAGTATTATCGAATTATTGAACGGAATTTTAATCGCGAGTAGTTATTGCTCTTAGGACGAAACTCTCACTTCAGAAACAACTTTTTTGCTTTCAGAAGTAGCAGAAATATTTCCGGCAATAAAAATTTCATCTATCCGAAATGAAGAAAACTCAGGAACAAATTTTACTTGGACGACTTTTCTCAGTGTAATTCTGATCAATGGGGTCATGTACCTTCAACAAAAAACCCTGCTGATATTGTATCAAGAGGCATTAATCCACGAAACCTCATTACATGTGAATTATGGTGGTCAGGGCCTGAATTTCTATTGTCAAAAGATAATGTTTCGTCCTATATTATTAATTCTTTATTTTTATTTCGGGTTAGTATTATTATTATTATTATTTTTGGCATTATTATTATTATTATTAGAATCAACTACGAAAGAGAATGGGCAAATGGTTTGAGCAAAAAACATTTTATCATTCAGTAAATACGGGTATTTTATCGTGTATTCGAAAGAGAGTTTTTGTTGCAAAAAAAGGTTTTTCGGACAAGAAATATCAGAGACAGCATTCGATATATAGAATTTATCGAGAACACATCGTGGTCGAACATTTTATGCAGTTGTGGTTTCTGAGTGCAGTTTTGTGCATACGAACATTGATCCCATTATCAGATCCCGTGAGATTATTGGGGTAAGGTAGGCCTACCAAGGAGAATTCAAGATACAGCCCGACAAACCCGGCTACATTACAGTCCACGATATCGGGTGAGCCTATTTCAACCATTAACTCTCATTTCTCGTTTCGTCGATTTATCGAACAGATAATTTCGATAAAAATTTCGAATTAGTTACTGATTTGCCAGAATTACGAAAATGTGGAGTAGCACTAACAAATATGACAGTTGACACAAGTGATCGTTTCATTCTTTTCGAACGATATTCCACATTATACCGAATAAAACGTGTAGTAGCTTTGTGTTATCGCTTCTTCAGAAATATATCGACCAATAGAACTGCTAAAGTTACTGGCGAAGTAACCTTAGATGAAGCTGAGAATGCTTTGATAGCCCTCATAAGATGTTCGCAGGCTGAGTCTTTTCCAAATGAAATCAATTTAATTCGAAATCCAAATCAATTCCAAAAAATTCCAAATTAATATCATTGAATCCATTCATAGACTCTGATGATATTTTGAGAGTGGGTGGTCGATTATCCAAAGCTAATATATCCTATGATACAAAGCATCCTATCATCCTAAGTTCCAAACATCATTTGACACGTCTTATAATTTTAAACGAACATTATCGACATCTTCATGCAGGTACTCAGACGTTATTATCGATTTTGAGACAACGTTATTGGCCAATCAACGGTCGCTCAACGGTACGCAATATTTTGAGAAGATGTATAATTTGCTTTCGAGCTAATCCTACTAATATTATTCGTAAAATGGCTGACCTACCAGAAGAAAGAATAACACCGAATCGACCTTTTTCTGTTGTAGGGATTGATTTCGCGGGTCCATTCAATATTAAAGATGGCAAACTCAGAAATCGAGCTATTATCAAAGCATATTTGTGTATTTTTATTTGTTTCAGTACGAAGGCTGTTCATTTAGAATCAGTGAGTGATCTTAGTACACACGGATTTCTCAATGCATTGAAACGGTTCGTGTCTAGAAGAGGTCTATGTAAAATGATTTATTCTGACAACGGTTCTAATTTCGTTGGCGCAAATAACGAATTAAAAAGAATCTACGACTCTTTATCGAATTTTATCAAAGATCCCAATCTGATTGAATTTTTTCTTCAGAATAGGATTGAATGGCAATTCATTTCACCTTATTCACCACATTTAGGGGGTTTGTGGGAAGCTGCTATTGAGCAAGCAACGTTTCATGTTACTAGAGCTGTCAGTAACACTAATACTCTGACTTTTAAGCAATTATCGACATATTTTTCCCAGATTGAGGCGATAATAAACTCACGCCCCATAACGCCTCTCTCATGTGACCCAAATGACCTCGCTGCACTCACCCCAGGTCACTTCCTAATTGGTGACTCGCTTATAAGAGGTAGACTTGATGAGTATCCCTGGAAATCGTGTCAACCAATACCAAATGATACAGCAAGCTACTCAAATGTTTTGGAGACGATGGTCAACTGAATACCTCAACCTACTGCAGCAACGTTCGAAGTGGACCGAAAATTCGCCTGAGATTATAAGAGATAATTCGCTAGTTCTCTTAATCGATGACAATGCACCTTCAATGTGCTGGAAAATTGGCAGAATTATGCAGCTTCATTGCGGTTCTGATGGCATTGCCAGAACTGCTACTATTCGGACTCCAACGGGGGTGACTAAGCGAGCAGTGACAAAGCTGTGCTTACTTCCAATGGACGATGAACTTAATAATTGAATGCCTAAAGTGTTCTGAATGTTATGGTTGTTTTTGAAAGACTTTGTTCTTCCAAGGCCGACGGGATGTCGAGTTTCTTCTCTCCGAACTGGAATCTATAGTTCATCCCAAATTCATCCTCTTTATAAAAATGTTAATGTCATGAAATTGCATAGCAACGAAATATGAATATTTAAAACTTCGACTGTTAATAGAAACCGATGTCAAAAAGTATTCGAAAAGTCTTGTTCATTTAACATAAAAGGAATACAAAAACCTACACTGCTTCATCAGAAGAAACCTACTGATATCATTCGTATAACATCTACAATTATTGTTGATAACTCACAAACACATGTGAATTTGGAACAAACATTACGAATACTTCCAAGTGGAAGTTACTTAAGAATACTTTTTTGGATTCAGTATCACAGTTAACAGTTGATAGTCTGTTTGTCGGTTATTAGGTGAATTTTCAATTAAACTGCTCATTGCTGCAAGTACCTACCCCTGGATGTTAAACCATATCTCATGTGGGTTTCAATCAAAGCATAATACATACCATTTTCGTAGTTCACCCTCAGTTCCTCAGCCACTACTCGCACCATTCTTAGTGTCGTTCACTACTCAACTTATTGATCTCAATAGAATTGTAACAATATCGGTGCAATATTACGAGAATATCGGCAAAATATTCCGAACATAATATTGGAGAGAAAGTAAATGTAAACATTCGACGATATTGATACAATATGAGTTCCAAAATGTGGGTGCAATATTGAAAATCAGCATGTCTTGGAAACATTGGTTGAATATTCGTATATATTGGTTATTGTTATGATGATAGATCAAGACTCTGTATATAACTGGTATTCGTCATGTATTGCTAGGGAGATAGGGAATTGTCAGTAGATACATGACATGCATGTAACTCAATCAGTCAATAAACGTCTCAAATCAATATCTGATTATTTATACATTAAATAACATAACATGGTGTCAGAAGTAAAGAAATACAAGAAAATATAATAGCAAGTCCAAGAAAGTAAAAAAGAACACACAATAGAAAACGAAAATGCCAATCAGTCAAGAACAATGTCATCAGCAGGCATCTACAGGATCATCATCTGCAGCAGAAAATGAAAAGAAAAGAAAAATGAATTCTTCTTCTATTCAACCTTTGGTAATCGATGGCAATCTCTCACACAATTGGAAGGTATGGTACCAGCACTTCAAAATATATCTGAGAGCGAGTGGATATGAAAACGAACAAGATTCTAGGAAAGTAGCTATATTTCTTCACTACATTGGGAATGAAGCACTTGCAATTTTCAATTCGTTTGATGTTGACATGGATACCTGCAAGTATGATGACTTAGTGAGTAAGTTAGCGAACCATTGTCAACCAAAGACAAATCTGACAATAGAAAGACACAACTTCTTAACAAGAGTTCAAGGACCTGATGAGAATATTGATGAGTTCGTAACCGTTCTCAAAAATCTCAGTCTCACTTGCGAACTAGACACATTGAGAGACAGTCTCATCAGAGACATATTCATCATCGGTTTGAGATCTTCTAATAAATATATTAAAGAGAAGCTGTTGCAAGAGGATAACTTAACTCAAGAAAAAGCGGTGCAAATAGCGAAAAGTATGGAGCTTACTCAACTTCAAGCGAAGCAGATTGATTCCAAATCAGAAGCATTTGTCTGCAGAGTCAATTCAAGTCCACAATACCATAATAATTTCAAGGCAGGAAATCGGGCAGGTACATCGAGTCAATCTCATTATGATGCAATAAAGAGTCCACTGATGAGATCGCCTGCTAATAATAAGAATATTACTTGCACACGTTGTAACCAAATTCATAGATCGAGATGTCCAGCTGAAGGTGTCACTTGTGGTATATGTAAAAGAGTAGGTCATTATACAAGATGTTGTTTCTTTAACAAAAATGTCAAATGTGTAGGTGTAGATAATGTTCAAGAAAATCAAGATATCAATGACAATCAAGATGATTTTTTAGTTATAAGATCTTTAAGTCGTGAAAATGCGAAAAAAACGATGAGGCATGGTTGGTACAAGTAACAATTGGGGGAAAAATTCTAAATTTTCACATAGATACAGGGGCAGAGGCGAATGTTATTTCGAGAAAAACTTTCGAAGGTTTAGATTTGAATAAGGATATTAGGTCTAGCTTTGTAAAGTTAACATCATTTTCGGGTGAAAATATTCCGATTATAGGTACATCAAAAATTTATTGTATCTTCAATAATGATTTATCTGTATCTGTTGAATTTGTCATTGCCAATATCGACTGTCAGTCAATTCTGGGATTACCAACATGTAAGGAGTTGGGATTGATCAAAAGAATCTACAATATTTCTAGTGAATCGATTGTAAATGAATATAAAGATACGTTTAAAGGATTAGGATGTCTACCAGGTGAATGCCATATATCAGTTAATGAAAATGTAATTCCAGTCGTGAATGCACCAAGAAAGATTCCATTCATGTTGATGGAGAAGTTGAGAGCTGAACTTGAAAGAATGATGTCTCTAAATGTTATAACCAAAGTTGATGAACCAACAGAATGGGTCAATTCCGTCGTAATCGTTGAAAAGAAAAATAAAAATATTCGACTTTGTTTGGATCCAAGAAATCTGAACAAGGCGATCAAGCGCTGTCATTACTCACTACCAACTGTTGAGGAAATTCGTGTGAAGTTGAAAGGGGCAAAATATTTTTCAACATTAGATGCTCAGTCAGGATTTTGGATGATTAAGTTAGATGAAAGTAGTTCCAAGTTGTGCACATTTGGAACGCCTTTTGGACGTTATAGATTTCTTCGTCTTCCGTTCGGAGTGTCATGCGCACCAGAAATATTCCACAAGGTAATGACAGACTTATTTCTTGATATACCAGGTGTTACAATTTACATTGATGATATCTTAATATATAGCGATACTATTGAAGGGCATAATGAAATATTAAAAAGAGTATTAGAAAGAGCTCGAAATGTCAATTTGAAATTCAATGCGGAAAAATGTAATTTTCAGGCTTCAGAAGTGAAGTATTTAGGCCAAGTATTCAATTCTGAAGGAATGAGTCCTGATCCTAAAAAAATTAATGCTATTTTGGATTTACCTATTCCTCAAAATGTTGCAGAAGTAAGAAGATTTTTAGGTATGGTCAACTACTTTGGAAAATTCATTCAAAATTTGGCGGATAAAACTTATAATCTTCGTTTATTATTGAAAAAAAATATTGCTTGGCATTGGACAGATTCACATCAAAAAGAATATGACTCGCTGAAAATAATAATCTGTCATGTACCTGTGCTAACATATTATGAGCAAAAATTTCCATTAAAGTTGTCTGTTGATAGTTCAAAATTTGCAGTTGGAGCAGTGATAATGCAAAATAATCGCCCAATTGCATTCTCTTCAAAGTCATTAACAGATTGTCAAATGAAATATGCGCAAATTGAAAAAGAATTGTTTGCAATTCAGTTTGGGTGTCGACGTTTTCATCAGTATATCTATGGACAGAAAGTTGTTGTAGAAACCGATCACAAACCATTGGTAGTATTGTTCGATAAACCTTTGTTGAATGTACCATCGAGGCTTCAACGTATGATGCTGAGTTTACAACAATATGATTCAGAAGTTATTTACACTCCTGGTAGAAATCTTTAAAAAATATTTTTAATAAATGCCGTGAATCGAAAACAGATCCCAATATAGGCTTATTGCAATATAGAAATTCCGCACTGAGCTGTGGATTTTCTCCTGCTCAATTACTCATGTCTCGTTGTCTCAGAATGAAACTTCCTGTCAGTGAAGATATTTTGAAGCCAAAAGTAATTGATTTTGATGAATATAATAGTAAAGTTGAGAGTAATACTAACAAAATGAAATCTCATTATGATCAACATACAAAATCACTTCCACCATTGAGAGAAAATGATGAAGTGATGTATAAAAAAATGCCATCATCTCCATGGTTGGCTGCAACTGTTGTTCATGAAGGGCAGTCTCCTAGGTCATATATTATCAAAACACCTGATGGGGCCGAATATTGTAGAAATCGACAACATCTGATGAAAGCTAATGCAACCATACCATCAGCTGCTGTTGGAACTGATATTGAACCAAATAATCATTCTGTTAGTGGGAATACAATACGACATGACCTAGAGTCTGAATGTGGAAATGATACGAATGTTATGGTCACCAGAAGTGGTAGGCAAATTGTTAAGCCACCACGATTTTCTTGCGCTTCCGAAATTGATGTTAATAAGCCTAGTACTAGCTATAGACATTAGTAATATTTAGTGTTAATATTTAGTGTTCATAATATTGTTTGTTGAAATAATAATTATTTCATTTCTTCAGAAAAGAGCGTGTTATGATGATAGATCAAGACTCTGTATATAACTGGTATTCGTCATGTATTGCTAGGGAGATAGGGAATTGTCAGTAGATACATGACATGCATGTAACTCAATCAGTCAATAAACGTCTCAAATTAATATCTGATTATTTATACAATAAATAACATAACAGTTATGAAATGTGAAATCGAAAATGATGATCGAGAAATGGAAAGGAAACATTTGACAATATTGGTACAATTCTAGTAAAAAGTATTGGTGGATCATTGAAAATTATTATGTTGAAATAATTAAGAGAACAAACTCAAAGTCTCGCTCCAAGTAAATTATAATCAAATCATATATGCTATATGCTACATGTTTCGACTCCTAGGAGTCATCATCAGGCTTGCTAGGTAGGAGGAGAAAAAACTATAAAATTGAGAACATAGTTCTTAAGGCTTTCAAGCCCAAAATAAGCTTAAAAGCCTTAAGAACTATGTTCTCAATTTTATAGTTTTTTTCTCCTCCTACCTAGCAAGCCTGATGATGACTCCTAGGAGTCGAAACATGTAGCATATAGCATATATGATTTGATTATAATTTACTTGGAGCGAGACTTTGAGTTTGTTCTCTTAATTATCTCATCACCTCCAATTTGAGCATGGACTACTACCAGAGATTTATTATGTTGAATGTTCTCGACTCTCGTCTCTTTTGAGAATATGAATCGAATATTCTTACACCAATATTGGCGAGAGATAAAATGAGAACATTCGGCGATATTGGCCTTCTTCTAATGAAGCCGTCTTGTTGATCACGGTTAACCTCTACGCCAGGGAGTATGCTTTTCAATCGTCCTGAGCCAATATTCATATCCACTGACTGGCATTGAAGGTACGTTACCAATAATTTATATCGCCATCTATCCACAAAGGTTTGAGAGCAATATCAAATAAATATCGAGATGCCGATATGGATATGTATCCGCAATACAATTTGTTCGCAATAGGTGATGGAACTGGAAAATACAATAGTGGGTTTCTCTTGT
This sequence comes from Phaedon cochleariae, assembly GCA_918026855.4. Taxonomy (NCBI): domain Eukaryota; kingdom Metazoa; phylum Arthropoda; class Insecta; order Coleoptera; family Chrysomelidae; genus Phaedon; species Phaedon cochleariae. The sequence goes on along the minus strand of OU896710.1, from coordinate 12,192,075 downwards.
TCTATTACCGATATGAAGAAAAAATATTTGATGGCCGATAAAGATATTCATCTTTGAAACAATATGCATCCGATATCTCCCGCATGAAATGGTCAAGACGGTATTGATGAATATAGGTGAATATGATGAATATGATCAAATATCGTTGGCCGTCGAACCCGAATATAGAATATTGCATAACTGCTTCAGAATCGATATGAAAAAAGTGTTTATATTGTAATAGTGGTTATTGTTGAAAACAATATGTATACGATGTTTTTGTACCGACATTCGATGAACAATATCATATAGTATTTATATATATATATATATATATATATATGTTTCTCCACATATTGTGAACGAACGTTCCAACCAATATTGCTTCAATATTGCAGCTCACAATTCATATCCAGCTCGGGTCGAACCAATATTTCACCAATCAAATCATCCCAATATTGTATTTTGAATAGCTCTATCGGCCCACCTAACCTAACCTAACCTAACCTGAGTAAGCGTCAATCTTCCCAGATAGCACACAATCGCCTGAAGTAATCCTCATGTGTCGCCAAACGGGCGTGAATGAGTTTTTTCAGTGGCAGCCTGGGGATGTAGAATATTTCGTGCCTATGGATGTCTTCACATGACATTCAATGGAATAACGTCCCATCTAGCACTCGACGTCCTGGAAACATCCATGTACGTCCAACTCTAAATCATATCGATTTCAGGTAATAATGATATTTAATAAATATTGAAATCATTGCGGAACATTTCTTTCCTAGATCTCAGATATCAAAATCATAATACAAGTCTCAGAATTCATGTTTAACTGGCCGTACAAGTACACGAATAGTCAGTATGATTTCATTCCAATCCATATGGGAAGGCCTTTTTACTGTGAGATATCAGTAGTGTATCACATAAAAAATATAAGTTGTTCAACGTGATACAAAATAAATGCTTATTGAGGAAAAAAGTCAGCAAAATATTGGATAACGGTAAGAAGGCGCAGAATAACCCAAAGTAGGTTCATCATATATTATTTTCGTGGCAGCAGTATTCGTTTTTGTTAGCTTTGGCTGCTTCTATTCGATAATGTGTGAAGGTAATAGGATTTCTTGTGATGGCAGCAAGAAATATCTCTGCGATAACTATAATAGCACAATATTTTCCCCAGTGTATACACCCTGAATACTACATAATATAAAAATTGCGTCCTTCAGTTGTTGTCGCGATTGTTGGTACTCACCTCTCGGTCTATCGTGCTTCATAAACTATCCTAGATCGATCCTGCATTCGCTTTGCCAGCAAAGAAAATATCGGATATCCATTTATTCCAGTAGCTTATTCATTTCTTTGTTTGACCTATTCAGTGGCATCACCATCGGATATCGAATGGCGATGGCCCACAAAGATATCGAGAACATTTTCCAACTTACAGACGACCTGAGTATGTGTATAAAGTTGCCGTATCTCTATGCAGGGATCCTTTGCCTTGAAATTCTGGATTCATCAATCTCGACGTCACAAACTTTAAGATCCGGATTTATATCTTGGGAGACTTTCTTAAGGTTTCTAACTATCCTACCTTCCACCTCCGAACTGCCTGATGATAATATTGATAATGCGAAAAGAAACTCACCTCTGAAATAATTTCACGGAAATTAGGGTTTCGCAAAGAGGGGTTGAATAGGCCTTATCATTCGAAATACGAATGATTACACATGGGAAAATCATTTATACAAGTTTATGTTGGGAAAAATCATAACTGCTTATTGAAATTATTGAACATCCCAAAATATTATTCGATGAACGTAAAAAGTCAACGTTTCCTTCACGTTGAAAGGTTCATCTTTCAAAACATGTTTGTTCTCGGGAGGTTAGGTGCCTTTCAGATTTGATATAGGACAAGATGATGGTTGTAAGATGGTGAAGAAAATCATTAAGCCTCCAACAGATGTCTACCCACAATTATCGATACTCTATAATTCTCAAACAGGTGACATTTAATTCACGAAATATAACTGTCTCGTCCACAACTATACTATCTTTGTCATACTCGTATCCCTCAATGATTCATCTCAGTCACTTGAAACCACTAGTTCAGTTAATCGTCAGTCGTCTTTGATTCTCCAATGTGTTAGGGTGCTTGAAATCTTCATAATATAGGAAAATAATATCTTGTCCGAAGAAGTGAAGTGAAGATAAAAGATAAAACAAAAATGACTATTTTCTACAAACGTCAATAAATGACAAGGTTCGCGCATTGTTAACAAATTGCGAAGCGACACGTTTTTTCAGTTTCCTACGTTACCATAATACCTTGCACAAAACAATGCGCGAAGTAAAACAGTTATTGATTTGATTGATTGTTGCAGATTGAACACTTGATGTGAATATTTGTTGATAAATCAATGCTAATGGTGAAAATTCAAATTTGCCATGAGTTGATAATCAACAAATTACTTGAATACCAAACAGGATAATTGATATCAAATATTGCTAAGGAATGTTTTCAGAAGGCTTTAGTAATATCTGATGATATTTTGTTACATCAAATGAATATCGTTGATATTGAACTAACAACGCCTGAATAAATCGAATTTTTATTAACGAAGAATGTTGTCCCTCATTGTATGAATGCAATCTATTCCTAGTTTTCCTGCAAAATTAATTCCATACAGAATACAAATCAAACTACCTTCCTCTGTGTTTTGGATAAGTTATACCGAAAACTCCACCAACACGCCCCTGTTTATTCACCGGCGAACCAACTTCGATGGCTGAAGAAACTGCAGTTCGAGTATAAATATCAATTATTATGCTCTCACAAACCTTCAGACTTATTATGGACTATATCCTGCCTTTCCGAGCTCCAAGACAATTTTCAATTAGCGATAGCGATATGCACTCGAAAATGGCGGCGTCGATAAATATCCAGAGTTAATTCCGAGAAGGAAAAATCTCAACTGCTCGATTGGCTGGCTGGGTAAGATAAGAGTGCTGTTCGCCATTAGAGAAAACTCGATTTCCCAGTTCAATGTAACGCGAGATGTTCTTCGGCATCCAGGAATAAGGTCCTGGGTGAATTTCAAATGTATTGATGCAGTAAGTTATTCCAGCGATGAACATGCAGAGTATTGCCAGAAACGAAATGTCTAGAACTTGATTGACCACACAACATTCGGAGAAAAGACAATTACCAAAGAAGGGAAGTGTTGTATTTCGTGCAAAATGATTTATTCAAATTCATTACTGAGTCAGATTGATGTTTCTAGCTCTAGGAAAGTATCAGGGAACCTTCCTGTGGGATAAGTGAGCTATAGCTCTGGATTCATAGGGTAATGATGAACAGGAACGGGAAGGTCTCAAGAGACTCTAGTAAGCTATGCAAATCAACTTAGTGATTCCTGGAGACCAAATATTCATGGTTAAATGAGTCTGTAGGACTTCCTGGTTCTTTTCACTTTTAAGAGGCAAAAGATAGTCAGTTCCTGAAAATATAGGATGTTAGGCTGATCTCACTACACCATGTGATCAGAAATTCTCACCTGCATGTAACTAAGTCAGTTCCTAATATTTTCGCTTCAAATTCACTCAGTGGCAGAGGCAAAGGTAGCTGATCCTGTTCATAGGCCTTTCTGGCATGGAACATTATTTCCTCCGCAAAATTTCGATTCTCAAGGTCAAATCCTGACGCACAGCAAGTTTCCGAGGTCGAAACATCGGCTCCACTATGGGCTGAAATTTCAGCCAATCAGCAACGGGAAAAACCATATGTCCTTGATTCAGTGGCCCAAGGTCTCACTCGTGTATGAATCTGCAGACTGCAGGGCGCTCAATCTCATCCAGTCGCCTTCGATTTCAGAGTCCAGTTCGGTGTAGATATTTTGAAAAGTGTTTCTCCGGTTGTGTATTATCCAGTCCTGTAAGTACTTTTATATTCATAATATGTCTTCGCATTCCTGTTTTCAGTTAATTATTAATTCCAGTTCGATTATCATTTTGATTTAAATTCGTGCTTCAAATTTTTCAATTTGATCTTACTGTGATTTTGCTCGCTATTTTTCTGAACTATTCAACAAAATCGAGAAGCTATCGATATTTTCAGTCTATCAACAACCATCATTTACATAACTCACTTTCATTGACATAGAATGCATTCACACGCGAAAGTTAACAATTGACAAGAGTTAGACATCCAGTAACGATCCAGTACCTGATGTACTAGAATAAGACCTGTTGGTAGCTTTGCGATAAGTCAATTTCCAATCTTGTTCAATCCAGCGAATCCTGTTCTGAAATTGATCATAACTTCAGTTAAATCCAGTGTCATGAAACGGATGAGTCAGGTAGTGGACTCTTTTGCACAGGGAGAAAAGGCGATTGTATTGAAATATTTGTACATATCCATGTAGCGGAAAACTACACAAAAATATGCACATCATCCAATGCACACAATTGTATTGACTAAATACACTACTTTTGAAATAATTACACACAATTGTGCACGCGGTCCTCAATTTGTACATATTATCTAAATAGCGGAAAATTACACAAAAATGTGCACATGATCCAATGTACAAAATTGTATTGACTAACTACCCCTCCTTTGAAATAATGTTACCATTTGTGTAATATTTTGCCACAGGTGTGCAATTTTCTTACACTTGGTAACGGCGTCCTATCCCCTTCTCCTTCTACCTACTTATATCTCAATCTCAATATTCTGTATTCGCACTTGACCTGTAGATGTGTTACAAGAAGGTTACAAGTGTGTATGGTGCAGAATGTAGAATCTTCTCATTTATTATTGTCTGGAGAGTTGGTGAATGATTGATGACTGTACTTAATGACCATAGATATATATAGTCCTTCCGCAAAATTATTTCATGTTTACTAGTGCCACAAAGTGAAAGATGTAATGAGATGTATCAACAAAGTGTCGAAGACATTCCTCTTTGTTGGGCACTGCTTGAACTCTGGTATCTACATTTGCCGGTAAGTTATTATTTCAATAATACCTAATAATAATTAGCTTCGACTTGCTTTCAATTTCAACACCCATTGAAAGCAAGTCGAAGCTTATAGCTAATCATTAGGTTTAATTGAAATAACTCACCGGCGAATGTTGATACTAGTTCAGGTAGTTCCCAACAAAGAATCAACACTTTGTTGATACATCTTATTACATCTTTCACTTTTCGCCACTAGTGAACATACAACAATAATTTCGTGGAAGGACTACCTATGATCATTGAGTACAATCATCAATCATTTACCAACTCGCCAGACATTAATAAAAGAGAAGATTCTACAGTCTACGGAAGTACACATACTTTTGTATCGTTACGAAATTTGTGTACAAGAAATACCGAGAGAAATACACAATTTCCACAATTTTGTGATGCCAAGTTCACCCACTTACACAGTTTGTGCACACATATCACACAAATTGGTGATATTTGTCGAGCAAAATATTGGATGATTTTATATATTTGGTGTCACGAAAGTACACAAATTTTGTTTGGTTTTTGAACAAAATTGTTTTGAAAATTACAAAACTAAATTGTTCGGTTTTACACAAAATCTCTCACACAAAATATTGCGCGAAATATACAAAAATTGGTGCTGTCACCATTTTAGAAACAAACTGTGTAAAAAATCTACATAAATGTGTAAAAAGCTTACACTCTCTGTGTGTCTGTTCAGAGAGACCGGGCCTGATTTACCCGCCCCAGGCCTTCAGCATTTATTATTCTACTACCTCTCGGTGGTGCTTGTGCATAAAACCAGGTCAACCAGGAGAAAGCTAATTTGCTAATAGCCTTCTTGATTGTATAGAACTCAACAGGATTCGTTCTTACACTGAACCTGCACTCGTCCTCGCTTTCCGGGCTTTGGTATTTTTCTTTGGTGCACTGCTTAATTATCCTGCCTGTTTTCTCTTCCTGCTTGAGTGAGTTAATGACATATATTTTCCGGCTTGCATTCATCTTTCTTACGTAATTTTTTTTGCTCGCCTGCTGCCTAACCTTTGCTACTGCTATTCGATAATTCTATGTTCTGAGGTGTTTGCATATGCCTAGTTTAACAAACTGTTCCTCGGGACTGTCAGTGTCAGTGTCAATAGGAATGTTGATTTATATTCTTAAACTTGTATGATGTAGGAGTTTATTAATTATTGATAAATTAAATTGATTTCATGTAACAACTGATGCACAAAAAGGGAATTGAATAAATCTGTACTCGACGTGCCTATGTGCTTCTGAACCATATGCCTGACAAGCAATATTGGGATGGTAGTTATCCAACTCAATAGGGAAAGTATTAGTTAGAAACATCCATCCAGAGTACCCAGTATTCCAGGATTCCCCAAGGGGGGCCTCTATACCAAGATATTTGGTGCAGAGCAGGTATAGTGAACTTCCTCAAAAACAATCTGGCGCTTGAGAAACCCCGACAGGTTCCAGAAGTCTGTTCAACAAGCGCCAAAATAAGGGCCCCAGAAATAAAGGTCGTTACAATATCATATAATCAGAGCTGCAATTCATCGGGATTGTATTTTGTGACAACTATATTATGTCGAGACAATGAAAATTCATAATCGTATCTCGTCGCAACATCAACCTGTATGAATCGCATCCAAATGATGATGGTTCACTGTTGCGACGAATAACGGCGATTCTGATATATTACTGACTTGATGAAACACGTTTATGAGGTTCCAACGAGATACTATTCTGATTAAAATGATGATTACTGTTATTATAAAAGAGGTTCTGTTGGATCAACATCTCGGTATAATACGATTCTGATAGAATTCAATACACCCTCTCGACAGGATGAGATTATTAATAATTACCTTCATGATGAAATATAGTTCTGATGAATGACTGTCTTGCTCGGATATGGTTCTTATTCAATATCATTCCAATTGATTACATTTTGACGACCTACGTTGTGTCATTATACATTTCCTAAAAATGCATGACAGTTCTTTGTTTCACATTGTGATAATAAACGTGCCTACAGAATATGGTTCTTGTCAATTAAGGTTTCTACAAATAAACTATTCTGATGAAATAGGTGTCCCTACTTCCAATAGTACCACCCTAGCATTATATCATTCAAGTATGTTCACAAAATGCACTCGATGAGATTTACATTTCCGACATCACCACACCGCGGAATCCCAATTATTATCCGATCTTGGTTAACTTTTGCTTGCTAGTAAAGCACCTGGAACTCAGATTCCTCAAGCGGGTGACTTCATTTGTTGACAATATAAAGTCTCAGCTCAAAATACTAACAAACTTTACTTAACATACTATATTATGGGTTCTGGCTCTAGTATTAGGGTTCTTCTTTGTGTTTCAATGGTAATGGTTCGACTCATTGGATTCAACAAAAATAATATTGATCAATCCACCATCATTTATTGAATTGAGGAGAGCAGATATATGGAATGAGCACATATTACATATCGATATAATATATTCTCTCTACGGCAATAACATAAAATTGCTCTTGATGTTTTACTGTTCTTGATGAAGCAATAATATATTCAGTATATTGTCCAACGAGTAGGGAATCACAGTTTTTTCACTGCAATCATTCGAGAGGGAAATTAGCATTCCGTGCGAGTTTTTTTAAGTTTTCCAAGACTGTAACAGATAACAGCTTTATCTCCTATCTGCTCGAAAGATTTCAAAAATATTTCTTCAAAATGAACTAGATGGAATCTGCATTCCCAACCAATCAATTTTCACTCTCATCATTGCCTGATAAAATTGACTGAAGATCAGTACCATCTGAACTGCACATCAGTTGCATAAGAAGAACATTCATGCAATGAACTCAACATTGAATATTTTTGCCAAAGTTCCAGAGATTAGGATGAGGAAATTTTCATCTTGACAACTAGACCACTGATGAAATTACATAGTGACATCGGGTTATAGAGAGTGACAAAGAAACCTTCGAACTTATTGTTCAAAATGGTTTGTGAATTTTCCTCGAATTCATTTGAGAATTCAAAAACAATATATTTGAAAAATATAATATTTTGCACTAATGACTTAAAATATTTTTTCTACTACTGCTATGAAAAGTTGCGCATTTCTCATAGCTTACTAAGTTTCGAAACCATGTATTGCTCATACTGTGAGAAATATTTCTTCTCACGGCACATTGCCAACACCACATACATTTCCATGAAGAATCAACAAAAACCGACCAAAACTCAATCGGCTGGTGTTCAGCTTTGAATAGTTGTCACAACTGTCAGAAGAAGTTTTTCAAATTCCTTAGGGTAGTTCTCATAAGTGCTTTTGATAAAAATCGCATTTTCCATCAAATATTATTCCAACAATTTATAATGAATAATATGATGTATATACCGAGATGTGACGATTTTGATAAATACACCGCCAGATTCAGAGTCAATGGAAAAAGCTGCGAAAATTGGATTTGTTTCCGGAAATTTCAAGAAAAAAGTATGAATTGGCATATACGAGAAATTCATGGAATCTAAAAAAAAAATACAGAAACAAAATTTTTTCGGAAAGTGTACTGTTTTGAAATACTTTGAGGAACGAGGAAAGGCGTCTACTCTTTGGTCTCAATATTCAATGTGGCATAGTGCCACATTATGAAATAAATAACAATAAGTTACATTATAACTTGGATTGTTTGGATACGGGTAGTTGTAGAAAAAGTATAGTTTGCAACATGTGGGGAAAAGTACTTTTCTCACTGGTGTGTTTGCATCATTCGCCCTTCAGGCTCGTGCCACAAACTTTCACACTCGTGAGAAAAATTGAACTTTCCCCACTTGTTGCACAATATACTATTTCGTTGCTGCTCTATTTCCAGAGATTTCAAAATGACCAATAATTCCTATGAAAATGAGACGGATATATTCAATTTTGAATTTAATGTCATAATGTCCACGTAGAGGTTGAATTAATCAGCACTCTATTATAATAGGTAGGTATCAATTATTTTTTGAACACAATACTTATGTCCGTATCATGTTCGGATACTTCAGAAATAGGGTCATCACTGATTTTTTTGAAACGACATCAATGTGAGCTCTATTTAAAAAAAACTAGCAGTGAATATGATTGTGGTCTTTCCATTCATACAAGGACGATCAAAAAAATCAATTGAGATAATGTCATTTCAGAAAAGACGCTTTATGCACCATTTGAAATGGTGTCGATTCATCATTGTGACTGGTGTGACGTATTAGTCTCAACACGCCTGAGCTGACCAATCACACTGCAACACTGCAGGAGGGCAAGGTATCAGAGAAATATAGTTCGGATATGGTTCGGGACTGATGGAAAGTTTGCCTTAAAAATTACCAAATTTTGTACACACGTGAGTACACTAGATAACATTATAAGGTGAAAGAATCATTTGATTCAATCCATGAAAAAGCATTGAAATATATTTAACAAAATATATATAAATATTGTCCGAGAGATCGACGAACTTGGTAAAAAAGGGGACAACTACGATTAACTCTACAAAAAAGACCACAACAATACTCGTGAACTAAAAGCGTCCATACACTGAATATTGTAGAAACAATCAAAATTATGAATGACGCTGCCGTTAAACAAATAATAGAGGAAATCCAAAAAAATAGAGAGGAATTGAAAAATGCAATTAAGGCCAGTGAAACAAGGTTATTGCTGACAGTTGAAGACCTCAAAATTAGAATTCACGACTTGGAAAAAGAAAATTTATCTTTGAAAAATAAGGTTGAATTTCTCGAAAAAGATAGAAAAGAAAACAATATTGTCATTTTTGGACTAGATATAGAAGAGGAAATTCCAGTGGAATCTGTTCTTCAAGAATTAAAAAACCGTCTTGAGATTAATATCACTTACGAAGATATAAATAACATATACAAATTAGGGAAAAGTAAAGAAAGTCCTGTTAAAATTGAATTCATTTCATACCTAACAAAAAAGAAGGTTCTACAAAACGCAAAGAAGTTGAAAGGTTCTAGAATTTCCATAGTACACGATCTCACAAAAAAGGAACAAGAAGATAACAGAATATTGAGAAGATATCTATTAACAGAAAGGGAGAAAGGAGAAAGGAATTGCTTCATCAGAAGGAACAAGCTGGTCGTAAATGGCCATGAGTTTACAGTTGAAGAGTTACTGAGAAACGAAGAAAACGAAATCTTACCGAAGACAAATAGTACTCCTGCCACACCGACGCAGAAATTGCTCCAACAGCCTGATAGTCCAGAAGAACAGCTAAGAACCTCATATGTAGCTTCGAGACAAAACGCACCAGTCCCACCAAACGAACACAAGAAAAATCAACCACATCTGGAAAAAATTACGAAACTTCGTTCTAGAAAGTTCTAACTCGTCTTCACATATTGGAAAAAATAATAGCCAAAAAACATAATAATTAAATCATTATCATTATTATATGTTAGTTTTATCTTATCTATATATAAATATTACTTCAGGCTAAATATTATATATTTTTCGTCATTACTATGGACCAGTATATAAGAGATTATGAATTCAAAACAGTCAATACAATCGAACTCGAGCAAATGTACAGTATTTCGGATCACCCTGTCGCTACTTGCAATAATAAAGCATTTTCCTTGGTACACCAAAATATCAGAAGCATAGCCAAAAATATTGATGAATTTAATATATATTTGAGCGAAACAGATACAGTTTTCGATTGTATCATTCTAACAGAAACGTGGTTGATTCAAGATCTTCATTTCTTCAGTAAAAATGGATACGAGATTATTTACAATGAGGGAAATATCAATAAAAATGATGGTGTTGTTGTGTATATAAGGGAAAATTCAAATTACGTGTCTAAAATTATTCGTATTGGTGAATGCAAAGCAATAGAAACTCAAATCGATACTAGTAACAAAAAGAAACTAATAATCACAGCTCTTTATAGACCTCCTTCCACGAACATAATACCATTTCTGGATCAGCTCAAAATGTACCTGGAACAATCAAGACAAAAAACATCAGATTACCATATTATTATCGGTGATATGAACATAAATATTAAACTCGAAGATGACGAAATGGTATCAGAGTATTTGAATATAATGAATGAAAACAATTTTGAATCTATGATAAACAAAGATACTAGAGTACAAGGTACGTCTGCTTCATGTATTGATCATATTTTCTTGAAATGTAAAACACCTGAGTTCAAAGAAAAATGTAAGCCAATAATTGTACACTCACATATCACAGATCACTATACTCAAATCTTGAAAATGCCGATTGAGTCAGAACCTCTCGAATCTTTAAACGAATTCTATAATGAATACACTAATTACAAGAACCTAAGGAAAGAATTGAGCGAATATGATTGGCATTCATTTTACGAGATGGTTGATATAGATATAGCTACTTCATTCTTTATTGAACTTATAAGTAAACTGACAGAAAAGCATACAAAAAGGATCAAAAGAAAAAAAGAAGATAAAAAAAGGAAAGATTGGGTCACAAAAGCTTTAATAAAATCAATAAATACAAAAAACCAACTTTATAAAAAATATCGAGAGAACCCAGAGGCTTATAGAGAAGAATTTAAGAATTATCGCAATCGTCTGAACCGTGTGATGGAAATTACGAAATTGAACTATTACAAATCAAAGATTGAAAAGAACAAAAAAAGCTCTAAACACCTATGGAACACAATAAATAGTATGGAATGTAAGAAGAAAAAATCAATCATCAAAGAAATTATCACAGAATATGATGTATTGACCGATGACCTGAAAATTGCAAATGCATTCAATAAACACTATGCGGATGTGGGAAAAAAACTGGCTTCCTTAATTCAAAAACCGACTGCTAAGCCAATACCCAGAAAATCTCTCCCACATTCAATGTTTCTATCACCTGTAGATGAGGAAGAAATATGTCAAATTATAAATTCATTGAAACCAAATAAATCACCAGGAATTGATAAAATTAAATCTGAAACTCTCAAAGAAATTCAAAAAGAAATCGCCAAACCCATGACTTATCTTATCAACAAAATTTTGAAATCTGGTGTATGTCCCTCTATACTCAAAGTAGCCGTTATCAAACCACTCCACAAGAAAGGAAAAAAAATTTAATTGACAATTACAGACCCATTTCACTAATATCCAATATCGCGAAAATTTTTGAAAAAGCTCTAAAGAAAAGACTAAATAGTTATATCGAGAAAAACAAGTTGCTATCAGAAAAACAGTTTGGGTTCAGGGAAGGCAAATCTACCCAAGATGCAATAATTGGTTTAACATCCCAAATTTATAAAGCGATAGATAGCGGAAAACCAAGTCTGTGTATATTTTTAGATCTCTCTAAGGCTTTTGATACTGTGAGCCATACACAGCTACTAGAAATCTTGGAAGATATAGGAATTCGAGGAAGAGCTTATAATCTCCTTGAGAGTTATCTACATCAGAGGAAACAATTCGTACAAATTGAAAATAAACTGAGTTCAGAAGAGTTAGTCCAGTTTGGTGTGCCACAAGGCACTGTCCTTGGGCCACTATTATTTTCAATATATCTTAATAATTTACTCACCCTGAATACTTCAGGATCTATAATCAGCTTCGCAGATGATACTGTGATTTTTTATGAGGATGAAAATTGGCACGACCTGAAAGAAAAAGTAGAGTCTGATATGTCGCAGATAATTGACTGGTTCAATCACCAACTACTAACAATCAACTTTGATAAAACAAAATTTATGACCTTTACAGCTTACAGAAACCATTTACCAAATTTCAACACCCTGAATATACATAGCGACAATTCGGTTATTGATATTTCCAGAACAGATACCATCAAATATCTAGGTGTAACAATGGATAGTCATATGAGATGGGACGTTCACACTGGGAATGTTACAAAAACTCTAAGAAGTATGCTGTTTAAATTCAAATATTTAAGTAAAATACTTGATACTCACCACTTGAAGATCATTTATTTCGCTCTAGTGGAATCTCGTATTCAATATGCCATATTGAGCTGGGGAGGGGTTGCAACTACTCACTTGAAAAAGTTGGAAACTGTACAGAAACGACTTCTGAAAATAATGTATGATAAAGAACCAACCTTCTCTAGCAATCTGCTTTTTTCACAAGCAAGAATACTCGATGTGAGACAAACATTTTTTTATAACATACTTACACATATCCACAAAAACAAATATCTATTAAATAATATTGACCACGAACATTTCACTAGAAACAAAAAAGAATATCATGTTAAAACATCCCTGAGTAGTACAAAAATCGGACAACGAAATATCTCTTACCTCATTCCGAAAATCTTTAATTTTCTGCCCACTGAACAGAAAATGAATATAGTGAATACAAATTCTAGCCAAATGCTGAAAAGAATTATCAAAAGCTATGTTCTGAACTTGAATCGAGATCTGGTTCGCTCTCTCATTGAATAACAGACTTTGTAAACCTTCATGTCTATTTTGTGTATAGAGGATCAATATCTTTTGTCATTTCCAATACTTTACAAATTGTTTGTGTTTTATTTTTTTCATAGATAAATTTCTCTTAGTTATATCTATTGAATGTCAAAATGTTAGGAACCAATATTAATATTTACAAAGTGAGACCAATTCAAACTATCTTCTATTTTTAATATCATATGCATATGGAATATTGTAAATTAAATATTGCAAAGCCCACGCGCAACTTTGGTTTTAGTGGGATTTCCATGTTTGTTTACATTACAACAACAATTCTAGTGTTAATTTTGTAATAACATTTTGGTAAATAAACTTATTATTATTATTATTATTATTATTACGTCACACTTGCGTCTGCCGAGTCTGCGTCATAAAATGGAATTGTGGTGAGGATTTGACATAATCCCAAATCAGTCATACCAATGTTGCCGGATTGTGCTGATTTCCTTCAACTTGAAGTAAGTACTTCAATGAACTTGAACTGATAGGATAACACGAGAAGAAGAAATGGTAACTTGGCCAAGAGAAACCACTACTCTAGAAAATAATTTTAACAAAACCTTTTCTCCACAGTAAATGCCTTCACAGTACTTTTTTCAGGAAGGAAATAAAATATCCCTCCTGCAAGAAAAAAACAACACCGGTTTTTTTCAAACTATCTGACCTCACTCAGCCTAAATGAACGTTTTCCCTAGAGAGACAGTACTTTTTCAGGAAGGTAGGCAAATATATCTCCGGCATAAAAAACGACACTACTTTTTTCAAATAATATAACCTTAATCGGCCTCAATGAACCTATTTCCTGAATATTATATGTAACAATTCCACAAACGATGAGATTTCGACAAAATTCTCAAACACACGATATATTTCAAATCAAATCAAAATGTACTGTATTACCTGAAGAATAAATTCTAATTGACAAAGTATAGATCGTCCTTACAAAGCATACTCTTATATAGAAAATAAAAACACATATGCAAATATAAAGTGTAGACATGTAAAACAGTGTGTAAATGTATAAAATTGGCAGTTGAATGTTATAAGAAGAGCTGTGGGTATCATGTGTCGTCGACTCATGTCTGAATTCTCTAAACTTTTTTTCAAATAGCCAAACGGTTTCCGAAATGAAAATGCAGGCCAGTGGCAGTATTCTGTGAGCCAAAAATATAGGTCAACATGAATCCCTCGAATTGGCTTTGCACATATATTTTAGTGCTCTTTTTTGGAGAATGAAAACTCTAAGGAATGAATAGTTTGCACACAAGCCCCAAAAGCAAATACCATAGTGTAGGTGCGATTCAATGAGTGAGTAGTAAGCGTTCTTTGCCGCAGTTAGATCTAATTCATTGGATGTAACTCGTACGGCATAACAGCCAGACGCTAGCTTTTTAGCTAAGTTCAAAATGTGCCCTTCAAATTTTAGTTTGGCGTCAATATTCAATCCCAAGAATTTTTGTGTAGCTTTGATGCAAAGACAGTCATTACCAAGAAATACATTGTTGATAACGCTCTTAAAGTTGATTATACCTGTCTTAGAGGTGATTGAAACCAGAGTAATGCTACACCTCTGAAGCCATAGGTGTGTAACTTTTGTAGCAGTATTCTGTGATTCACACAGTCAAAGGCCTTTGAAAGGTCACAGAACACTGCTGCAGCTACCTCCCCATCATTCAACCTAAGATACAGACTCAAGAAATGCAAATATAGCATCATTGGTATTTTTTGAGGTTTGAAAGCCATATTGGTCAGTACTGAGGATACCATGTTTGCTTAAGAACGATACCATTCTATTTTCAACTTATCTTTCGATTACCTGCGCTAACGTAGAAAGCAATAAAGCAATCGGTCTAAAGTTTGATGGAGAATCAAGGTCACCACTTTTATATAAAGGAATGATATTTGCTATTTTCGAACAGCTAAAGAAACGTCTACTGAGAATGAGGTTTATCGCCTCTGCCAAATTTTTTTAGCAAGGAGGGTGGCAAATTGAAAGGTAAGTTCACTGAAATGTCATCCCATCCAGAGGAGTTTTTGTTTTCAATATCGGCGATGATTTCACTGAGCTCAGTGGCATCTGTAGGAGCAAGATAAAAACTGGAGTCGACCGAGGGGGATAACTTCTCGGTAAGATTTTTTGCTACAGAGCAGTAGAACTCATTCAGATCATCCGGGTTCACATTCGGTTCCAGTGCATTAGAGTTGTATTTTCCTCTCAAGTAATTGACTATTTTCCAGCATTCTTTTTGTTTGTTACTTTTGAACGATTGATTATGAAGTTGTAGTATACAGATTTGACAGTTTCGATCAATTTTCTATAAATGTCTCGGTTAAGATGTCTCGGTATTTGTTGAGATAGTTAACAAAGGGAATATTATTCATTGCAAATTTCCTTATAATTTTCGCTAACACAGTAGCTTATTGGTACACAGTACGTGTACCAGTATATCACCTTCCTTCAGGTTGGGAAAGTAGGATATATAGGCAAACCAATGTTAGTTCAGTTCATTGTAGCAGTATATCACCTGACGAAGCTATTGTGTTAGCGAAACATGTCGTGTGTTTGAGAATTTTGTGGAAATGATACCGTTTGTGAAGTTTTCACATTTGCCATGGACTTACATGAAGTAACGTACGGGTCAATTTAAAATTCGAGAAAACAGTATTTCAAGAAAGTCGACCGTCGCAGGCATTGAACCCAGGGCGCTGACGTGGGATTCAAACGCACAGTTACCTACGCCACGAATCGTAGTAACTGTGTAGTCGCTGTACCCGCACTTGCTAAGTTCTAATACCTCCTGTCCCTAGGCACTAGTATTCAGATTTCAACGAAGAAGCAAAAAACAGCAACGCTGCACTTCCCCCACCAGTGTGAAATTTATGGCAAGTATACTCTTCGAACGCTACTATACGTCACGGCTGGATATCGAACGGAATATGATGATTTCAAAACGCAATGTATTCGATACCCTCCAACTTCAACTCATAATATTGATTGAACATTCGATATGAATCTTGATTCAGCGATTGAAAAAGGTTTAGACGGATTTCATCTCTACGTGGTCATCCCCATCATTATATTGCAATAGGCAGTAACTTATTTTCAGTTAAGGCGAAAATCAGTATATATTTTTGTGGTTTGGATATCCTGAAAATATCATTTTGAATCGGAATGGAACCTCTCATCAGAGTGACACTACCAAAACGTAACTTGGCGAAGAAACTAGCGATGTGACGTAACAGACCGATGAAACCAGCATATCTTCATTTCAGTCAGTGTTCATACTGGTGATTTCACTAAGAAACTTATTGATAGACTACAGAAATGCCGCCTGAGAATTGGTGTTTTGGGAGGGTCCGTGACACTTAGCAAAATGGACAAGTCACCAAATTTTTTGTCAAAACGCCAAAACAGATCTGTGGAAACCTTGCCGTAAGAGGTCCTTATGCCAGAAAACGCCAGTGGACAAGTTGCCGAAAGAGGTTATGACGCCAAAACAGCTACTTGGACAGTTCGTTGAAAGTAGTCAAAACGCCGAAACAGTTATGAAAGTGAATAGATGCAAAGCTCGAAGTAATTTCCACAAACGTTCATAAAATAAACAACAATAGTTGCTGACGATTGAAAAACATCTGAATTCCTAAGCTAGCAGTCCGAGGACCGCCAGTTGAGCGCAACCTGGCTCAACAAAAATCAGGTCGGTTCGTTGTGCGTGGCATAAGCCAGAAAAGTTGTTGTTTTTCTCACGTCATCTACCATTTAGCTTTATTCCTATATTTCCAACATTTCATAACACTCTGAGCAATTTGGCTTTTCCGCAGTCGAAGTTATGAAAGTGATGAAATTGTCGGAGTAACTCTTGAGTTTTTTTTATATCTAGCTTTGTACTTGAGGAATATTTTTTTGGAAAATAATCTGATCCAATTCGGCCTAAATACACCTCATTTCTAGAGAGCATATTTCACGGAAAGTATTTTTTTTTCACAATACATGAATGAAATAAAAACTGCAACGTTGTTCCTACTTCACATCAATAACCCACTCTGTTCACAGCTCTGCAGATGAAAGTACATTCCATACTGCGTTCACTTCTAGAATTTCCATTTTTCCTCAGGAAGCTGAGAACTCACGATGAAGGCAGGCCAACGCTGTCAATGGAGATCTTGCGGAAAATGCAGCTCAGGGATCCAACAACCTAGTTGAATTCAACGCCACCAAAACTCAAGGCTGGTTTTTTTCTAGGAAGGCGAAAGGCGAAACTCAGTATGCCTGATATAACAGTGTCTTGTACCAGCATTTCAACCAAGACCACTTTATCTATGGTCAGTATTACCACAAGCAATATCTTCTCATGAGAAAATGATGTCCAATCCATCACAAAAGCTGCTTCACAAACACTCATATTCTCGTTCTTTGAGAAATTTTACTTCCCAGCTCGATAGCTTCTCATGATCTGCAAAGCACAGAGCCAGTTACAGAATTCTGCTCTCAGGCATGGGGTTCAGAACCTAAACATACGCTGATGCTCCCATATTTCATCCAGAGACATTCCATTCACCTGGTAGGCGATTTTGCACTCAATATCTCTTCGAGATCATCATCAGAACACCGTAGGAAAGTCGGCGACCTTTGACTTTTCTGAAGTTTCTTTCGACGGAAATGTTCCTCAGAAACCTCTTCTCTAATTCCAATACAAGCAATGCCAGTCAGACCAACTCGACAGGCCCAGTCGGCACATCTGTTCGTCGTTAACCTTGAAATATTTCGAATAACACGTTGAAGCTTTGGCATTCTCTGACCATTGGAAGTATTGCTTAGAACTTATAACTTTCAAGAGTTTACAAAATTTTTCAACACCTACCTCCTTTTCCTATATTTCCTATAGGTACGCATGATGTTGCTCGAACATTATAGGAATTTCCTGCGCGCTCCAAGGTAAAAAAAACGCCATGCGATGGATTGCTGCTAGATAAGGTATCTGTTAATTAGATATTGAAAAAATTTTCAATTACATCAGATGTAAGTACGCGGTTTATAATTGAAACTATGCGATCAAAGGAAAACAGAGCAACCTGCACCGTTTAAGTAGAGAGTAGTTTCTACCATCAAACTTGTTCGATCTAGATCATGAATATCAGACGACATAACGAAATTCTCAGAATCACCTTCGTATTCCTTCTCAATACCCAAACAGAAAAAATATCATCCCATGATATTCTAAGAATGGTCATTCATCATCCGGAACTTTTTACTCTATTTTACACCTTCCACTTAAGCCAGTATTGCCATACTAAATGGAATTGGGACATAAACTTGGAGATAAAACTCTACCCCATTTGATATTAACGCAAAACCATATCGCCATAATAGTTCGCCGCTTTACTGCCCTATATAACTCCTTAATCTATCCGTGCCTGAGTTGAATCTCAATAGTTTTTGCATTGTATATTAATTTCTAACTGAAGCACTGCTCATTTACATGGATAGAGGTGATAACCATTAATGAATGGACTGAAATGTTTGCTATCTTCTTTCTTATCTTCAATTTGAAATTAAGATGCGGGGCTGTGGTGAATTATAGCGACTTTATGAATTCATTGTCGATGAAGAGAATGAAATTCACTGAGAAAAATCAGATCGAGGGGTACATGTTTCGGACATATTCAGATCGATCATCATCCATTACAAGAAATTAATCCGACAATAGAACTGAATAAGAACATAAACTGAACTGATTCAATTTGAATGCTTACATGAAGGTGAAAATAGTTATTTATGTACCAACTACGAATGACTGTATATTATTTATTTATTTATCAGTAGAAACAAACAGGCAGAGCCTAATTACATGTTTCTCAACATTTCAGAGTACTTACTCCAAGTGCAACATGCAGTAAGTAATGATAATGATAATACTAAAAATAACGATTAAACACGAAAAAAAATTGTCTAAGTGAAACGTTTTCTTGACTCGTTTGGTGATAAGAAGAATAATACCTATTACAGAAACAATTACCTTTCGCCCCTAGAAAACTGATAATTCTGAACGCATGAACTTGTAGCTATAATATCATCCACCTACAGCTATAGTTTTCATCCTAGATAATTCACTTTGTGTAGTCCTAGGTCGACATTTTATAAGCGCTGGTGAAGTGTATTTCAATATTCATTAACTTCGAGTTTCTGGAAAGTAAATAATCACAACAGTAACTCGAGTTACAAGCACAATGCAATTGTTTATCTGCGGTAAAACCTAATATTCCTACGGTAATATAACATGTTGATCTAATATATCAATCGGAAGTGATCGGGAACAATCGCCGAGATGTCTTTCATATTTCCGAATCCAACCAGCGTCAGTTCGTTATGACTTCTCGGGAGTGCTGACTGCTGAGTGTAAGGATGCATTGGTGGCCGTGGTAAATCGGAAAATAATTTTTGGTTGTATTTATTATAAGCGCTGAGGAAGTATGGCTAATTACCACGAGAGGTATAAGGAGTACCATTTAGAATTCCTAGAAGGGGTGGCCGAGAGTTGAACAATCAATAGTGATGTTTAACTTTTTGGTTCGACTTGTTTGTTTTTTAGAAAATTGTTGTCGCTGTGTAGAACGGAAGTTATTTTCAGGCCATTCAGGGTGGTGAGATATAAAATGAAACTCCTTCATGTATTTTGATTATAATATGTAGGATGAAGTAGGATTTTTGTTCAGTCAAAACTGGTGAAATGTATATAATTCTCTTTTTTTTTCTCAACGATTTTTTTTTTTGTTTTTGTTTTCTCAGAACGTTTTTCATGTTAGACGAATAACTCTAGTTTGTGATGATATTCGATGAATGTCAGTGCTTGCCTGTTTATCAATTCATCTATAATGAATTCAGACTAGACATTCAACAGAGTTCAGAAGTAGCTATGAATTGTGATTTCAAACAGGAACATTTTACACTCGGATTCCTATTATTAGATATAACTCACATTAAACTTGCAAGATATGAACTGACATTGGTGACATTGAACCATTCATTTCATTGTGAAACAAGAATGTGATATAAAAAATGAGGCATGATACATTACAAACGATCCTTGTTTGAAGGCCAAGTGAATTGGGAGTGGGGGCAAGGGAAAAGTTATATTGAGTCTGGTGTATTCTGACATAATGAACTGCCCACAACTGAGTCATTCGATAAGGCCAAGTGAAGCAAACAATTGTCGTTATCAAAATGAACACCTATAGTCAATAATCTCGTTGTGAAAGTCCAAGTAAAAAGTACACTACCCACAAGTGAGTCATTCGATGAGGCCAAGTAAAGCAAGTCACTTGTACCTATCGTACTGAATGCCTAGCCAATATTCTCGTACAACGAACACTGAAGCCAATAAAAGAAATATTATGTCTCTAATAAAGCGTTTAATATCAGTAGGTTACATGTGTTCCTGAAATTACATTAACACCAACAAATGATCAGATTCAGAAATATCATTTTTCTTGTGGCTACTGGAGCGAGTACTTGTCCCATATAGTATGCAAATTTCACTAGCTGTTATCAAGGTTTGTAGCAATACAAACGTAATATTAATAGTACTATAATGATAACAGTGTATGTTTCTATTTAAATCAAAAAGGACTGTCAATGAAGTAATATCTGAATAGAAAGGACTCCATTACAGACGCCATCAATTCCATGAAGTCATAATATTCTTCAAATGGACCTTGAGTGTATCAGTTCAGATATCGAAAATGCCATACCTTATTGTATGTGAGTATTGATTATACAGGGTCATCCACGGTGGATGACCTATTAGAAGTATCTGGAGAACGAAAAGACAGAACATTCTGAGAATTAGAATGCTTTGATAATTGAACATTCTCTATCCGTCTAAAATATTTTCATCGATACAGTGTTGCCAGCTCTTTCGAAAACAACTAGCAACTTTGTTATTTCAAATGGAACACCCTGTATTTTATTGCATCTTCAGATTATTCCTGAAGAGCTGGTTCCATCTATGCATCACACTTGGGGTCTAGCAGGAATGATTACAGAGATATAGGGGTGTTAAAAATCGAGATTTTTCAATTTCAAGATTTTTTTGTGTCGAAACTATTCATTATCGATCAAAATGGCTGACATGTCCCTATCTCAACTTTTGATCCCCTATCCACTGGAATTTGATTGGAAAAAATACAGGGCGCTTCAAGATTCAGAATTCTGATCACCCTGTATCTGTTCCAATCAAATATCAGTAGATAGTGAATCGAGAGTCAAGATAGGGATATATAAGCCGTTTTGATCGATAATGAATAGTTTGGACACAAAAAAATCCTAAAATTGAAAAATCTCGATTTCGAACACCCTATATCTCTGTAATCATTATGAATGTAATGTTGTATTTTACAAGCTTGAAATTTTAAATTTGAGAAGGCAATTCTTTGATATCTGCTTTGTCTATAAAATTGTCAATGACATTATTGATTCTCCATACTGTACAAGTTTTTTCCTCTTGAATTGTACCCGATATCTTATGCGACATCGGCAACTATTCGTACCTGGTAGGATAACTACCAATTTCATGTCTAATTCTCCACTATATAGGTGCATGAAGTTTTGTAATGGTTTAGATGACGAAGAATTTGATATTTTTTCGACCAGGATAAACATTTTCAAGAGAAAGTTGAAGACCGCGTTGTATAACCGATAGTAATGATTTCGTTTCTTTTTTTCTCATCCATTTTTGAATATGCAATATATGTATGAATTGCACTGACTAGGTTGTTTATGATACTACCTGATAATAGTTCATAAAATATGCCGATTATTTTATTAGAATAATTTAGAGATCCAACTTTCTTTTTCTGTTATTTTCCAATTACTCTCTATATTTTGTCTAGTATATCGAAATAAGTACTTCTTATCCTAGATCTGAAAATATTTATATCATTTCCTTTAGGGCTATTCACATTTTGATTTTAGAACGGCTTCTATAGCATCGTCTTGGTTTAAGTTAATACTGATCAAAATTTGTAACCTGTGCGATTCTATTAGTGGATAGCTGCGTCTATCTGTTGAATCGCCTAATTCTCCAAAATAAAAATGAAAAATAAAAATCATTCCTGCTAGACCCCAAGTGTGATAAATTGATGAAATCAACTCTTCAGGAAGAATCTGAAAATGCAATAAAATACAGGGTGCTTCATTTAAAATAACGAAGTTGCTAGTTGTTTCTGATAGAAGTGGCAGTACTGTATCGATGAAGACATTTTAGACGGATAGAGAATGTTCAATTATCAAAGCATCCCAATTTTCAGAATGTATTTTCTTTTCGTTCTCCAGATACTTCTTATAGGCCATCCACCGTGGATCACCCTGTATATAGACTACCTATTCTCTCGATTGGGATATTATTTCTATTTACATGAAATGATACCTGTCGTGGTCGAACTCCTATAGGTGATACATATAGAGATATTATACTAAGTAAAAAGTCACTGTCAACTTGACTATTCAATAGTTTACCCAGGAATAATAAGCTGATGAGGATTATTCGGCGTTCGAGAATTTCCAGGCTGAATTCTTCTTCAATAGGACTATAAGATGTAAGTTCGGGTGAAACCTGTGGGTGGAACTTTGTATTTTTTATAATGAAGGTATTCCAGAAATTCATTATGTATATCATTTATATTATGTTTTTTTGTCCAGGATCCCATATCAAACATGCATATTATATTTTACTGCGCAGAATTGTAACAAACAGATGTTTTATGATACTTGCATCTGTGAATGATGGTGTACTACGTTTTGAAAAACCTATCAGCTTGTTATATGACGCTATATCTATATAGTGGAATATCTACGACCTTGCCGAAAAAGCTATCTCGGAAACTAAGCAAGATAGAGGTATAGTTACTTTGGAGGAAATGATCCCCATCGAATTTTGAGCAACTTTGGTTTTTGTGTGTGGTCCGTCTGTCTGTCTGTACTATGTGGTTGTTGTGGCTTTTTATATATTTGCCCGCAATAAAACCAGACATTTTACTTAATGTCATCTATATTGTAACTTATTCCTATTATATAGTCATGCAAACAGTCTTACCTGTTCAAGCAATATTGGTAGGTATCTATGGAAATACTAAAATCACTATAATTCTCCCTCACTATTGAAAAGTAAATTGAAGATCATAACATAACAAATCATTTGAGTTTCATTTGAATGTATAGTCCTAAATTGTACTCAAATATCTATGTTCAAAACATAATTATTGAGATATTCAGGATGATGGCGAATCCGTTCTGAACGTCTCAATGTCTGACGCTGCACTGGAGGTGGTTCAGCAGGTAAATTTTGATGATGTTCAAATGGTGGCTCATCTGGAAGTGACGAATCTTGATCATATTCAGCAGGTTGCACAGGATCTAGTAGTGATGGATTTTGATGATGTTCAGCAGGTGGCTCAGGATCTTGAAGTGACGGAACGACAGGTGAAGGTGACAAAAGATTCTGTAGCTCCGGAAGAACCACTTGTTGACTTCTCTCGTTTTTCTCATGAGTATCTTCTTCAGATGGTGGCTTTGTGTCAGGTGCAAATGATACTGATTTCTGAACACGATCCCAGTTCTCCTCAGGTTCCTCCCACGGATGTGTTGGTGCTTTGGGCGGACTTGATTTGATGACAGCACAAGTTTCACATGATTTTGAAAGATCCTCAATTGCACGGTCGATACCTGACCAAGTGCAATATTTTCGGGCTAATTGTTTCATTTTTGTACTACCCATATGTGTACTATGTAGTTCTCTCAATACACTTTGTTGAAGAGAGCAAGGAATCACTACTCTTTGTCCTTTGAATAGAACACCACCGTCAAGCGTATAATCCTGATTTTCACAATTTCTATTGAGGAATAAATCATTCTTGATTTTGGAAAGTTCAGGATCTTTTTCTGTTTCTTAAATGATAATTTCTGCAGTAACGGTCGCGGAAGATATTTGAAAGACTGAATATGCGCAGATATCGGAAACTTCTTGATTCATAGAAATATCGATGGTTTGAATGTTCGAATCAACTGTTGCTCTCGACAAACGATCAACATTGGTATTTTCAGAACCTTTCTTGAATTTTGTTTCCATAATCGAATCCTGATAGGAATGAGGCATATCGAAGAAGACGTGCTGAAGTCATGGCTGGAAGTTTATTGGAGTGGTGAAAGATTCTTATAAGAGGCTGGTTGTCAGTGACAAGTTGAAAATGATGCCCATATAAGTACATATAGAAATGGCTAACTGAGAAGACTATCGCAAGGGCTTCTCTGTCAAGCTGGCTATAGTTCCTCTCAGCGGTGGTAAGCGAACGAGATGCGAACGCTATTGGACGTTCCTGTTCGTCTACTATATGTGAGAGAACTCCGGCGATACCTGTAGGGCTAGCGTCACATGTGAGAACAATCGGTAGCTCCGGATCGAAAGGCACGAGAACCCTATCGCTGGTAATTTCTTCTTTCAGCCTTATGAAAGCAGCTTCACACGACTTACTCCAATAGAATTTTGAATTTTTCTGCAGTGTTTTTCTTAGTGGATACGTTTTTGTTGTACAATCTGGTATAAATCTTGAATAGTACGTTACCATACCAAGAAATCTTCTGACTCCGTCTGCGTTTGTCGGTTTCGGCATATCAACTATTGGTTTGACTTTGATTGGGGATTTCAAAATTTGATTATATCGAATTGTATGTCCAAGATACTGAATGTCTGTTCTGAAAAATTTGCATTTTTCTTTATTAAGATGGAGGTCATATTTTTGAAGTCGTGAAAGGCATCATTTCAGTCGGATCTCGCATTCTTCCTTCGATTTCCCGAACACAATGATATCATCGAAGTAGGATAAAGTTCCTTCTAATCCATTGAGAATTTGATCTAGAATACGGTTGAATTCGCTCGGCGCAGTTTTGATTCCGAAGGATAGACGATTCATTGTATATGTTCCACGATGTGTCGATATTGTTTGTATTTTCGCGCTATCTGTATCCATTTTAACATGGAGATAGGCTTTGAACAGATCCAGAGAGCAAAGATATGAAGCATTTCGAAGACTATTGAGAATTTCATCTATTCTACGAATTGGATAATGTGCGGATTGTAACTGTGGATTGACTCCAATTTTATAATCAACGCATAGTCTAACTTTATTTCCAGTCTTGGGTACACATACCAGTGGAGAACCCCAATCACTATGATTTGCTTTTTCGATTATACCGTCTTTTTCTAGCGAATCCAGTTCTTCATCTACTGCTGCTCTCAAAGCGTATGGTACATCACGTTCACGGATAAAAATCGGTTTGGCTCCTTCTCTCAAGTGAAGAGAACACGTGATTCCAGGAATACAACCAATCTTCTGTTCGAATATTGATGCATACTTCTCAAAAATATCTTCTGTTGAATGAATCTGCGAAGTTTCTGATACTGTAATATCTTGATCCAATTCTCTCAATTCAATGCCCAGATGTCGTATCCATACCCGATCTAATAATGGTGAATAGTCGTCAGGAACAACATAAAGATCTTCAGTGGACATCTCATCTTTATATTGAACATTGACTTCTAGCATTCCATCAGGTGAAAAGAGGTTTTTTGTATAAGATCGAAATATCAGGTTAGATTTCTTTAGAGGAATTTTCAGATTTAATTTTTGATAACATGAACGGGGTATCAGGGTAAACCCTGCTCCTGAATCAACCTCAAATGTTTGTGGAAGACCTTGAATACTGACGGTGACGAAATATTTCGAAGAATCTGCTGGTGCCTTATCATTTTCATAAACATCCACAATGTTATTGATTCCAAAAATTTGGTCAAAGTTCGAATATTCTTCTACCGAGCGCATACAACTCCTTGTTTTACTCTTCGAAGCCATGAGTGTTTTGATACATAGTACTCGTTGTACATGACCTGTTGAGGAACATGAGGTACAGCGAAGTTCATCTGGTTTGGCATTACAATCCTTGACTCTATGTGAATTTGATGCGCACCTAATGCATAAATTATCAATTCCTAGGTGCTTATAGTCAAGGCGTGACTTGAAACGCGGTCGCCAATGTCTTGAGTCATCTCTTTTGCTTTTGGAACGATTCCTTCGCTGAGAAGGATGAAAACTACTCCTTGAAGGGCGTGAAATTTTGTTTATATCTGAAGCAGTTGACGAATCTAATACTGACGGTTGTTTGGATCCGAGCAACCGACTGTCTATTTTGGCAGCTTCAATAGCTAAAGACTTCTTTACTATTTCCTCAAAAGATGTTTAATTTGACTGTAGAATCTGTTCTCTTATTGAATTATCTTTGAGTCCCCTGATAAACAGTGCTCTTAGAAACTTATCGGAAATACTAATTTCACACTTGCAAGGTGATATAAAATCGCAATCACTAACATTTCGACGCAATTGGACTACAAAATCTGCTATTGATTGATTATCTAGTTGATAAAGGGACAAGAATTGATGCTGTGCTACTAACACGTTCTTCTTCGGGCATAAATGATTTTGCAATTTTTGCAACAGTTCATCGTACGGAAAGTCTTTAGGATTTTAAGGAGATAATAGAGAAACAATAAGCTGATAATGATTAGGACGTATTGAATTCAGAAGCATCTGCCTACTGAGTATCTTATCATTGAATACACCTTTCATGGTCAGATAATTTTTGAACCTCTGTCGATACATCTTGAAATTTTCTTTGGAGGCATTGAAATTTTCGAAATTTGGAATTAACATACTTGATACTGGTGCTTGGGATTGTGCTGGCCTGCTGGTAGAGGATATTTGTGAAGTTTGGGCGATCTGCTGAAGTAAGATTTCCTGACTTTTGTTGAATGTCTCCAATAATTTTGCGAACTGCTGTGCATCCATCTCGATTAGCTGGACCCAGTTTCTCTTCAAAAATTGAATGTATTCACACTATAACGGCATATAATTACGTTTTTAAACCTCGTCGCCAAGTTTGTTGTGGCTTTTTATATATTTGCCCGCAATTAAACCACACATTTTACTTAATGTCATCTATATTGTAACTTCATTCTATTATATAGTCATGGAAACAGTCTTACCTGTTCAAGCAATATTGGTAGGTATCTATGGAAATACTAAAATCACTATAGTGGTAATCATGAATCGATATATCTCCGGAACCCTTTGACATTTCTACTTGAAATTTCGCCATCTTATTGTACTCAAAACGATATCATGTCATTCAATTATGAAGGAGATAGGAAAATTCTGAGGTGGTTTTTTCGGATTTTTTCGATTTTTCACCGGAAGTTTCTTGTAACCACTCTACAAATCGCAAAAGTGGTCCGATCGATTTCATTTCAATGGAAATTTCTTTGTTAGAAGGAAGAAACCTTCATTAGCATTGTGCTCTTATCTTCTATCGGAGACTATTATCAGTGTGATGATTGAATCAATACTGACTATTAATACTGTGCTGAATAAAAACTATATAGACTATGTATTCCTACATTCGACGACAGATGGCATCGAGTGGATCTTAGTTGTAATCAGTATATACTGACTAACTGCATACCTCAACCAAATGCCCTGATAACTTGTACCAAATTTATTCGATTTTCAGAATATAGTTCAACAAGCGGGATTGTTGGCAATGCCAATGATCATTTCACGGAAGCGTCAACAGCCAATGCAATTAAAAAGTCATTTCGATCACCACGAAGATTCACAGATGGGGGCAAATTATTTCAGAAAATGGAAATTTCATTGTCGAAAGAAAAAAGCATCCAATCGAAGATTTTCATCAGTGATGTCTTGATCAATACTGATTATTAGTACTGAGCTGGATAGATACTATCCCTTCATTCCCTCCCATGAACATAATCAATAATATTCTCAGGTTATAGTTCAGTGATGACACTAGATACACGAAATCAATCTGACCTGGAATGAAGCATCGTGCAATAGGATGTTATACAACGAATCCCTCAACAAATAATCCTTGTGGTGAAGATTGTTCCCTTTTGTTTTTTTTTCGAAGTGATACTGTGAAGGTCGTTACTGTAGGCATTGGAGCCGATGTTGATTCGTTATTTCAATGAAATTATTTTTCATAATCGGCCGTGAGCGTGAGCGATGCTCTCAGCAGGAAAATTCCTGTGAACTTATGTCCTGCCTGTAGATGCTTCATTTCAAGTCAGATTGAATTCGTGCCCACCGAAAACTAGCATCTATCGACAGGAGGCAACAAATATTCCCAGCGAGCCACTCGTCTTGGCAAAATCTCATGTGGACCCTCATACTCGACTATTGAGATACGTGAAAATTCTTCAAATAATGGCCACACCAAAAATATGAACAAAAAATCAGCCTTCATTATGAGAGGATCCATCATAGTTTCTTCGATCGGCTGCTGATAGATCACCTAACTATACCCAGATGCGAAAACTAGTCCCTTTGCCAGAACCGAATTTGAATGCGCATGTGCCGCATCGTCATGGTTATAAATGAGAATGACTTCGACAAAGATTGGTGTGCTTCGATCTCTTCATTCCACTTAGCCAAATCTCAAATTCTATATTGGTCTGTAACGTTATTGAACTCAATGAAATACTTATTTGTGTTGCTAATATATCAGCATTTCTTTATCATGAATATGCAACAGGAATACTTTCACGATTGCAGCTATATTTTTATCCTCGAGAGCGCCCGATAGGGAATACAACGAATGTCCAAAGAACATCATACCTCCCTTAGGAGAATAGGGAGGGAGGAATTTGTATTGGGATTTTTTCTTTAACTACTGGAGGTTATGAGTTCTCGGGAATACTTCCATAGTGCCAGCATGTGTTTTCAAGAAGTTCTCACAGATGTCAATAGTATTGACATATGACACTGGACAAGAATAGCATTTGCTGGCAGCTATAAGACAGCTATGAGATACAGTTGAACTAGTTGAAGATAGCAAGATGGGAAAAAAGTGGGTTATACAAAATTGCCATAATTTATATACCCTTTTCTCTCGGCCCACCCCTGTAAGAGAAGCTATTCTGAAACGTTACAGAAAAAAAAACAACCTATTCATTAGGACCAGATTTATAGAGGCATCAATAAGATCTTCTGCATGATTATCTATTTATTTCGTAAACTTCGACATGTTGACAATTCTCCGGTCCTGGCTCTTCCCTGTAATATCACGGGTTTTGGACCTAGATTACACTTGTATATCCAACTAATTAACAGTTTAACAACATCAAAATTGGCTTCTACAGTCATGAGATGGGATTTAATTAAATGGAAGAGAAAATGGAAACATGAAATTCATATTAGCAGCTAGGATGGATAACATAATGCCGTAACGAGATACTTATATCTGAATTTATGTGAACCAATTATGTTCTAGTCGGCACTTTCAATTTTCAGAGCATTATTATGTTTATTCCATAGATTCCTTCGAATTTTTTCTCTTTTTTCAAAGAATGGAAATATTAGTATCATTTCAGTATATTTGTTGCAAGGACAAATCAGATGATTCACCACAATATTCCAACTATCACAATAATTTTAATAGTGATTCTAGTGGAGAATTCATTTATTCAAGAGTATGTATCCATTTTACGTGTATTTCATTATGTTAGCGAAACACATCGTGTAAACCGCCTGGTTTTACGAGCGTAAAGTGGCACTTTAACGTCCGCGAACTAGGTACTTCATCACTCGACGTATAGGTAACTGGTAATATATTATTCAGGACATGTTTCTGTTGTGATGGTTCATTTTTTAATATCAAAGTTCTCTTGATATATCCGAGATGCAAAATGATTTGTTCGAAGACGAAAAATTTTTTTTTTCACCACTAGCTATAAAACCTACCATCATTTACTCCTTTTGAAGGCTCAAAATGTGTTTTCACTACCAAGGCAGTATTTGTCATTTTATGAACCACTTGTCAATAAATACATATATCTGCTTAAATGAACCCGAATGCATTGTTCTGATCAGATATTCGTAGAAATGGCACTCAAACTAGTAGGTATTTATCAATAACGACTTGTCATATGCTGTCATAGTCATGGCAAAGTATTGAAAATAAGTGTCGTCATGGTGACAATAGGTCCATATTCCGGTTTCATATAACCATTGTCGATCTAAATGAAAACCTAGTAGGCGACCTAGTGCGAGGAGGTATAATATTGTCTGTTCATTCAATCAAAATATGTCTGTCTGTCAAGTGGCGCTGAGGCAGAGAAATTGGAAAGAGCTCATTTGTTTATGTCAAAATAGACCA
The DNA here is from genome assembly GCA_918026855.4 of Phaedon cochleariae. Lineage (NCBI taxonomy): Eukaryota > Metazoa > Arthropoda > Insecta > Coleoptera > Chrysomelidae > Phaedon > Phaedon cochleariae. The sequence continues at coordinate 12,161,309 of OU896710.1, read as the reverse complement.
TATTAGGTTGATATTCTCTTCTTCTATTTTTCTCCAATATCTACTCAACCACAGACGTGCTTTCCATCATTGACGTGATATTTGATAGGAAGACGATGGAGAAGATTCATGTAATCATAAAATCATTTTCTGACAGTTGTCATTAACTTATAACTTCGTCTTTGTGGATGTGTTGAACTTTGTCATCTGAAAACTGCGCACTCCAGAAGGTGAAGGTGTAATTGAATTATCAAGACATGGTTTCTCCAATCCCCATTGTTGTGAATTTGAGCCTCAAATCCTGAGGCATCAATGGGTTCACGCCATATTCATTAGATATCAAGGTGAACTTTTTTTCTTGAATCGCATAATATTTGAAACTTAATGATATTTATCTTTCAGGAATGTGAGTTTTTGAAGTAAGCGAACATGATACTATATATTTCCAACATTTTAAGGGAACTGTTTCTTGCCAATGAAGAATAGGAAACGGTTTTGGAAAGAGATTACGGTTCCAAGTTTGTTCAAGGTAGGAATATATGAATAAAATGGTATTTAACAAGTTTGTACCTATCCTAAAACTAACTAATTATTAGTTTCGGTATGAAATTCACCAAGAACTTTGATTCCTCTAAAAGTTGTTCCATAGTCAAAAGTCATTAAATTCATTTCAGAATGGTACAGGACATTGAAACTAGGGACAATATTTTTATATTTTCAGACTCATCAATGTTGTTTGGAATATGATGCTGAAGAGGAATTCTTGCCTTAAGGAACACGACCTGACGATGAAGAAGCATCTGAGGAGGAAACGGGCATTTGAACAGATATTATAGAATGATAATAAATAATAATAAAGTTCATTCAAAATGTTGACTTGAATATAAATTAAAAAGATACATATTGGTATTGAATATTCCTGTGGGTTAATTTGTGGCAATAATAGACACATCTTCTCATATTTAGTGAAGTTCGTAGCTTCAATAAGATGATTTAATAAAAAATAATCATTGTTTTACTTCAAAAATACTTTACCTATATACAATATTGGTACAATATATATAGTGTTTTCAAACTTACCTGCCAATACATCTGTACAACAATAAACAGGGTATCAGAAGAGAACAAACTATATAGTAGAATAAAAATTGAAATAATTCTTCATAATTATGTACAATTTATTAAAAAAATTGTATTGCCATTCATACATACAAGTTATATTCCAATAAAAAATTCTAAATATCCCAGCATCTTGACAAAGAACCCTGAACAATAGAATACCATATATCTGAGGATGATTCCTATATCTTGAAATCACTTTACTCTAGTGAAATTCTGAGTGGCTCACTACGAAAATGGTCCTGAGTGTGCTGGAGTGGAATATCACAATCATGTTCCTCATCATCTAATTGATTGCTTGAGAAATAAATGAATTGAATATACATTGGGGTGTGTATAATTTGCAGCCTAGAATGAAATGCTGGGGACTGGCAAATCGTTGTTCTTACTGCTTATCTGGATTCAGCTCATCGAACTACAGGATGAAAAGTTTCTGATTTGATTCACTGCCCCATTTTCTTGTGTGTTTTTTCATAAAATCTTGTGAACTGGATATTTTTGCAGCTCGACTTTCGAGGAGGTACCTATCTATAAAAAATAAAATGATATTTTGTGTTTGGAGCAGAATATCCATGAGACATTGATGAAATAACCAGATTGAGTTCTAACCTTAGTGCTTCTATATATTTATTTCAGATGGTAAATTTTCCATTCTGTTCTCGAACATCATCATATCCTTCTGGTACATTCCTTCTGAACATTACTCACATAATGATTTCTAATGTGATACTTCCACATCACTCATAGTTTTTCGTTTTTCAACTGAAAAGCTATTAATGTAAGTACTCTCTTCGCTGTAGGTAGGTACCTGAAATTTTCAAGTATATAGTGATTCCGATTTACATCACTAAAGAAATGTGTTCACTGCAAATAATGGAATTTCATGAATTATATAGTATAACTTGTCAAAAATATAGAAGGAAATAAGCAGCCCCTACCTTTCTGCTTGGCTTGCATGTCGAAAAAGTGTAATAGCACTATTGAGTTTCCGAAGTTTCCACAGTTCCAACTCAATTTCAAGTTGCATCATGAATCATACTAATACAGCATTGCCTAAACATGCCTAAACATCTTCCTGCTTCCATTCAAGTATAGGTAGATGGTTTTCATACTTGATAATATCCTTCGTGATAATGTTTCATTTTCGGGATTCCACATGACAGATTTTTATTTACAAACTTGACAGGACCCTGAAAAATGTTACGGTTACGAATAAAAAATGAATAACTTAGTTTACTTAATTCACGTAGATGTCTCTGAACTACATATTTTCTTCATTTGTCTTTTCAATGAACAGACAATATTATAGCTCCTGCCTACTAACTACCTAACTAGGTTGTCATCCAGAACGACAATGATATAACTGACATGATTGAAATATATTGCTAGTGTTGGAAAAAAATTAATCTAAACCATGGTAGTAGAGGATATCATTACCACGGACCTTATACCTTGGCTGATGCCTCGGGATATAATCTTGGTCCCAGGGTAATGATGATATTCTTCACTACCTTGGCGTATTAATAACTATTTTGTGATGACATGAATTGACAGAAAAAAATAATCTACTCCTATTTCCAAAAATCGATTGAGTAACCATGGTAACAGTGTTTTTTTGGCGTATCAGTTGCAGGGAGAAATGAACGCCTTTTCATCCGAAGTGATATTGAGCGAGCTGTGATCACTCTGATGGTTCCAGACTAACCGAAATGATGAATTCTTCATTGCGGTAGAAAGGTACCTAAGCTCAACCATGCATACTAATAATTATGGTTCGAATCAGAGTATGACCAACGATGGAAGTATGGGTTCAGTTGGCATTTCGTTGCGAGGTTGAAAAAAAACCATTGAGTATATGGGAAAAACCCCAAGCACTCCAGATCGGTGTTCAAGACAGGATTTTTTTTTATGTTCTGGTTCCCACGAGAAGTAATATCCTGTAATGTTCAGAGAACATCGTTGGAAGAAAGAAAAATGAGGAAGGAATTGGTGTTCTCCTTGAATTTCTGAATGTTTTATTCCTTGGGAAACACCTCCCTTGGCAATGTGTTCCAGTCTTTGGAAAAAGATGTTCTGCAGGTCTCCAAAGTGACCACGAAGGGTTGCGAAGCCTCAACTCGACGAGTTATTCTTGTGGGGACTGCCAAGGAGGGAACAATCAATGATATTTCAGCAGAGTCCATGGAAATATCTATGGAATAGAGCCAGATCGCCAGATCACCAACTTTTTTTTACGGTGTTCCAGAAAAGTGAGTGAGTTTGTGAGCGAGGGTGATACGAGACGATTTGCCCTTTTTTGGACAGAATCCAACAGATTCACGGGTATGTTTGGGTGCTGCACTCCAAATATGGGAATAGTATTCCAGGACAGGGCGGATCTGTGCCTTATAAATCAAGAGCAGCTTATTGGAAGTGGAATAGCTCCTGTCCCGAAACAGAAAACCAAGTTTTTGAGATGCACTTTCAGCAATGGATCTCACGTGATTTTTCCAAGAAAGCTCATTGCTTATAGTGATCCCAAGCATTGAAATGGATGTCTTCAAAGGTATGGTTACTCCTGACAATCTCATGTTGGGCACAGTGAGATCGGCTTTCCTAGAGAAAAGGCATGCTTGTGTTTCGTTTGCATTGAAATCTACCAAGTTATTGGATCCCCATGCGAGAATTGTTGCCAAGTCCATATTTATGTTGTCAACATTTCTCCCTCGTTCGTTTCTGATTCGCCTGGCTGGAATTGGAGCCCTTGAAGAGAAGGCGGTATGGAGGGTACTATCATCCGCGAAGCTGTGTACTGGACATGATGTTGCTTCCAAAAAATCGTTGATATGCAGTAGAAATAGTGTTGGTGCTATAATTGATCCTTGCGGAAAACCAGCATTTATGATAATAGAGTCAGATGAAACTCCGTCGAACTCTACATGGAGACTATGGAGAGACCTGTTTGGGAGAAAACTAGCTAGCAGAGATTATAGCTGGGGAGGCAAGCCATAAGATGGAAGCTTGGCGAGGAGGCCGTGGTGCCATACTCGAATGCTTTGGAGATATCAAGTGCCAGGGCTAAGGTCCCACTATATTTCCCAAAATATTGCTGTCATATATGTGAAACGTGAGCGAGCAGGTCACAAGTTGATCTCTGATGACGGAAGCCATATTGCCTATCGTTGATAATACCAGAATGTTCCAGGTATATCAGGAGCTCGATTTTGATAGCTTTCTCCATGATCTTTGAAATGAGTAAGTAAATGTACAAAGTATGAAATCTTATATAGAACAGACGACTGAAATAAATATACAGATATTCACAAATGCAATATATACATGAGAGATTTCTCACAGCATTTCCCTGCCAGTGATGAAGCTCAGGAATAGCTTCAGGACGCAATGCAGTGGTCTGATGTGCATGGTGCAGGTTGCACTGCGGCTTTTTGATGCAGCTCTGGACAAGCTGTCGTACAGCTGCTGCTCAAGCAGGTGACAGGATGTATGCATGCAATGTCTCGCAGGTGAGTCGTACCTGCCAAACTTGCTGAAAGTTTGTACAGGTGTGTTGACGGTATGCTCAAAACGGCGGATACAGTGCATGCTCATGTAGAGGCTACCTCAAGATATCAGTAGCGTCTGGGGAGTATACTTGTCATAAATTGAAGAATGGTGGGGGGAGTGCAACGTTGCTAGTTATCGCTTCTTTCAGAAATACTGTTCATTTAGGCCGACTAAGGTTTAAAAAAAAAGTGTTTAAAAGTGTTTTTAACCGCCAGCTTAGTTGCAAAGCAACCCTCGAAAGTCAGAGACTTGTGTGAGTTAAGAAGACGAAGGTTAGATGATTAAAAAAATGTGGTGTTTTTTTATATGTAGGAGGAATATATTTTAGCTCGACACATGCTTCTATTTGTTAGTCGGATTAGATAAAACAACAATTATTCTGGAGAATAAATCCATAGTGATTCATACATATTCTGGTCATCTTGTCGAGTGCTTTAGCTCTTCAATATGGGAATTTTCAATAATGTTTGGGCAATGTTGCAACACCGCTTCTTCTTGGTGTTTCTTCAACTTGCTCATGGAAGTGCCCCAAATTTCAGGGGGCTCTTTACTTTTTCACTATCAACCATAAAACCCATCTATAGGGGTTTTTCATGTCTATCTCCCAGGGAAAGCAATTGACCATTTTTCTTTGATAATGTATATTCAATTCTCTACGGTTATTAGATAAAAGATTTCTGTCACCTTCATGACTATGTAATTTCTTATTATTAGGCTGATGATGGACATATGTATGTCCGAAAACATGTTCCCTTGATGTGATTATCTACAATGAACCCGTGAGTTTTCACAATAAATTGTCGTGGAGATGACTCTATCATGAGGCAAATAGATTGAATGATCCAACAAAAGTGAGAGTATGGACTGTTTTTGAAAAATGATTATTAATTTTTGCCTTCATGTAGTCCTTTTATTTCGGTCCTGTTTTAGAGAAGAAGTACTTATAGGTATATTTGCTATAACTTATCATAACTATCAATTATGCTTGCTCAAGTGTTTGTGTTTTGGATATTTTTGATACTTTTTCCCAATTGATTTGATAGGAATAATCATTTCATATTATCATTTTTCAATCCACTATCCTTAAGATAGCAATCCCATCAGGAACATCATTTGGGAAACCTGATTGCTGTGGAAGATTTGATCATTTGTATGCCATTTTTCATATGATATGAATACATAGTAGGTAATTCATTTTTTATAGAGTTAGGTGACACATTCTCGCTGCATGTTCATAAGTTGAACAACAACGAACTCGTAAAAATGTAACATTTCGTGTTCCAATTTTGGATGTTCAATTATCAACAGTAATAACATCATGGTGGTAATTTTCTGAAAACTGATAAATCATTGTCGCTATACTAAATCTCACGAGTAGACAAAATTCGCGAGTGGGATATCTCTTAATCTTGTTGGAATTATATAAAGAAAAAACGAAGAAAAAACCATCACGAATGTACACTACACTGTTTTACCACTAACCAAACCGATTTTTTAACGCCTCGACACGTGTTTCGCTAACTATGTTAGCATCTTCAGGAGAAGATTAAAACTAAATATCCTATTCTAGTGTGCTGCTTATATACTAGGTATATGTTCACCTAGCTGTGAAAAATACTAACCGTCAAGTTAATATTTGTCATGGTTGAGTTCACATGTTAATCTTAATTTTTATTTTACTAAACTATATAGAGGGCTCTATGGAATAGGTCCATTATCCTTATTCATTACTCTATTACTATTCTTGAATATCTCTAAGCTTTCATATGCGTCTAGTTTTCTAATGTTATTAACTTGCTTAACTAATTTGAGGTTAGTAATATGTGTGTTATGATTGTGATTGAACATATGTTCGGCTACACAAGATTTATCTAACCTACCATATTTTAAATGGGCTATGTGTTCTTTGAACCTTGTTTTTATGGGTCGCCTGGTTTGGCCTATATATGTTTTATCACAATCATTACAACTTATTTCGTATATTCCCGACTTTTCAAGTGTGTCCACTTTATCTTTCGGATTGCCTAATAAATTGCCTAATTTTGACCCAGACTGATAAACGCTTTCAAAACCTAAGTCTTTGAAAACCTTATCAAGTCCCTTCGTATACTTGGGATTGTACGGGATTGGGATTCTTCTAGAGTTCTTTTTATCCGCTTGAAAAGTCGTAGAATATCGAAGTGTTGACTTAAATAAATAAAATAAGTTGTAATGATTGTGATAAAACATATATAGGCCAAACCAGGCGACCCATAAAAACAAGGTTCAAAGAACACATAGCCCATTTAAAATATGGCAGGTTAGATAAATCTTGTGTAGCCGAACATATGTTCAATCACAATCATAACACACATATTACTAACCTCAAATTAGTTAAGCAAGTTAATAACATTAGAAAACTAGACGCATATGAAAGCTTAGAGATATTTAAGAATAGTAATAGAGTAATGAATAAGGATAATGGACCTATTCCATATAGCCCTCTATATAGTTTAGTAAAATAAAAATTAAGATTAACATGTGAACTCAACCATGACAAATATTAACTTGACGGTTAGTATTTTTCACAGTTGGGTGAACATATACCTAGTATATAAGCAGCACACTAGAATAGGATATTTAGTTTTAATCTTCTCCTGAAGATGCTAACATAGTTAGCGAAACACGTGTCGAGGTGTTAAAAAATCGGTTTGGTTAGTGGTAAAACAGTGTAGTGTATTATCGTGCCAAAGGTTCCAGTCTTCGATATATCACGAATGCTATTCGGCGTGATTATTTTTCAACTATTTCGCACAATGCTCTGCAAAAACGAACATTTCACAGCCACAAACTTCGATTTTAAGTCATTTCTGTCGGATCAGACGTGTTCTTCGAGCAAAACATCCTTTTTAAACAATAATCCAAACGTGGAGAAATTATCACTGTAATTTGCTACTATCAAATTATCAGTATGATATCAAATTAGCAGCTAGAATTGAGCAATGATATTGGTTGAAACAATGAAAACATCACATTCTGACATGCGGAAATAATAATCACAAAAATGCAAAATATATCTGATGAATATAGTTTTCAGAATTTTTTTTATATTTGTTGCCAAAAAATAGCATGCGAAATCATCACTGAAAAACAGCTATAAATATAAAATTTTCTATGCAAAACTGGATCAAGAATTTATTATTATATCAAGCACTTTTCACCGTGTGCGCCACTGGTACAGGGAGAATCAGCTGTTGCTATCTTTATTTAGCATGAAATGAAATGAACACTTCAGATGTTGGTTCCAAACTGAATTTCCGTTTGTTGTATGATCGAAGGGCCTGGCACATAAACTACTAACTATATTATATATACATGTCAAAAGTCACCATTGTCGGATTCTCTATTACCATCCTCATCCAAAATGGACTAGCCGCGTTTCCTTGTTAAAGACAGCCTAGAAAAACAAAATGATCACCAATAAAATTCACATAAAAATGAGTTAAGGAAGAAACGTGAGTATTCCGTTTTCTGTAATCCCAAGGCAGCCTTAGAGTGTCTATAAAAAGGGGTAAGGATATATTTTTTAATGGAGAACTGTCCAAGACGACGATTGTTTTTACAGTTTTCGATCTGTGTGGATTTATCTTTCCTTCATTCACTTTGAATTGTAAAGTGAAGTAGTAAAAGTTGGTTCTTCTTGGCTTCCATTGAAATGCGAGTCGTTAGATAAAAGCACGCTTTCAACTGATGATGCACTCACGTTACTATTGCTTCAAATAAAAATGTTTTATAGTAGAAATATATCTATTGTCTACCAATAATATATTTAAAGGGGCAATATGCTCTATGAACGTGAACGTGAACTATGCGCAATCACTCAACCAATGTTTTTCTTCTTCTGTTATCAAAATGCTTTACACATTCATAAAAAAAATTGTATAGAATATGAAGGATCCACTACCATAATTGACTCTAATTTATTAAGTGCTACCATTTATGCGCTTTTACTGCATGAAAGTCGTGGAACTTCACTTAATCGTTACCTACTTTTCACCTGTGGAAAGTGCTATGCTCGAGAAGGCTACATAATTTCCAGCAATACTTTGATTTCTCATCACGAAAATAAAGATACCCTAACCTCATTAATCCAAATTCATGACGAAAAGATTTTCTGAATAAATGTTTATCGTTGGATTGATATTATTATTCTTGTAGATCGAATCGATTTTATTACACTTGTTGTAATTGAAATGATAGATCGAAGAAAATTGTGATTGACGTAATTATTTTTATTGTATCATCTTTTTTTTTACATGTCACCTATAACAACAACTCATATACGGGGAGTTTCTAACTCGTTATCTATGAAATCTCTGAACATAACTGCCCCCCTTGGAACTACAAGGTTTCAATAGGATATATACAAAATTTCAGTGTGAATGAGGTTTCAATAGGAAAATTACGAAAATAGGAAAATTACAAAATTCCAGTGTAACTGCCTGCTATAGAAAATGAAGCAGAATTTCCAGCTGCTTGCAATGCAATTAAAAATAATTTTTATGTAGATGATTTTTTAGGTGGCGCAAATATAAAAAGAGAGCTTTCAATTTTACATCACGATGTTAGTACTATTTTGGAAACTGGTGGTTTTCAATTAAGAAAATGGTTATCGAATGACAAAGAATTTTGCAAAAATTTCTATTTTGACGATAAAGTAGAATATAGCATTCTGCAAATAGGTGAAAATGAAGCAAATAAAACTCTAGGTGTACAATGGAATGCTAATTCGGATACAATTCAATACTGTGTTAAAAACATTGAGTCTAAAGGAAAAATAACGAAACGACATATTCTTTCAATGATTAGTCAGATCTTTGATCCACTTGGCTTGCTTGGACCCTTAATAGTCAGTATAAAATTACTTATTCAAAAACTCTGGCAAAAGCCAAAGTAGGTTGGGACGATGCCATTCCTTCGGAACTCATCCTTTTGTGGAACAAATTTTACAATGAACTGCCAATAGTAAATGATATTACAGTGCCTAGATTCATTATACTTCCTGATTATTCAAAAATAGATATCCATGGATTCAGTGATGCAAGTGAAAGGGCATATGGCGCGTGCGTATATGTAGTTTCTGAAGATTTAGGCGGTAATCGACTCAGTTATCTTTTATGTGCCAAATCTAGAGTAGCTCCGATTAAACAAATCACATTACCAAGACTTGAGTTATGCGGAGCACTTCTATTAGCCCAACTTGTTCAAAGAATCAAAGATTCAATGAAGATTGATTTCAATAACTTTTATTTCTGGTCTGATTCCACAATAGCTATTTCATGGATAAAGGACGAACCAAATAGATCACATACATTTGTAGCTAATAGGGTGAGTGAGATACAGAGATTAACTGATGTTGAAAACTGGCATCATATCTCGTCAAAGGACAATCCAGCTGATTTGATTTCACGTGGAATGAATGCTAAAGATTTATATGGTTTTAAATTTTGATTTTTAGGTCCTGAATGGTTGATTGATAACGATTTAATAAATAAAATGAAAAATAAACAATTTCAATGTCCAAATGATTTGCCTGAACAGCGTAGTATTATCATTGCAAATACAGTACATATCGAACACTTCCAAATTTTTGACAGATATTCTACTTTTATCAAACTACAGGGGGTTTTTGCATTCATTTTGAGATTTATTTTCAATGCAAGATCATCCCCAAATAACCGAAAATTAAATACATCACTGACTCCAATCGAGTTAATTCCAAATCGACCTCACATATCTGTTCAATTTGAGATTGAATTCCATTAAAAGCATCTAAAAGAGGTTCAATTCTTTGTAAACGAGCATTTATCTCAACCTTAATATGATCTTGAATGGGTTGTATGTCATCAATGACAGAATCAAAATATTTCTCTGCTCTAGTTAACGAAGATTTCATCAAACCGCGTTGAAATCTCAACTCTCCTATATCAACCATAGTACTTGTACAAAATGAAATGTATTTTGAAATTCGATTGACCACAAATATTGATATGTCCACGCAAATCTCTTACTGAAGCGTCTCGAAATGAAGTTCTAGATGATCTCTTCTATATTGTATTGAATAATTCCTTACGTGACCCAAAATTGTCTTGGGCTGGCGTTCTAACTCAGCTCCTTCGCTTGAAGACTTGATTATGAAGAAGTAGAATCAGGCTTGCTTTCTTCGTAGAACCATATTTACCATATATCTGACTATCCGGCTCGAAGGACCATAAATTATGTTGTAATTGAAATGATAGATCGAAGAAAATTGTGTTGACGTAATTATTTTTATTGTATCATCTTTTTTTTTACATGTCACCCATAACAACAACTCATATACGGGGAGTTTCTAACTCGTTTTCTATAAAATCTCTGAACAACACTTCTATTGGGTAAAATTCTTGTAAGAATGAGTGAATGCAAGAAAAGATTGAAGCTTATTATTTCTACTGTCAGTTAGGTTCTTGCACAATGAAATCTGGCCATGTCATCGTGATTCTCTTCTGTACATCTAACGTGCTACATTACTTTTGCTTACTGTTCATTTTATCGTTTTCGCTATATATGTACCAGAAAATTAATTGGTTCCTGTAGTTTATTTCTTTCGGGTTGAGTCGAAAAACAACTTTATGTTGATACTGCGCCATTTCGTCATTGCAGTTTGAGTTTGATTGTGTATAATATTTTGTTATTTTGTTTATTGTTGTTCTGCAAATGATGAATAAATACGTATTATTATTATTATTATTATTATCATTATCATTAGATGCGATTCTATAACCACCAATTCAGACAGGGATTTTACTCAGGTAGCGACGGTAGCGATTTAATTAACGTTCTAAAATTCCACCAGAATATTTCTTTCTCGTTTAAATATTGACTTATAGATTATCTCGAACTATCATTGACCATTTCTCTGCTAGAAATGAATATATCCCTACACCCAATAGTCTTGCTACTACCTGAATATTCACGAGTTCAATGATGATGGGAAAAAAATTTTTCATTACCTCCGTACGCCAACCAGGAAGGTATGTGCTCAAAAAAATTGCAAGCAATATTTGTGGACAGAGGGGAGATAATCAACTTGATTCAACCAGTAAGTACGTTTACCTCGTGACCGTCCTGTCGTGGTCAGAAACCTCATTTCACTACAATGACATTTCCAGCTTCGAAATGCAACGTCCAATAAGTGTCCACCGGCTCTTATAAGCGTTCGTTGCGGTCTGCCGAAGCTACCGCAGGAGGTTGGCAAACAATTCGGGAATGTCGACAAGTGGCAGGAGGGTAAAGCGCGCTGGGACAATCGAATGGAAATTCGAGTTGTCGGAAAACGTCGTGAATTCGCAAACTGGGATAAGAACTGTCGAAGATGTTACGGTTTTCTCGCAGGAATCTGCGACTCGTAAGAGTGTTGAGGGAATTGTGTGCCGTCGAGTTAGTAGACTAAAACTTCGCGAAAATTTCCGTTCGCAGGATATTCACATTTTTTATTCATTCTTATCAGGAAACTGCCCATACAGCACATGACATCCATTGGACGTCCATTTTAGGTTCATTTCAATTCCAAACGTCCATGGACATTGAATGGACATCCAATGTACGTACAAACATGGATTATCATTGGATGCTTCAAATTGTATGTACAGTGGGCGTCCACTCGATGTCCAACCACGCATGTACGTAGAATGTACATTCATTGTACTTATAAAGATGGATGTACAATGTTTGTTTCAAAATAACCGTCCGTTGGACATCCATTTTATGTCAACTCAAGGACTAAAACTCTCGTGGACGTTTGATCAACATCCATTGTACGTACAGAGACGGACGTACATTGGATGATTCAAATTAAACTTACATTGGATGTCCATTTAACGGCCATTCTGAGTTCAAGCGTTAATGGATGAAGAATGAATATTATATTTATATGTATATAAATAATTGTTTAAAGTAAATGTCTGTATGAAATCATTTCAAATCTGAAGGTTTATGGACGTTGAATGAACGTACATTGTACGTTCAGAGATGGACGTAGACTATTGATTTTTCAGCCACGTGGAGGGGAGGCAGAAGGTCAGATAGGTCGGTAGAGTAGCGGTAGCGTCTGGCGTGATTCTGATGCCATTGCATTTCAGTTGGTGAATGACCGTAAACATGATGTGTCGTGTTTGTGATGAATTGTGGAATGCTGAATATTCAGGACCAGATCATTTGAAGTATGCATGTTCGAATGTGACTTGATATATTATCTAATATAGTAATAATCTTATGCTTTATCATCCTACAGGTTGTTATTGATTTTCAATAGGCGGCTTGATAGAAGAAGTACCTAAGTATATAGCAATGTAAATAAGGCTTCATTCACCAGTCAGAGTTAAGCTGAACAGGATTTGGGGTATAGACAATCGATTTCTACCTATATAGCAATTTATAATATTTCTCTTTTTTTACAGAAACAGGAATTTGAAGTGGACTGAAGAAGACATGAATCAACAATATATTTATATATATGCAATCGACACCAAATATATATCTCAATGAAAGAATTTATATTTGCCACCTACTGATTTTTCATCATTTGATTCCCAAAGATGAGCATCCATTATACACCCACATGTAAACATCCAATGTGCGTCCAAAGTGGTGTCCTCAAGACATCCAATGGACTTTCATTGGACGTTTAACGTCCAATTTGGTACGTCCAATGGATGCTCAGACATGTACATCCATTGTGAGTCCAAATATGAACATCCACTGTACATCCACATGAAGACATACACAGTACGTCCAAAGAGGTGTCATCAGGACATCCAGTGGACGTCCATAGGATGTTAAACGTCCACTCCAGTACTTCCATTGGACATCCTTACGATCCGACGTGGACATACATTGTACGTACATTGGACATACATGTGCTGTGTGGGTGAGAGTTCATGACGAAAGCAGGTCAACGATGTCAATGGAGAGCTTGCTGAAATCAGGTACAACCTAGGTAACCTACAACCCAGTTGAATCAGACGTCACCAAAAATCAAGAATGTATTTTCTCTAGGAAGGTTAAACCCAGTCTGCCTGATATCTCAATTCGAATTATTGTACCAACTTTACTGTCCCTAATAACACAATTATGTCCCATGGATACCCTTAGGACGTTCCGTCGGGACATTCAGGACGTCCATAGGACGTTCGAATTTGGTACCGTGGATGTCCATTGGACGTCTGTGGGACGCACAAATGTCCCACTTGGGGACCAACTAGGGACGTCCTTGAGGGATGTCCCTGGGACAACTATCGAATACCTAAATCCTACAGTATTCCTCATCAAGCACCACAGAAGACATCCTTAGGACATCCATAGGACAACCTATCAGCAACGCTGAGGGATATCAATTGGATGTCCATAGGATGTCCCAGGGACGTACGAAATATTCTTGAATTTGAATTTTTCTGGGTCCCTCTAGGACCAGATCTTGCATAACTGATTAGGACATCCAGTTGAGTTGATGGTCCGTAGAAGGTCCCCAAAATATTTCCCAGGGACGTCCAATAGACTTACGTGAAGGACATTGACGACGAGTACTTATGGCCTACGAGCAATCATTCGTCAGCGAGGTGTAAGTTCACGTCCTCGTAGGGACAACAAATTGAAAGTACCCACTGAGACGTCTAAAGGACGTTATTTCAAGGAAATTGGAAGAGTACAGTTCATGTAACAATTGGGACATCCGATGGATATCCCTAAGGGACATTTGAATTGTTATACGATCCTAGAAATATTAAGGGCGTCTGTGCAGAGATATTTGAAGGAGTGAACCATTAGGGACATTTCATGGTTGTTCATAGAAGGGACATTCTATAAGATCTGGAGTCATGCCAGAATATGTACTACTCGGGACATCCGATGAATGTCCCTAAAGGAACTTTTAAAATCATATCCCATCAGGAACATGCCAAGGACGTCCTTGCATGGACATTCTACAATATGTACCACGTGGGACGTCTGAGGGATGCCATTTCTAGGACATTTGAAATGATGTACCAGCTGGGACATTCCGTGGACGTCCTTGCTCGGACATTGCATGAAATGTACGGGATGGGACGTCCCAAGGACACTTATTTTTGGTTCGGGACATTCGGACATGAATTGTACCAAAATGAAGACGTCCCTAGGACGTTGTGTGCTATTAGGGGTAGAAGTCCATGTTATCTCAGAGTGGAGTGGAGTAGTTGAAATATAATAAAAACTCTCCAAGTCGTCTCCACGTTCAATTCCAGATTCAAGAAGGCAAGGACATGTTTCGGACCCAAAAGGTATTCATCATCAGCCAGAAAAAAATTATTGTGGAGAAGAAAAAGGCAAGAACATGGTTATAATCAGCATGATGCAACAATTATTGGAACATGTTTATAGCTTTGAATGAAATTTGGAATGAAGTAATGATAAGGATAGCTGTTTACTTCATTTCAAATTTCATTTGAAACTATAAACATGTTCCAATATTCACCATGCTGATTATAACCATGTTTTTGGCTTTTTCTTCCACACAATATTTTTTTTCTGGCGATGGATACCTTTTGGATCCGAATCATATGCCCCCCCCCCCCCCCACCCTTCATGAATTTGGAATCAAACGTTGTGGAGACGACTAGGAAAGTTTTGACTCGGTTTTCATTATATCTCAATGTACCAAATGTTGTAGTTTGAACAAAATGATTTATTAAAATTTCTCGTAGCAGAGCGCTTTTGACGATACAGTCATCATTAGTGCTTACCTGTAAGTGAGTAATCAGCTTTAAGCTATTGAAAGACATCATGTTATCTGAATCTAAAAAATGTTAAATTTGAACCAGAAAATGAGTTGAAGTGGGGCTACTTACTCGCCAGGTGGACAAAAATTTTTTCCATAAAAATATCTTTGGTCCTGCTCATCGTAATAAATATTATGGCTGAATACGGTACGAAAATACCAAAATATTATTGGAAAACTGTTCGGTGGATGTAAACAATATGAAAAATCGAAAATGACTAAATTGATGAATAGAAAACCAAATCCCCAAGGAGCAGTTGGATTGGTCTTATAAAAACCTATCCAACAACTCACTCAGTAATATGGATAATGAAATTGCAACAAGTCAAAAAGTGAGTACACCAGGCAAACCTTATTGAGCCTAATGAGAGCTCACTTAAATTATCGAAAATGACTAAATTGATTAATAGAAAACCAAATCCCCAAGGAGCAGTTGGATTGGTCTTATAAGAACCTATCCAACAACTCACTCAGTAATATGGATAATGAAATTGCAACAAGTCAAAAAGTGAGTACACCAGGCAAACCTTGTTGAGCCTAATGAGAGCTCACTTAAATCAGTCCAGATGGAATCAAAAGTTGAGGAATTCTTTAAATTTCTCGACAAATTCGACAAACTATTTAACAAAAAAAGTTTTGAGAATTCTGATAGTGAAAAAATGTGTATCATTCTCAGTGATCTTGTCGAACCTCAAGCCTCTACCTGCGAAAGAAGTGAAAGTCTAATTAGAACTTTCTTGACCTTCGAGAATGGAAAACCGAGAAACCACTCAGACTCTGAAATAGAAAAGGAAAAACTATGGATGTTCTCAGTGCTATTGAAGAAACTGCTTGGAAGATAGTGTTCAAACTGCTGTTTTGGATATCTAATTGAATCATCATTGAGAAGATTGGAGTCTTGAAAATTCTGTGGAAAATCATTTTTAATTTCGCTATTTCAACCGTCTATGAAGTGGAATGTAAGATCTGTTCAAATTCACCTGGGTATTCAAACAATAGTCGATGTTGTTTTGTGATTCTTTCCACCAGAGGAACCAGAAGTGAACAGGATGTTGTTCAGCAAAGGGCCACATCTCGTTAGAAGTTCAATTATTCACAGACTTCTTATCATCACAAGGCCATCATCTAATTTTCAACTGATGGTCACTTTGCAGAGGAAAATCACCGGCACATTAACAATACCCCGGCATCGTCACTTTCCTAGACTTGCCTGCACTGGCAACTGACTTTTGTGAAATGCATCAGTTTGCAGCTGCCACAGAGATGTATCTATCCTTCAACTTCATTAAATAGACTGACACTTGTGGAAGAATAAATCAAGATACCTACATTATATCGCAATTATGTATTTCGAAAGCTCATTCTCAGAGACTAAATAGAATAAATACCAAAATCGTTGTTTTCGGCAAGATTGAAAGCAATGACCTTGAATTGAAACAATCCGAATTTTGCAGAAAACTCGGTGTTTTCATGCACCTTGGCCTCAAGTTTGATTACCATGTGAGTCATTTATTAAGGAATAAGGACATAATCCAAGCCTGACCTATCATCGGATATAGAAGGATATCCTGATATACATCATTATTGACATCTGATATACATGACAAATTGACTTGTTAGCGTGATTGGTACACAGTCTCCAAGCACATTACTTTCCAATTCCAAAAATGTTTTTCATATGTCTGCACACGTTTTCAATATCTTATCTGCCAAAGATAGGTCCGCCCAGAGTATCAACATATTATACAAATCAAACGCCATAAATCTTTATACAAACATAATAAGAGACTTTTCTTTCAGAAGAAATATTCTCGAATTTATCATGCTTATGAACAAAATTGAAAATACATTGAGAATTCTTATTCTTGCTGATTAAAAAGTATATGAATTTTTTTCCACACCCTGTATGATACAAGGTACAACTGACATATAATATGAAAAATACCAACTCCTAATGAGTTAATCAAATTCAATATAGTTGAAATTCAATATTCCTTATTTTCATTTCAATTTATCATCATATCATTATTATTATTGTTGAAAAGGAATAGTCTCAGATATAATTATGAACACAAAAAATAAATCCGAAATGAGTTTTATCCGAGTTAATTGATATAACCTGTTTGTGAGAGATATAATTCCCATATCACTGATACGAATGATTTTTTTGTTTTGAGTTCCAAGCTCATCAAGATCAAGAGTTCATACAAGTATACATCTCCTATACATTTCAATTTTCATTTCAATACTGAACACACCGAGAGAAGTCCAGTTATACATGTCTCTATTTAAAAACTTCTTATAACCGCCAAATGAAACATTTCAACCACGAAATGTCATCTGATGAACGTGAAAAGTTCACCTTTTCAACGTGAAACAGGTCACCCTTTCAAATCACATATTTTTGTTTCGAAAAAGGTTATCTTTCAGATTCGAAATGGGACAAGATAATAGTTAAAAGATGGAAATTTTAAGATAATCATTTAAATCCTAAAAGATGTCATTTCACAGTTATACTATCATCATTTAATTCCATCCCTTCTATCATTTTCCATCTTTGTCATACTCATTTACCTCAATGAGTCATCTCACTCACCTATGAACACTTGTTCGATGAGAATCGTTAGTCGTCTCCGGATTCCTGATATGATAGGACATATTAGCTCGCGGCAGCTCGTCAACTCCTCTTGCAGAGTGATATTTTTTTTTTCGAAAAGCTGAAGTGGTTGAGAGATCTTCTAGAAATATCAGGGACATATTTGTTCATATATCCCCTAAGATTTATTAAGGAACTACAGAATGTTGAACTGCCTCTGGGCGTTATAGTGTTTCCACGATATATCGGTAAGTGTATGTATCGGAATGTCATCCAAATTGGAGAAACTTTCATTTTTTTAACTCAGCTCACTATTCCCTAAGTGGCAACAGCTTGGATTTGAACAGTTTGCTCGGTGATAGATTGTATTGCGTATACATTGTGTCCAAGATGGGGATCTCGAAAACGTCGTAAGGAAAGTCTCTCAATGCTCTTTTGTAAAGCTCAAGTGGCAATAACGAAAAATAAAATAAAACGAAATCTGCGAATGTGAACTCCAATTTACTGACGATACTGTGTAATTACATTTTTGGCCACTATGTTAACTAATAATCCAATGCACTGACAATGAGAACAAATAGTCCGAATTGGAAGCATTTTTGTCCTACACAAACTTGAGATATTCTAAACTGAGTATATCGTCCTTGTGATGCACTTCAATGCCCTGTAGTTCCTCAAAAAAACTTAACTTGGGGGTGAGTATATAAACCAAGTATATATGTCTTCAATATTTCTCGAAGATTTTCAACCCACTCCATTTTTCTGGAGAAAAATCAATCATCCTATAATACTGAAATACCATGCAATCATTTGACTATGAAATTGAAAGCAAATTATATTGATATGAGTATTATATCATTTTTATAATATCACTATTCAATTTTGGAATGCTTTTTATTTGACTATCAAATTGAAACCAAGTCAAATTTATATGGGTATCTTCTCATTTTTATAATATCATCGTATAGCATTGAAATGCTAGTCATTTGACCCCTATATGTGTGTCATTCCATTCTTATATAAGTGATATTTCACAGTTATATGATTTTTTTGAAATGATGTACGTGATTACAGTGAAATGGGAACTATGCTGGCGCCTATTCAATTCAGAAATCTTTTAATGGTTATACAATTTCGTTTAACAGCTAATAGATATTTCTCTCGGTGCATATTGGTGAGTTATAGCTTTATGTCATAATACATCATATAATTATATTCAATTTTAGAGGATTTTTATTTTTCATGCCCTCTTTTTGGATGTTCAACAGATATAATTCAATGTTTGACGTGGCAAAAAGCCAGGAGAGTAGTTGTTGTCTGTTGAATATTCAGAATGATATTATGTGCATATCTTAATTTATATGAAGGAGAATGCGAATTCTCTACTTCAGAAGATTTTGTTTTCAAATTCTTATCGTGTAGATATAATTCAATGTTCGTCGTGGCATATAGCTGGGAAAGTAGTTGTTTTCTGTTGAATAAACCGAGGAAGAATCAATGATGTTTCCATCACATGGAGAATGCGGATTCTCAATGTATTTCTTTATATATATATTCTTTCTTGTGTACATAATTATATCTGAGAATATTCCTTTTCAATACTTTCACCCAATCAAGGGGAAACTTGTTATTTTTATAGACCTCAATCGCAGATTCCTGATTCGGTTTTCTCAATTCAGAATTTATTTTCACGTCCTGTATGATGAATATCAATTTATCGTACATCCAAAAACTATTTTTGTTTTCATTATTCTTAAGTATTATTTCCATTATTATAATTATCAATATCGCTATAATTATCATTAGTATTGTTATCACTGCTACTTTTACCATACTTTTCTGCTGTTTCCAACACATTACAGGTTACATGAGTTAAATCTTGATCCTTTTGGTCACTGTCAGAAGACAAATCATTATTATTATCTCTATCAGGGGATCAAATGAATAGTACTGGTTGAGAATTGCATTGCAAGATAAAAGTTGAATGATAGTGTGTTCAACATGAAAGGTTTGCCGACCTCTCCGCGAAAAATAAAATAACTCACCAGTAAATTGGATAGGTGTGCGAACCTCATTCTATACCTGAAGGTTAAATAGAATATATGGCGCAGTGTTAGTCGAGATTGTCCGTTGGATCAGCCCTAATACCTTTAAGCAGAAGTTATAGAGCTCTTAGATTTCTATTTCTACCACTGATTGTGAAACTACGATCCTATCTACCTTGGGGCCGACCCATATCCTTATTGGAAATAATAAAGCTATTGGAGCTGAGTTGAAACTTATCCCAATAACCAGAAAGTTTCACCTTGGAGCGCCACATTACCAGAAGTCGTTTCAGTAATAATTGCAGGTCGTAATTGGGATAGTGTGTGATATGAAAGGGAGAGAACAGGGAATAGTCTGTCCATTTTTCTTCATCTGATTGAATATCGTTATCATTTATAAAACATTGAAGAGGATCAGTTGAATGCACATTCGTTCTATGAACATCTGAAAATAGCCATTATTGGCCAAGATTCCATTTCGGAAAATCTCAGGCACTGGTATTTGGACCTAGGAACTCAAGAATCCTAGTGAAAAATGAAACTAAAATTGAGATTAACTCGAATGATTTAAAAATAGTTGATGAAGCTAAAAACTTAGGTGTGATTATAGATACAACTTTCCGTTTCGATTCGCACATAAATAGGATGATCCAAAAAGCATATTGCTCACTGAAATTGATTTATGGAATCAGAAAATTTATTACAAAGAAAATTAAAATTATTCTCTGTGAGTGCCTTGTCCTATCAGCCCTCAACTTTGCCGATTCACTTTATGGTCCTAGTCTAACTGTGAGGAATAAACACAAGCTGCAAAAAATACAAAACTCGTGTCTGCACCTCATTCATGGAGTGAGACGCAGACAAAGCATTTCCTCTAAATTAGAGATTACAGGGTGGCTGAACGTGGAGCGGCGGAGGCTCTTAAATTCCGCGTGTTTATTCCACAAAATAATCAAAACCCATACTCCTTCTTACCTCTATGATGAAATAACCTTCAGGAGTGATATACATAACCTGAACGTCCGTTTCAGAGGGTGACTGTCTCCTCCTAATCACTTTCATGAATTCTTCAAAAGGTCTTTTTCATACCAGATCTGACATATATACAACCGACTTCCAACCCGACTCAAGGACATGAATACGAATACATTCAAAGCTAATTTGAAACAAATTTTATTTGAGCAACAGTGTGCCTTCTATGAAAACTTCCATACTGGACTGGTCTAACGTAGAAACGATATGCTCAATGCTCAGTGATTGAATGATTTCATCGAGAATCATATTATAGTCACGTGATATAAAGAAAACGATAGGAACCAATCGCCTCTATACCGTCTTTGAGTTGACGTGATCAATGATATCGTTTAGTTCTATCACACTTTTTCACAATGAAAAAGACAAACTTATAGACGATTATTTTCAAACAGTTGGGCATTGGCCTCTGCCTTACTTTTTTTTTGTGTAAACTTCTATTTATACTTCTTTGAATATCCTTATTCTTTTGGTATCTACAAAGTTCCACCTTTTTTTTTATGAATGTTATGCTACCTACAGCATAATTATTATAGGCTCTGGGTATGTGTTATGATTCACCTACTCTATTCAATATTCCGTTCGCCTATTGTAGTTACAACTTTATAGTAATAAGCATAGTGCATCAAATTTTTTTTTATTGTTCACTTCAATATGTTCATAAAGTACATAGGTTTCCAATGGTTAAGTGTAATAGCAAAGCTACAGTGCCTCGCAGTGTAGATTGGAACTTCGCCATTTGGATACAAAACTAAACTCTTTTGATATATATCTATATCTATATATGTATTTGAATCGATGTATTACAGCTTTGAATCCAATAAAGACATTTATTATTATTATTATTATAACAAAATTTACCAACTTTCTTTTTATTTATTGCAATAAAGTCATATAACCTGTGTGTGAGAGATAATATTTCCCATATTTTTTTTTTGATATGAATGATTATTTTTGGAAGTGTTCAAGCTTATCAAGATCAGAGTTTATGCCAGTATACTGCTCCTATACATTCCAATTTTCATTTCAATGCTGAATATATTGGTGAGTTATATTTTTGAAGGTTGAACCTGGAACAAAAATTCAGAGAATTAAAAGAATTAATAATAAAACGACTCTAGATAAAATAGAAATTGTTAATGAATTCAATAACTATTTCAGTGATTTAGGTAGAAACTATGCAGAAAAGATTCAATCTCCTCAGAACTTCTAAGATAATATACCAAATCTTGAGATTACCATGTATTTATTTCCAACAAGCGGAGAAGAAATTAAAAATACTATAAGATCGTTGAAAAATAGGAAATCTCCTAGACTAGATAATATTAGAGCAGAGATTCTCAAAGAATTGTCAGATGAACTCGCTAAACCTCCAATAACTAACGAATGCTTCAAGGAAGGATACTTTCCTGAACAACTTGAATTGGGACTCATCAAACCGCCTTATAAAAATGGAGAAAAAACAGATGTCGGTAACTATAGACCTATCACGTTAACATCAAATATGAGTAAAATCACAGAAATTATTTTAAAACAAAGAATTGCAAATTTTTTAAGTAAACACAAAATAATATCGGATAGCCAATACAGTTTCAGGGAAGGAATATCTACTGGAGATGCAATAATATGTACATTAATATCTGATATATATGATGGACTCGACAAAAAAAATCCTACACTTTGTGTCTTCGTGGATCTCTCAAAAGCATTTGACAATGTGTGCCATGGAACACTATTGAAAAGGTTGAAGAATTATATAACCTTATAAAAAGTTATTTAACACATAGGGAACAAAAAGTTGTTATCGATGAAATCATTAGTGGAATTAGAACTGTAACCAATGGAGTACCACAAGGTACTGTGCTAGGCCCACTACTTTTCACGGTCTACATCAACAGTCTGCTACATATGGAGACGAAGTGTAAGGTTATTAGTTTTGCTGATGATACAGCGATTTTATATAAAGCTGACAGTTGGGAATCCATGAAAGAAATCGCAGAATCAGATCTGTAAAGATTAAAAGCCTGGTTTCAACTGAACTAGCTGACACTCAACATTTGTAAAACTAAGTACTTGCCCTTTACCCCTCATAGATCTGGACTTCCTGAAC
This sequence comes from Phaedon cochleariae, assembly GCA_918026855.4. Lineage (NCBI taxonomy): Eukaryota > Metazoa > Arthropoda > Insecta > Coleoptera > Chrysomelidae > Phaedon > Phaedon cochleariae. The sequence goes on along the minus strand of OU896710.1, from coordinate 12,138,054 downwards.
TTGGCATATTGAATGTAGATGGTGCATCAAAAATTCCAGAATCGAAATCAATAAAATACGTAGGAATAATAATTGACATACATTCGAAATGTGATCTTCAAACGAAAGCAATAGTGAATGAGCTGGGAGGATTCTCATCTAAATCCAAATATCTTAGTTGTTTAATGGACATGAACCATCTTGAAACCCTGTACTTCTCTTTGATACAGTCACAACTAAATTATGGCATTTTAAGTTGGGGGAGAGTAAATGACTGTCACTTAGAGAGTGTGCTTACTATACAAAAATGGATACTGAGAATAATATATAAGAAAAATATACATTTTCCTAGTGAGCAACTATTCGAAATTAGCAAAATTATGGACGTCAGAGAATTATTCTGCCAAACAATGCTCCAAAATATTCACACAAAAAAATCAGTTGAAATCTGAATATCATGGAAAATGGAAAACAAATCTAATCGCCGTCTCGTCTTATTTGTATCATCTTCTTTCTCGTGTCACAAGATAAAACATCATCAACATATTTTATGTATTCACTTGCAACTCTCTTGTCTATTCTGTGATGCATCGACGTACATTGAAAGTTCATTGAATCCGTCTTCTGGAGCTTTGCTTTTAGGCTAGCTTTGTTCTGAGAACATGCGACTCATCTGTTTACAGGAAGTTCATTAGAAATCTAATCAGTGCGAGATAACTTCACATTCCCGACTCCACTGCTCAAGTTATTATTCAGATTTTATTGTTTGGAATTTGTATTCTTCCCTGTTTTCTCATTCTCTATCGATAATGGAATTATATAAGTCATATTCAACGCAATGTCAACGGTTTGCAGTAAATATCGTAATGTTGAAAGTTTAGCTGACCCAGAAAGTATTTCTTGATGTGCCGATGAGATGATAAATACCTGACAATAAAAGTATCTCAAACATAATTGAAAACGTGCTGAAGTTAATTCAGTTTCAAATCCTATATAAAAAAGAATAACTCTGAACCCCCATATTACGTTTCGGCGGTTTATAGGTCCATTAGGCATAAAATGAAAATAAATCACTCGATATAATCTCAAGGAAGGAAAATTCCCAGAGTTCGAGAATATAATGCAAAGTGAAGTCAGTCGGAAAGGCAGAATAAAACGCACCTGTCTGCCAATTTTAGTGGTAACAAACGCATATTGACTGTCAAAAATATCGGAATTTCAATATCGGAAACCGTTTCCCCCTTTTTATGTTTCAATCGACTCGATATCCTGAAAGTCCATGCTGATTCATAATAGAGAAATATCCTATATTCAGAGCTTTATTCCAAAGTCATCAGAAGACTATCAAAAGACGGAGGAATAGGAATCCATAGAAAATCCACCACAACAAGAACTTTCTTTCAGTAAACACACTGACGTCGAGATAACGTAGTAAAATAACCACAACGGTCTGTTGAAATAACGTTCAATGGAATCTTTTGGTCACGTTGAATCAACGCGAAAAAAATGTTGCTGACATCCACGTCATTTTCAATAATTACAAAAATGTATTTTCAACTACTAATTTCAATGTTAATATCCGTTTGAAACCGGTGGGAACTATTCGATTTTCAAAGAAATTTTGCACGGCAAATGAGCGTGACATATCAATGTTCAAACAAGTTGATAAAAAAATGTATTTCAACATTCACTCCGGATCAATTCTCAATCGTCGAGTTTTCGGATTTTCGAACGTTTCTTCAACAATTCAGTCAGATTATTTTCCGTTATTTTTATGTCTACAATTATTTTTCCAACATACTCATAATTGCTATAAATAATTATTATATCTCACTAACCTGGTATGTTGTCCATGTATTACATTTCCTCAGCTGTTCCACTTTCTTCTTAGTAAGGTGCCGAATATGCTCGACTAGCGTCGGCGAGATGTAAACAGATTGTTGTCTAATGACGATAAACTAACGTTGTTGAAAAACATATATTTTACTTTTTTTCTCTCAACGGCTATCAAATACTCTCTATACTCGATTAATGTTCATTTCAACAAGTCGATTAAGGTTTTGAATAAACGTCAGTTTACCATGAGAACTCTGCCGAATAAATGAAAAGTAGTTTACCATATGAAATACACGTCTTAGAATAACGGTACGGTTCTCAAACTCATTTGAAAATTTGTAGAAAAAGTAGAGGGAAAATGGAACAACCCAATTTGAACATTTACATCATTGTCAGACATTCGGTCTTGTCAGGAGGTGAAGTCATTCTTGTTAACCCTTTAGCGCCGTGCGCTGCCATATGGCAACGCTAGGCAGATGGAGATTCAAATAATTCCCTGACAGTCAAATTTTTAGCTATGAGGGTGGGAGACAGCCCACATGATTCGCAACAGAATCGGTTGAGCACATGCCACCATTTCTTTGTTGTGAGTAAGCTGTTTTGGCCACGTGAATTTGTGAAACTTTGAGCTTATTTGAACTGACGTAAAACATGGACGTCACGTTCGTGTACGTATCATCCTGTTTTCACGAATTCGATTTCGAGATTTTCATTTTCATAATTATGTTGCACATGCTTCAAGTTATGTATGTGACATATTGAAAAAAAGAACGTTTTTTTGTGTGGAAAATTTGCAACAAATATTCGTGTTACCATCTGGCAACGCTCAGCGAATGTATTGACTCTCCGGTCGAGCCAATGGATGTTGAACCATTGGCCGGACGATCTTCTCTTCGGAACACTGCTAATACTTCCATTCTGATATGTGATGGGTCAAATAATTAGATGACTGAGCGGGAAACGACGGAGTTATTCAGCACTTGTCAGAAGAAACCAGGTGGTATGCGTTGTTTTCGAAAGTAAGTGATACTATCTGTATATGGGCGAAACTGATCAGATGGATCAAAATATTATTTATTACCCAATCAGCCAAAGTACGTCTTAAAGGCGTCTTTAAGACGTACATGTCGGGACATAAGTACGTCTTAAACGTCTTAAAGACGTACATATTACGCCCAAGAGACGTCTTCAAGACGTCTTTAAAACGTACATTTTCCACTAATATGAACGTCTTTAAGACGTCTTTTTTAGGTGTTTCTGGTCCATGACCTCAAATTGATCTTTCAAATTACGGAAAAATCACATGGTTTCAGTTAATTTTCACCTGTGCACTGAAGTTAGCAACAAGTGCAGACAAGCAAAAAAAAGGGAAATAAACGACTTCATCAAACGGTAGACACAAGCGGTCACCCATTCAAGTACTAACCGCGCTCTTTGTTGCTTGACTTCGATGTTTATACCATACTTACTTCTTCTGTTACTCTGTTTGTTCCATATATCACATAACAAGCTTTTACCTAGTTAGCATGTCCTTGTGTCCGTTTGTAATCAAAACGTGCAAGTTAAATTTGACTCACTTCAAATCGTCCGATTGATTTGAAATTTGAATTTGGCAAGTAAATATTATTCCGGTGACAATTCGTTGTGATATTATTATTGAATGGAAAAAATCCAATATGGCGGACGATTTTCTCATTGATTATGTTCCGATTCGAATCAAAATTGTAACGGAATGTTTCACGATCCGTCACTTTTACCGTGATTACCCATTCTGCCCCATTGATTGCTACGCCCATGATCACCTTGTTCGGAGAGTCGCTGTGCTCTGTTGGCGAAATTTGTGACCATACGTGTATGTGTCTATCTTCAACTGGTGCAATGAAAGAGTTTATCTCTCTCTTTTCGAAAAATCGGGAGTGCGATACGGAATTAGGACCGGTTCTCAAAAGCTCTCTTGCGACCTGACTACAAGCGAGAAAACATCGTGGTCACCTCTGGTGCATGAAAATCTTATCTGAAGGCAAATGGAAAGGTGAGGTTTTTCACATTATCTGGCTTTAACTTTGTTATCTCTGAGTATCATCATCTTGCCTGCTTTCTTCCTTTAATTGCTATTATAATTATTTGATTCCAGGAAATTATATAGGTAAATAGAAATTACCTAGAACGTGGTTGAGCCCACGCCATTTTGTGTGGTTTTTTTTACAGGAAGCCGTACACTTTCTTTCGTCTCGATCTCCCGGAATTTATCTTATCTCATCTTCTCAATCATTGTAGTAAATGAATTGAATTTATCTTCCAGAAATTTGCCATGCAAATATGCAAATTTCGTATCTACGATTTTATTCCTCTTCACACAAGTGAAGAAGTTTAAAAAGAAAATTGTCAAAGCACATTTCCTGCCTAGTTTTTTTGTAGGTTGACCTGGAGACTTATTGGAATTTATTCGGAAGTGGTCCCAGAATATTATTGAGAGGAAACTGAATTTGAGATATTTTGGAACACATTCTGGAAACGTACCCAGTTAGCCATATCTACATCTGGAACGTGATTGATCAAGGACAAGGATAGAAGGAATCATTGGTGGCCGAGACCTTCGAGGAATCTGAGTTCAGGTGAGTGATGCATTTATTTCTTTACAGAAAATAATTTGCAAGTGCATAATCTCACCTGTACTTTATTTCTCACTCGAAATTTTGGTTACCAGAGTGTTTCCTTCTCTCCTCTTGTAATATCACTCGTTGAGCATGTGCAAAGCATTTCTTTTGTATTAACTTTTCACTTATTTTTCTTATCTGGCAGAAAGCAGACAAACTGATGAATAATCAGCAGTAAATATCTTTTTTTTCCTCAGTTTAAATTACCTATTGACACGAAGGCCACCTTTCCATTATCTTCCATTTGCTTTCAGAGAGGGTACTGATGTGTTTTCTGGCTCTAGTCATGCAATGAGACTTACTGTTTTTTTTGGAGATTTTGGACTTTCTCAGATAGTTTCAGAATAAACATTATCTTTTAAATTTCAGCATTACATGGTTGATCATTAGTAAAAGATTTCACCAGAAGTAGTCAGAGTGACTATTCTAAGTACTTTTCTAAAGATTTGAAGATTCATACATGCTGTTGCACCAAAGTCAGAGTCCATATTTCGAATTTGCGTATCTCAGTTATACATACAGTATTATTAAAAAGAAAATAATATTTTTTTTTGTTGTTGTCATAACTGGATTAATCCACTTTATTCTCAAATTGATTTTCACATTGTTGAAGGCAATTGTTGTATAACATATATATATATATATTTTTTTTTTTGACATATGGATTGAAGATCGAGAGAGATTCACGATCATTTTTCCTTTTCGATTATCTTCAAAGCAGAAGCAGATAAAACTACTCATTTTGAGTATTTATCTTGTTAATCATTGATTAAAGTATTGAATGAATTTGTACCTACTCTGAACCAGATGGTTCTGATTGTATTTCTTCCTTACTCTGTGGTAGTGCACATACTGCTGTAGATATTGTCTGTACAGGAATTTCAAGAATACTCCATTCCGGAATGAAGCAAAGTTGGAGACTGAAATTGTCCATGAGCCATATCACAAGCTGAAGCACTCACCTTAGCTGAAGCCCGACTCAGAAATGTCAGGAGGCCATTAAAGCTACAACTACAGATCCTGAACATTGAGAAATCGTCAGCAGATCAAAGGTGGGCCAATATATACCTGAGGGCTGGGACAGAGTAAGTCTCACTTTGAGGAGGTCATATCAATAAGGCAGCTAGTTCCAGACAGAAGAAAACTGCATACCAAAAAGAGTAAAATTTTTCTGTGAGACAAATTCATTAATATTCCTTAATCAATAATATTGAATAGTAGTTGATCGTCGTAATTCATTTTTTTTTTAATCCAGAAATATAATTTGAATCATTTTGATTAAGTGGAATGATAGTCAATTGTAAATAATAATTTCTTGTTGTATAGAAATCAATCATGGATAGTAGTTGATCATCATAATTCTTTTTTTATCCAGTAATATAATCTGAATCATTTTGATTAAGTGGAATAATAGTCAATTGTAAATAATAACTTCTTGTTGTACAGAAATCGATCATTCGAGTTTTTTTTGTAAATATAATGTTAGTATGAATCTGATTTATTTATTCTATTAGAGAACATTCATACCGTCTGAGGTGAGAATTTCTGTTTCCCAAGTGATTTTCTTCTTAAGGAATTCTTTTTCTTTTTTGGCATCTTTTTTTTAAAAAGGTCCTGGCGCCCACAAAAATTTAACGTATCTTGACCTATCTCAATATAACTTAACTAACATATCTTATCCTAAATAATAACCTTGTAATTAACTTATCTCATCCAAGAGGTATTAGCGCAATTTTCTGATAAATTGGCCAATAAAGGGAATTCTCACACCAGACGAAGATCCTTACCCCGACCCTCCCGTATCAATTCTGAGCAGCCCAAAGGCAAGAGCAATAAAAGCTACACAAACCCCTTTTAATATTTTCGAATATAAAAAGGGAGTTACAAAATTCAATATTCAAGATGGTGAATCCAATGTGGCATATGGTTTTCTGATTATGGTCCGATCTGATTCAAAATTGGCATCTGAAGGATTTCGGGATCAGAGATTATAATTCCTTTTGTCGAAAATGAAAAATCCAAGATGTCGGCTTCAAAATGGCGGGCGAGTTTTGTGATTATAGTCCGATTTTATTCAAAATTGATTACTATGGGACTTTTGGGGTCGGAGAATATGATTTTTTTGTAAAAATTCGAGAATCTAACACGAAGGCTCAAAAATGTCGGACGAAAAAATTCAAAAACATCACTTTTGTTGAAAATAAGAAGAAACTGAACAATTGAAGATAAAAAACGTGAATAGATGACATTTTGTTTTTCTTCAGAAAATAACTTACATTATTGTTCTATAAGTCGAATTGACGTACTGGAATGTACGTCTTTGAGACGTCTTTTATACGACATGGGAGGAACGACGTGGATACGACCTAAAATGTACGTCTTAAATACGTAAATTCGTGTACGTCTTTAAGATGTACATGGATTTACATCTTGAAGACGTACTTTATACGTCCCTGGGCGTAAAGACGTAAGTAAGTCGTAAAATGTACGTCTTTAAGATGTCTGGTGCTGATTGGGTACCGCATATATAGGAATTCGAACTGGCCCCTGATCACTTGGGTATTAGACGTAACCATGCAAAAAAGCTGGATTTTGACAAAGAATGTGTTCGAAATGTGATGGAGGTATTTGTGTTAATATTCCAAAACATGTATCACCAGCGCCTAGTGTTGCCATATGGCAACAGCAGATTTTTGGAAAACCTAAATTCCATTTATGATTCTTTAAACCTTTCACGTCTCTCGAAAGCAGTTCACACTAGTTTATGGCTATAAAATTTCAGAAAAAAAAGAAAAAATAATTCCGGCGCTAATGGGTTAATGTCAATAGGACACCTTGTTTCTGAGCTAATCGAATTTCTCCAGAGGAAGTGATTTTCATATGAATTGAGATTTTGATACACTGTGAATTTATTTCCTCTAACTATTGGATAGCCCATAAGCCATGAGCTATCACAAAATTCAATTCTCTATAGTTTAGTCATATACCTAGTGAAATATTCATTTCTTACGTTGAAAGCACTCTATATCATTTTTCACGTATCATTCTACCTAACGCAAAATGGGTTCGTACGCCAATGGAAGCCTTTTTCATCCAGATACCCTGAACGTTATATACATCGTTTGACAGAAAAAACTTCGAGCTCCATTTTTCCTCTTCTTATATTTTTTGATTCTCTGGGTCGTTTGATAGTTATGAGGACAAACGTAACAGCGTAGAGTTCCTTCCTCTCATATTTTTTGTAGTAGGAGTTGATATTTGTATTTCTGATCAATCAAAAAATATATATCAGATGTAAAATTTCATTGCTCTTTAATTGGCAAAAACCGGAAATCTCTATCTCCCACCGTTTCTGAGAAATAAATATTTTTATGCTACTGTGCGCAGCGAGTTTCCGAAGTGGGTCTGCCCCCGAATCTCTTCATTTATACTTACTTCATGCCTCTCCAGAAGGATTTGCTTGTACTCAGAAGGGAAAGTATCTGACCATTTTTGGGCTCGTAGGCACTATACTATTTACAGTCAACCAATGGAATGTTTCAAGAAACAGGAATATATTGGTCAGACGATTACATCTAAGGACAATACGCATACCAAGATTGTGAAATTTTTGTAACGATGATAATTTATTTGCATCAAATAAATACAAGATACTTGCACAATACAATAGCCGTAGTTTGGTTATATTATAGAAATGTATACTGTTATTCTTGAATATGTTGACAAATTCTGGAAAAGAAGTAAATTTGTTTGCTATTTTTCGCACATACAGTGAGTCCCACTTACCATGCTCACCATGGGTATCTTTTTAACGGTGAGAGATACAAGGTCGGTTGAATGACACCAAATGTGGAGTTTGTCAAGGCCAACTATAATGTGAAAAAATATTTTGTTGAAATGTATGCTTTTTTGATTTATACGCAAAAACAGATTTTGATCATCTTCTTATCTCCTTTTGTGTTTTGTGTTGATAACAACGGAGTTATCGTCATTAATACAAAAACAAAAAATCATTTGGAAGCCGCAATTTCGAATTCATAAATTTCAACAAAAAAATCATTATCTCCGACCTCAAAAACCCCCACTCACCAATTTTGAATGGAATCGGACCAAATCTTGTCCGCCATCTTGGAGCAGCCATTTTTTTAATTTCAACAAAAATTCCATAATGTTTTATCATTCAAAATTGGTAAGTGGGGTTTTTTTAGGTCGGAGATAATGATTTTTTTGTTAAAATAAAACTGCCATGAGAATGTGAAATTCCAATTTGAATATTTTCATAAATAAAGAAGTTACGGAGGAGACATGAAAATGATCAAAATCTGTTTTTTCGCTTATAAAACAAAAACGAATAGATTTTATCGGAATATTTTTTCACATTATCTTTGGCCTTGACAAACTCCACATTTGGTGTCATTCAACCGACCTCATCGTATCTCTCACCGTTAAAAAGATACCCATGGTGAGCATGATAAGTGGGACACACTGTATAATCAAAGTGAGCTACAAATGACAAGTTATATCCAACATGAAAATCAGATATTTGAAATCTGTAACAAATTCAATTGGGCTATTGACAATAGTTATGGTGAGGATCATGGCCCCAATCTTTTCAACATCAAGTTTGAGTTTATTAGGAACAGGTTTTCTCATTTTCATCTGTAGAGTATGATATTTCAGAAAATATGAAAACTTTGACGGAACCTTTCTGATTTCCACCCGATATACCAATAGTCAAGAATATTACTGGTCTACCTCTCTTTTTCCCCTCATAAATCCAAGTCGTGTGTGGCTGTTCCTATTTATTATATTTCGATGACGTTTCTACACGTTCTCTATATTTCGTGTTCGACGAAGGCATATGTCCAGACGAAACCTAATAAATTCATCTCTGTCACGAAGAAAATATCTTTGGGATATCGATTGGATGAATAAGGGTAACGATAAAAGGTGAAGGTTAGTGGTAAATACAGGGTGCCCTCATATGAAGCTCTCATTTTCCGGGTTTGTACAATCTATTTTAACTTTTGAAGCGCACGAGAAGAAATGCCTATAATGTTCGGAAAATATCGCGCATTCCCAGGATATTTTAACTTCTGTTATAAGTTTTTGAGAATGCTCCTCTTCTGGCAGAGATTTTCAGCGCATTGTCATTCTGTTGATGGAAGAGTTCTGATATAGTGGTGTAATGAAGTATTTTTGACCAGCTTCATTACTAGACTGGATTTGATCAAAATCTAAGTACCTGAGCCTGATTTTAGTTGAGTCTCACCTGTTCGAAAGCTCGAAACCTGGAAAACTGAGAGAGCTGAGTAATGCATTGATTTCTGCCTTCCCAAAGCTTTTCTTCATTACAACCCTAAAGGCTTCAATATTTTTCAGCCCTTTGCTTATGATTTGGAGTTCAGATGAAATATTTATCAGTTGAAATGATGGTCATAACTTTTTTGTTTTATTGGATATTTTCCAGTCAAATTCATTCAGTAGCATTATCAAAGGTAGTAGATTCTGTTCCTGTGCTCATTCAGGGTTGAATATAATTTTTTCCGCCGTTTTGTGAGTTTAAGACCATGTGCTTTTGGATGATAGTTCCTGCAGTCATAGTTGAGGATTCCGACCAATAAGAACCTAGGATCGAGCTGTCCTTGTATCGAGGTCAAGGGGGGAATATAAATACCGAAGACAGCTAAGGGATCACTCTCTTTTCTCTTCTCTTCTCGACAAGTCTGCGGTACCTGATCGATGTTATACAATTTCTGCTCTTCAAGCTCTTGGTTCTCTTGCTGATCTCCCAGTGCTCTCCTATTTCATTCAAAACCAGTGTGAAGTATTAATGTATAGTGTTTTCCTGTTGCACATGTAAGTTTGTATCATAGTTTTCACCATTATTATTCATCCTGTTTATAGATTCATTTCATTCCTGTTGCTTTCCATTTCGATACTCACCCGACCTGTGTAAAGAATCCAGAACTTGGTATTTGCGAATAAACGGTTTTTTGTGTTTGCATATTTCATATTTCTTTTTCTGTTGTCATTGTTTTCAGTTCCGAATAGTTTCAATAATTTATTTAGTGGTTTTCAATATTTTCATTTGTCAAAATTGCAGATTATTATTATTGACTGACGAATGACACTGACAAGCCAGTCATCAATTCTTCCTTTTTTTCTTTTCATTGAGAAATTCTGTCCTGTGCATCCGTGTCCCTGTGCTTGGTATCCTGTCAGGTGCCGGTGGTTAATGAAATGTTGACATGGATATGAAATAGTTATTTATGCAACAAGTGCAAAAAGTGAATGTTTATTGCACTCGACGTGAAATTGTCCGACGAGGCCGTGAGGCCGAGTTGGACAAAAAAATCATTTATTGAGGTGCGGCACTAGGTACAATTCTGTTAATTGTTAGAATTAATTTTTGACTGACGTTTCTATAATCACAGTTGCAATATAAAAAATGTTTGTCATGATGACAACACGTTGAAGTAGAATGACAGATGAGTGCAATAAAAACTTTAACTAAGTGCAATAAAGAACTTCTTTTTCCACTTAATATAGTTCAATAAAGTTCTGCTTTTTGCATGAATGTAGAAGAATATAATTAACCTCACTAAAATCCTTATATTTAAAAAATCGAAGGAAAAGGATGGATAAATAAGAATCGAATCTGTTCAAGTCGTTTGGAACTGTGTTTTCGTTTGTCCAGGTAGACTTTATGAAATAGTGTGGATAAATAATTTTCCAGGCCTAACCTAAAAATACCAGAGTTCCGATAGATATTTGTTTCGATTCCTGTAATTATCCAGACTAAAAATAGCACCCAGTATTCCAGATTGAACCCAGGGTTTGTAATTGGAGCCTACATTCCCGTTGCTCCTTGATTCCAGGTCGATTCAATAACATTGACCCCTAGTTCATGCTGTAGGTACCGAGGTAGGTATACCTCTCGTACCTTTCACCACCACTACTACTACTTTGGGCCTCTGTATAAAAACATTTTGTGCAGAGCAGGTAGAGTAAACTACCTCAAAAATAATCTGGCGCTCGAGAACCCCCGGTCAAATACCAGAGTAGTCTCTGCCCTGAACAGAGCGCCAAAGTAAGGGCCCCAGGAATAATGCCCGTTACAGTGGTTTACAATATTGTTTGGACTAGCGTGCGGAAACAACCCACAAGTTAACATGAAAAACATTCATAATCAAGTACATATCAACAATTCAATTATCATTCATATTAATATTGACCTTGCAATATGTAGCATTCTGCAAATTCATTACAGGAGCTGAAAGGGTTTTCCAATGAAGTCAGATTTCGGTTTTCCACTGCTTTGTCACTTTTGCGCACTAGTGCGGCAGAGTGACTGTAACAACAATAACACTTCTCTACACTCCATTGAAAATAGTAGTTCATCTCACAAGTGCGGGAAGTGATGCTTTTCCTCACGCGATTGCAGTCGCGTCCGAAAAAATCACTTCACTCATGTGATTGGTGAACTTTCTTTTTTTATCAGCGTGTGGATAGAGTCCAAAAGTTAACATGGAGCAGCCTGGAGCACACTGTGTGGCAATAATCCCGTACGCTCTTTGGTTGGTCTATATACTGAATTATCATATTGAGTACTCACCATCATTGGTTTATATATTCATTTTTGGTAGAATTTGAATTTTATCCCGTGAGAACTGCTAATTGTTCTTTCTACAAGCGTGCGTGATTCACCCTATACCCGCACGCAATTTAGTTTGAGAAGTGTCATTTTCTGCAGTAGTGCAGGAAAAACATTCATTCAATATTCTCGCAGGATATGAGTGGTGGGTGACTCGATATGGGAATTTTTGGTTTTTTGTTGCAGTATTCAGTAAGTTTGTACAAAATCACCCATCCAATTGCACTATTCATTGTGGAATTAAGAAATATAGAAAAATAATATTTGATTTTTATATATAGCCTGCAATTGATCTGATGTTAGGAACAATTGTTGTCATGTCAATCGAAACACAGATCAGTTAGGGTTATTCTCATTAGAGTGACAGACAGAGCGTTACTGCCATTTTCGATTCAGTGGAATTGCGATGAAAAACTTTCAGCAAAAGATGCGATACATTGATCCCGACTATTTCATGAAGAAAATATTTTACGACTGAGTCGAATTGGAGAAAGTTCATTCTTGTCCTAAAAGAACTCGAACCTATATATGTTCAACAGTCTGCAGAATCGTTCTTGCCTTTATTAAAAATACCGCAATTGCAAATTTCCTAAGACCAGGAAGAACTAATGTTCTTGGGAGAATATACCCATCCAACTTGGAGGAAACTATCATGCGTGGTATATTGGTCCTACATTTGAACAAAGAAGAATAATGTTCGTTTGGTCTCTACTGAAGATAAGTATATCTTCAGAAGATTGTGCAGAAAATGCTTTCACCGTTCCTCTTATCCATATATGGTGCGATTGGTGCGGAATCTATGGATATCTCATGGAATATCTACATGGAATATACATCCAAAAAATGTATCGAAAAATTGCTGGAACGTCTCGTTGTTATCTTCAATCTAATTGTTGAAAGTGGAACGTTCCCCAATATTTGGAAATATTCACGCATATGTCCCATTTTTAAATCTGGAATATTCACCGAAAAGAAAAATTATAGGCCCATCGCTCTGATTTCCGCCCTTTGAAAATTATTTGAAATCCTTGTGGCAGACTTGATGTATGCAAATACTAGGCATCTAATTTCCGAAAACCAAAATGGTTTCATGAAAGGTCGTAGTACATCGACAAACCTTTGTTTATTTACTGAATTTGTCTCGGACGCCCTCGATTCAAGATCGCAAGTAGATGATGTTATCTACACAAATTTCATTAAGGTATTCGACCGCGTGTCGCACGATATGCTACTTCAAAAACTGCCTCCTTCTGGCTTCTCTGCAAACCTTATTAATATTCTGAAATCATATTTGCTAGGCCGTAGTTTGTTCGTTGAATATGGAGGAGTAAAATCCTCAGAGTTTGTTGTTGTAACATCGGGTGTGCCACAGGGTTCAAATTTGGGACCACTATTATTATTTCTTCTATTTGTGAAAGATATATGCACTGGAATCGATTCCGAAACCCTTCTGTTCACTGATGACATGAAATTATACAAACGAATTGATGGCCCTACGGATTATATCTCACTACAAAACGATTTGAAGACCCTAGAAAATTGATGTGCAGTGAATAAATTTTCATTAAATACTAACAAGTGTGAAGTAATGACATATTCAAGAAAAAATACCTGAATGTTGTACAATTATCTGCTTAAAGAATAGTCACTATCAAGAGTAACACAGCAGAAGGACTTGGGAATTGTGTACGACCACAAACTAACTTTCATTTATCACTACGAAGAAGTAATTGCAAAAGCTATGAGATCACTGGGTTTTCAAATTCGAACTTGTAGTGAATTCAATTCCCTGGACGCCCTTTGTCTGTTGTACAATACGTTAGTCAGAAGTAAACTGGAATACTGTAGTCAAATTTGGAATCCATATCACCAACAAACAATTTCAGCAATACAAAAAAGTTCTAAAAATACCTTTTCTACAAAAAATACAGACGCTACCCTACAAGAAATTATAGTTATGAACTCCTCCTGAACGAATTCAAGTTCCAATCTATCGTAAATAGAAGAGATATCGGTGACCTATCATTTATACATAAGATAATCCATGATTCAATAGATTCTACGCCATTACTTTTACTAATTGATTCCAACATACCACGACTAGCCTCCTGGTATCATAGTACTTTCCACCCCAACACTCCAAAAACACAACATTAATTTCATTCTCCTATAAAATCAATGTTCATAAATTGAAATAAACTTGCGACAGACGATATTTTCTTCCTCACTCAAAATCAATTCAGACAAACCATTTCCAATTCACTCTCTGACTAACCAATGAATGTATCATTAATTACTTTTATTATATTTTTCATGATCATTATTATTACCTCCATTATTATTATTATCAATATTATCATCATTTTAACTACTATATCGTTACTATGATTATCATTATCTCTTCAACCACATGTTGTAATCTATATTAAGTACTCCTTTGATTGGGCATAGGACTGCTGGATGTATAGAGCTTGAGCTAATTCAGCAGTATTGCCATCGATCGCAGCAGCAGCTCCCCAGCTTTTTCTTCGGACAGCACCAGGTTCAACTTTGGCGTGGAAATGACAAGAAATTCACAGAATAGAAAAGGAAGCGGAGTTGGAGCGGTGTACTTGCTCCTATTGCAACCTTGAATGCTTATGCTCCAGATCAACTGCTTTGATGTGTTTCTTGCGAATGCAAAATGGGTAGCAAATATGCATGTAACAGTGAGAAAGCTGGCCTGATGAATTCCAACATTTGTAGTTTCATTGCTGTGGCTTCTTGCGATAATACACGTGGACACGTACGACAGCGACGAAGACTATTGTTTCCCTACTGATGTGATAAACGAGATAATTATAATGGGTTTTCAAGAATTCGTGTGTTTATTCATTGAGAAAATATTGTTGGGATCAAGTTGAAGTAGATTACTCAAAATTGTGATCGAAATAACGGAATAACTTCTGAAAATTGGCATTCCCTTGTAGATTGTAGATGCCTCGTATAGACTGGGAGACCTCTTGCTCACTGCGACCTAAAAGATCTATTGTTATTGCCCCTATCTAGTTTAGGTCCTCTAACCCTAGACTTCTGATGAAGCCTTCAATTTTCCTGACGGTTGAATTTTCCACTTCAGCAGGAGTGAGACCTGTTCTAGGTGGTTCAGCCTTTGGCGGACTTATACTTCACATGAGCAAAGTATGTGTTTAGGTCGCATTGTTACAATAAAAGCGGCAAGTGTCAGTCTCCGCCAGGCCCATCTATTTGAGGTGGGCCGTGTCTTGTGAGAAAGCCTGTGATAAGCTTAAGCTCTGGTTTGCTGAGGCTGAGTAGCTCTTTGGCTCGGTTCTGTGAATGGTTGAACCTTTTCGCTTGTCGTTAACTTGGAGTTGCTCTCCAGTAGGAGGACCTCTCGATTCCTTCCCATTTCCTGAGTTCTCCCTCCAGGTGACATTTGCTTATCCCACAAAAAGGCTCAGGACCAAAAAGTGCAGATGCTGCACCTTTTTTTGCAAGGCGATCAGCTGCCTCATTTCCACTGATGCCTTCATGCCCTGGAACCCACATAAGTGTGACTTCGTTGTCCTTTCTCAGTTGCATGAGTGTTTCAAAGCAGTCCCATTTAATCTTCGATGTAAAAATGAATGATTTTAGGGCTTTTAGTGCGGCTGGCATTCCCTTATCTTTTTATACAGTTCATTAGGATCTTGAAGGGAGAAGGGTGTTGGCGGGCGTGCATTTCAGGGCACATAATAAAATAATAATAATAATTTATTCATATCTACATCCATAATTACAAGTTAAGTGTTGGATATAATAAGTACAATATACATGTAGAATGAATATGTAGAGAGATATGTAGAGAAGGAATAAATTGGTAGCCCTACAGAAGATCAAGTCTGTGCGTAGGGAGTAGGAGATATAATATTGAAATAAACCTAAACTGAAAGTGAAAATAACGAATAATGTGGTTTCTAGTACAAACACGTTCTATAATACCTAATATGTGAATATGTATAACATGCACATCTACAATAACTGACAATATGAATAATAATCTGAAATCTAAAATCTGGATTGCTCTCTATAATCCGATGAATATTAATTCTGAGGGTATCTTTCAAATATTTTTCCGATCCGGTTTTGAATGGCATTGCTGGAATCATTTGTTTCAGATTTTGTGGAAGTGAGTTGAACAATTTTGGCCCAAGATGCATTATATATTTTCCTGGTTTTATGATCAAATTATTCTTGGCACTTTTATATCTAGTATCATGATGATGGTGTTCGAGGTAATGAGTCAAGTTTTCGTGAATGTTGATAAATTGTAGTCTTAAGAAGATATAATTGGCGTATATCTAAAACGTTCGACAGTTTAAGAAGTTGTTCTGTTGGATATTTTTTGGTTTCTGGTTTATGGTTCTTATTACATTTTTTTGAATTCTTTCAAGTCCTACTATATGACTTCTGAGTGCTGCACCCCATGTTATAATTCCGTATGTCAAATGACTCTCTATCAGCGAGAATTATGTTATTGGCAACTGCTGTGTGTTGTATATGTTGATGAGATATTGAATTTTGAACAATATTGTTCTCAACTTTTTTATTACAAAACCTATATGAATGTCCCATTTCAGGTTGGCATCTACATATACTCCTAGGTATTTAATACTTGTCGCTGAAGAGATATTAATTTGCTGATTATATTCATTTGAGATGGTCAATGTATCAGATTGGGGTGAATATTTTGCATATGAGGTGAAAGGTACATAATGAGTCTTGGACATATTTATCGTGAGTAGGCGATTATTGAACCATTCGATTATATTTGAAAAGTCCTGTTCTGCCTTCAATTTCAAGTTTTCCCAGGTATCAGCTTCATATAAAACAGCAGTGTCATCTGCAAAACTCACTATTTTTCCCTCAAATCCTGCCTTGAATATATCATCAAGATAGAGTGTGGATAGAATTGGCCCTAGAACAGATCCTTGTGGTACACCATATTTAATGGTCTTGAACCCACTAGTACTGTCACCAATCATGACACATTTTTCTCTATTCTCGAGATAACTTCTGAATAATGAATGTGTTGTTTCTCTTACACCATATCCTTCCAAGACTTCCAGAAGCTGAGTATGGCTAACCGTATCGAAAGCTTTTGCCAAGTTAATGAAAATGCAAAAAGTTGGTGTTTTCCTATCAACGTGTGTGGCTATTATATTTATTAGCATTAGCAGTTTGAAATCCAAATTGGTTTTTTGATAAAACGTTATTTTCTTCGAGGAAACTGACCAGCCTATTTCTTATTGTTTTTTAACATACACTCCAGCTAGACTATAAGCGAGATGGGGGATAGTTTGCCACATGCTCATATAATTTTGATCTCACTCAAATATCAACTTCGAATCTTGAATAACCCTTTATAATGAGTGGAGCTCCAAAGAAATGATAGCAACATCATCAGAAATATCAGTAATAATTTGACAGACCAAATTATCAAACCTGAATGATATCTTATCCGGCTTTTTTCATATTTCGTTATGCTTCCATATTCCACTCATCTTGCATACTTCCCGATTTATCATCAAAAAACGTGTTAATAGATATGTTTGATTTTTTTTCCATCAAATGCACAGGAAATTTGGATCGCAAATGTAGGTCGTTGTTCAGGATCCAAAACCTACCTGATGCACCACTTTTTTGTCTCTTTTAATTTTTTCAGGACCAACTTCCCGATGACTGAACTAATAGTTGTGATGCCATGTGCGAGTGTAATATCACGAGCCGTCACGAGCCGCCACTGTTCAGGTCCTGTATATAACTGTCATCCCCAGAGACAAGACCCTATGTTCCAAGGTGCGGACTAGATATTGGAAATACCTACATCAGACAGCATAAATCAAATAATGTATTCGATTCCATTCAGGAACACAAGTGTTTGATTCCGCGTATATCTCGGAAGCAATATTGAGGGTGTGCATGTCTGGATTTCAGAACCAGTTGTGCCCTCTCGTGTTGCACCTGCAGTGGCGTAATTTGGATTTCAATTTGTGGGGGTCCTTGCACCATCCCACATAGCACAGTTTCGTTCCAGATCAAATAGTAGTTAGATAGATAGATAGCTCTTTATTTCCAACAGGTATACACCCAATTACAGGAAATGCTAGAAGGTAATATTCAACATAATGAATTACAAAACGACAAATATAAATAAATGTATATGCGTGCATGTAAGTAAATAATTGATTATATATTAGACAATACAGTGAAAAAACTAAAGTGAGAGAAAAAAAAGGAGAAGTTTACAATCTATTGATGATACATTCCAAAATATATTTGAGAGTGCTCACATTAATATCACATACATCACAGATCAAATTATAATTAGAACACATTAACGACACTGGTGCCCTGCGCATTACGTTTGTTCGAATATTTTCACAATAAAAGGTCGTCTCACTTCTAGAATTAAGGCGAGGAATATGACAGTTGATTTTTTGTAAAAGTGAGGCACAGGAAATACTATTGTGCAGTAAATTGTAGAGAAATGATATTGTACCAAAGATACGACGAGTGTGCAAAGAAGTTACATCGAATCGATTCAAAAGGATTGAATGATCGATCCCTCTTTGGGGATACGTTCCTGTTTGTTTGAAAAGCAGGTATTTCAAGAATTTTCTTTGAACAGCTTCCAAAGAATTAATTTCAGAGTCGTATAAAGGATACCATATCAATGTCCCATATTCGAGTTTGGACCTCACATACGCATAGTAAACTGTGAGAGTTGTCCCTACATTGCGAAACTCCCTAGTACTTCTCATAATAAAGCCCATCATCCTATTTGCTGAAGATATAATTTCCTCAATTTGCAGAGAAAATGTGAATTTACAATCAAACTTAATCCCAAGGTCTTTTATCTCCCTGACCCTATTGATGATACTATTATCTATTTGGTAAGGAAACTCTATCATCTCTTTCCTTCTTGAGAATGACATAATGAAACATTTTGAAATATTCAATTGTAGATGATTATGGAGACACCAATCGAATACTAAATCTACATCTTTTTGTAAATTACTGCAGTCTCTATTATCTTTGACAACTCTGAATAACTTCAGGTCATCAGCGTATAAAAGTTTCGAACAGGTAATTTTTTTTGTTAAATCATCAATAAATAATAGGAATAACAGAGGTCCTAGATTTGATCCCTGAGGAACACCGGAACTGGGGTTATACAAAGGGGACTGAAAACCTTCGTACTCCACAAATTGCTTTCTACCAAATAAATAAGTTTTAAATAAGTTTATTAAATTCTCAGAAAAACCAAATGACTTTAGCCGATGTAGAAGAATGTAAAAGTCAATTTGGTCAAAGGCCTTTTGAAAGTCTGTGTAAATAACATCGACTTGTAATTTTCTATCGAGAGCCTCGGTAACACATTGTGATAAGCACGCCAAGTTGGTAATACAAGACTTTTTTTCTACAAATCCGTGTTGATCATCTGATATAACATTTTTGATCGAGTCATAAAGGAAGACATACATAAGTGTTTCAAATACCTTAGAAAAATTACTCAGCACGGAGATTGATCTATAATTTTTTAACAATGTTCTATCGCCTTTTTTAAAAATTGGACAGACACGGGCTATTTTCCACACATCGGGAAAGGTAGAAGTTCTCAATATCAAATTATAGATATGGCGTAATGGAATTAGTAGCGGTTGAACACAGTCTTTAACTAAAAAACTTGGTATTTGATCGGGACCAATAATGAGTTTATTCTTCATTTTCTTTGTAGCTTCTATGATATCCTTATCACTCACTTGTTCGATGTTGATACATTGAAAATGACAGGGAATATTTTCGAGTGCATTGGTTAGGGACATGTCGGATATAAGGTAGACACTCTTGAAATAGTTTGCAAAGGCGTCGACTATTTTTTGCGGTTCACTGTAAACATTATGATCGTCCTTCATGACTCCTGGTATTCTCGAGTTGCCTTTTTTATTTTGAATAAAACTCCAGAAGGCAGTCGGATCTTCGCATATCTTATTCTCAGCGTCGTTGATAAAGTTTTTATATGCTTCGTTTATTTGAGTTTTTACTTGAGCTCTTAATGATTTGAATTGCTGAAGATAAAATGATGTTTTATATTTTCGATAGTTTTTATGAGATTGCTCTTTCTTCTGAACCGTTTTTATAATTAGTGAATTAAACCAAGGCGGGTATCTACGGGTTCGATTTATTTTGAGGGGAACAGTTTGATCAAAAATGTTATATAGTGCATCATTGAGATTCTGACATGCGACATTCACGTTATTTTGGTCTAATACATTACTCCAGTCCATGTTGGCAACAAGTAGTTTGTAAAACTAGAAAAACACACAGCCATACTGAAGAAAAGTAGAAAATATATAATATTAATAATAATAATAATATTTATTGCAAGAAAATAATTTAGGTAACATGACAATTATCACACATTAGATACATTTCAGATTAGCTAATATTGATGATAATAATATATTTTCTTACTATGATTTGAAATAATATCAACAAGACGAGTTTAGAGGACTAATTGCAATAAACAAAGACCCAAAGAAACCATGAATGGTTGTATATGGGCATGTATATGGTATCACAATTATTATTTTTTCAACTTGATATTCTATGGTGAACAAGTAAATATTTGATGAATACATTGATACATGGATAATAAAATATCAAAACAATTTTAGAACAATTTGAGACAATCTATCACATACAAACATATATTTGTATAAAACTGATTTGAACAAAGAAAAAAACTGATTTGAGGGGAACTTCAATCGAGGGCAACAGATTCAATTATGTTGTGTATTTCTCTCGTCTCTGTTTGCAGAATGTACGATTTGAAATATTTTTTGAACATTTCCAGACTATTCATTTCCAGAAGGTAGTTCTTATAGACTTCATTGAGATTGTTAAATATTACTGAGGAAAGGTATGTATGACACTTTTTGCCAATTGCTTTTTCAAAAGTTTTGACAGTTACATAATTACCTACTTTTTGCCTTGTGTTGTAGCAGTGTTCTGGATTTTTTAATAGGTGCCTGTTTTTGTGAGTGAAGATGAGTGTGTTATAATAATATAGTTGTCCTAGATCTAGTACATGACTCTCAGCAAAAATAAAATCAGATGGGTGTATTAGAGGCTTTTTGTGAATAATTTTTAAGATTCTCTTTTGAAGGACGTCTAATTTTCGCAGGTATGTATTTGAACATGCACCCCAGCTCAGTATGCAATATTGCAGGCGTGATTCGACTAGAGCATGATATAGTATTTTCAATTGTCTTGTTGTTAAAATCTTGCTTCAATACCTGAACTTGTAGAGAAGTAATCTGAGTGTTTTAGCAACCTGCTCAGTATGATGATCCCACCTGAGATGGGAATCGATAGTAATTCCGAGGTATTTCATCTTGTTCGTGGCATTTATTTTCACATTTCTCTGGTTTACTTCGAGCTCTAGAGTTTTGAAATTTGGTAAATGATTTTCATAGCTAGTAAATGAGATATAATAGGTTTTTTCGAAATTGACTGTGAGTAGCTTATGACTGAACCAGTTGAAGATGTTCATCAAATCTCGTTCCGTTTCTCTTTTCAAATTCATCCATGAATCAGAGGAGTAAAGGATAGCTGTATCGTCGGCGAAGCTGTAGATCTTTCCATTTGATTTTTGGGTCAGTAAGTTATTTATATACAAAGAGAACAAAATTGGTCCAAGGACAGTTCCTTGTAGAACCCCATAGCATGATAATGTTTTCTTGATACTTATGGTTTCACCAATTTTCACTGACTGTTTACGATCTGTCAAGTAGTTTTTCAAGAGGTCGATTGCTATTCCTCTTATACCTGAACTCTCTAAGGCCTCAAATAACTGAAGGTGATCGACAGTATCGAAGGCCTTAGCAAGGTCTAGGAAGACACAAATTGTTGGCTTTCTTGTATCGATACATTCGTATATTTCTTCAGTTAGTTTAGAGGTTATATCGTTCGTTGATACTCCAGTCCGAAAACCAAATTGTTGTTTTGAAATCAATTGATTTTTATCGAAATAATCATTCCATCTCTTTTTTAGTGAATTTTCAAAAAATTTTGCGAATGTGCTGATGAGAGAGATTGGCCTATAGTTGACTACATCTTTTTTATCTTCTTTCTTGAATATTGGAATAACAATTGCTTTTTTTGAAATTCGAGGGACAATTTCCTATCTTGAAAATGGTGTTAATTAAATGTATAAGTAGAGGTATTATCTCGTTTGCGATAAGTTTCACTGTCTCGGCTTCAATTGTATCTTCTCCTGGGGAATTTCAAGTCTTTGATAATCAATTCAATTTCATTACTATTGATATATCAATGGAGCAAAGGTATATATTTCCAAAGGGTGTGAAGTTGGATGCACGACGCGTAGAGGAGGGCAATAAAAAACACACATTGCAGGCTGTGATTCTTCGCTCCCAAGACATATACAAGGTGTTTCATAATATATGAAATATATTATGAAACACCCTGTTATGAAAAATATGAATATATTCAGGATCTGATATAGCTCGTCCGAAAATAGGGAAAAAAGTTCCTATTGAATTGAATTCAAAAATGCACCATTTTCAAATTACAGGGTGTTGAAATTTGAAAAAGAAATCTGTTTCTGCTAATATCTCTGGAACCGTTCATCGCACAGAGAACAGATGCCGGATGCCGTGAGCATTTTCTACTCATAATAAGGAATGTTTTGTGCGAAACCTCATCTTTTTTGAGTCATGAATGGTGAAGATTCTGAAGGGATAGTGGATGTTTTTCTCCCCAATTTCTACGCCACTAGAAAAAGAACAGTTTAAAGCCGCTCATTCCAACGGCCAATGTTTTCTACACAAAAAAGTAACTCGTGGTCATAAGCTCTTGATTGTTTTTGAGAAAATTCATCTTTCATGATGAAAATCATGGTAAATTTGAAGTTTTTCTAGTGGTGTAGAAGTTGGGTAGGAAAACACACACAACCCCTTCAGAATCATCACCAATTATGACCTATATAAGTACAAAAAAAGATTCTGCACGAAACTTAGCTCATTATGAGTAGCAGATCCTCACGAAATATTTTTTTTTGTGCAATAAACGGTTCCAGAAATATACGCAAAAACGATTTGATTTTTTCAATGTCAACACCCTGTATCTCGAAAATAGTGCATTTCGAAGGGTACGTTGATAAACAACTTTTTCCATATTTTTTAACGAACTATCACATACTGAAGTCCTGCGTATATATTATGAAACACCCTGTATATAACGAATAAATTTGAGAGCGTCGTTCTTGTAATTGTGCTTCAAGAAGTCGTAATCTATCTCTCGAGTCTGGATCCATATCAATGTGTTACATGATCTGAGGTTCCAGACAGTATTTGACCCTGATCGAAAAGCAATTTGACAATTCTGTCACATTGAATTTGTTTAATGTGTATCGGCATTTCATTCAAAGTTTTGATTCAGTCGCGAGATTCACGAAGTGGGCGACATCTAGGTTACATAATACGAACTTCAAACTGGGGGACAACAAACTGTTGTCTATGGATAAAGTGAATAGACTACAATGCATTCAGCTTGCTGTAGCTGTAGTCAAACGTGTCAATGACATTAAGTGTTGGCACTGTTGGTAGTTATGATGGTTGAGTCGGTTAATTTTTTTATATCATTACATTTTTATTAGTTTAGTGAACAGTGAACGGGTGAAGAATTGGAGATAGTTCAAACAATACTAATTATGACGAGCAAATCAATTGACATATAAAAGAACAGCTACAACATGTTTACAATACCCAGATTGTTCTGCTTTGCAGGAACAAATACAAATCCATTGTTCTACAGGAGTTCCTCTGGAACCCAACTTCAATTTTATTCCATGTGGGGAAGATCACCGAAGTTTGTAGACAAAGTGCAAAAATGTGCATTTTGTTGAAGTCTTCTGCCTCACACAAAATCACATGATCAGCACGGAGAACTGCTTCTGCTTCCTTTACTGGTCGGCTTTTTCCATCTGAATAGAGCAAAATATCTGTCAAAAGAACATCTACAACAGGCATTATTAGCGTTCACGATCAAATATTGACAATTAATGTCTCGAAATTTAAAAACTTGTCACTCTTATCAGTACACAGTACACAAGCTGATTGCACTAATGGGATTGAGTGAGGATTGAGTTTGTTTTCCCCCAGTTTTGATTTTCATCGTTCCATGTCAAAGCCACGTGTAAACTGGGGAAAACAAACTAAATCCTTACTCAATCCAATTAGTGCCATTACCTTGTGTACTGTGTACTGATGAGAGTGATAAGTTTTCACATTTCTTGACATTAATTGTCAATATTCGATCGAAAACTCCTATTGTATATGTTCTTTCGGCAGATATTTTGCTCTATTTAGATCGAAAAAGCCCACCAGTAAGGAGAAGCAGTTCTCCGTGCTAATCATGTGATTTTGTGTGAGGCAGAGGACTTCAACAAAGGGCACATTTTTGCACTCTGTCTACAAACTTTGGCGATGAAATCTTCCCCACATGGAGTAAAATTGAAGTTGGGGTCCAGAAGATTTCCTGTAGAACAATGGATTTGTATGTGTTCATGCAAAGCAGGACAATCTGGGTATTGTTAGCTATTTTTTTTATATGTCAATTTATTTGCTCGTCATTATTAGATTGAACTGTTTGAACTTCCTCCAATTCTTCACCCGTTCACTATTTACTAAACTGATAAAAATGTAATAATGTAAAAAATATAACCGACTCAACTATCATCACCACCAACAGTGCCAACACTTTATGTCATTGACAAGTTTGACTACAGCTACAGCAAGCTGAATGCAATGTCGTCTATGCACTCCATCCATAGACAACAGTTTGTTTTCTCCCAGTTTGAAGTTCGTATTATGTAACCTAGATGTCGCTTGTTCACCAAGGAAGCAAGCTACAGCCATTTTATTTCACCTCCTACGGGAGGTGATATTTTTATCTCCTTCCCTGGGAGTAAATTGTCTGGTTTGTGTACTTACTTTCGATGCAGTGAGTATAGATAAAATAATGAAAGTGATGTGTTGATAAATTCACAATATTGTCATGTAGTATATCTTAATCAATTTTTCATTCATCTGAATTCGAAAATAATTATTTTTATAAAATAACATTCATTTCAAATCCAATGTATTGCATGACAGGCATACCTAGACAGGAACTAAAGTTTCCTATTACAACTAATATTTCCATAACCTGTATGAACTCATACATTGATTCTAAAACTGCTGAGATATATGAATTAATATACCATCAGAAGGGGAAATATTGGTTGGAGTAGTTTGAATATAAAAAATAGGAAGTCAGTCTACTTCGGGCGGAGAGCAGGAAAGGTTCTCTGAGCCCATTGAAGATGGTTCCCCTAGAATCCAAATTGTGAGTACACTTATAATTGTTTTATTGAATAAACATGTTTCTTTTATGTTTTTAAATACTCTCTTCATTTCTTTGTGTTCCACAATTCAACAAGAACCCTCTCAAAGCCAAGCGAGTAAGTAAATTGAGTCTATGGAATTAGTACCCTCAAGGGGGGTATAATATTTTGGAAAGGTCGTCATAAATACATACACGACAATATAAAAAAAAACTGATCTCGGAGGTGCTGATATTTGTTTTGTATTAATAAACACACTTTGATTATTTGATTTCCAATTTTTGCCAGTTTCACTTTTAAAAATCGTGGTGCGAGACACTATACCGTCCCTCTGGATATAAAAAGCATTGTAAAAAAATATTCGAAGAATAAGAACGTACATTTGCATTTTTGGTGGAGGGGCATTTCAAAATTTGGTGGCGGAACATCAGTAACCGTTTTATTCGAGAAAAATTAACGCTCCTCATGAAGATCCTTATCAAGATGATGGATCAATACTTCGAACTTTGCTATTTCTCTACATTGATATGTATCAGACCGATTTGAATTATTTTTGTTTTATTGCTGAAATATCTCAGAAATGTCCGCTTCAAAATCCAATATTGTTGTAGTAATATCCTAGGAATATCACAAACAGAAATTTCCTGTATGGGTTGCGTGCAAGAACTGTCAGATGACCGACCCTGGAGGCACAACATTGAAACACAACCTCACTTCTCTTATTTGTTAACAAGTGATTGAAATAGTTTTTTTCTACATTCATGCAAATAGCAGGACATTATTGAACTATATTTGTGGAAAAAAAAGTTCTTTATTGCACTTAGTGCAATAAAGTTTTAATTGCACTCATCTGTCATTCTACTTCAACGTGCTGTCATCATGACAAACATTTTTTATATTGCAACTGTGGTTATATAAACGTCAGTCAAAAATTAAGTTGCGTTTTTCATTTTCCTACACCTAGTGCCGCACCTCAATAAATCATTGTTTTATTTTTGCATGAACGTAGAAAAAATGTTGTATGCAACTCGTGCAATAAACATTAACTTTTTGCACTTGTTGCATAAATAACTATTCACAATTATTTTGGCATACGAATCGTATTCTTTTGGCTATTCATTGATTCGGTCATGCCATCACATTGTGCTGTTGTACTGCACAAAAACTGCAGTGGAAGACGAAGGAATCCGGTTGGTACATTATGATCTGAAAGTGAGTACCTACTATAGTCACTCACATACTTATAGTTTTCATTTTTGAAATTTGGAAATTCTCTGATTTCTCATCGGAATTCTTTCTGCAATGGGAGCTGATAGAAATACTTGTTAAATCTCTAAAATAATGCAAGGAGATTGGATTCATGCAATGCAACGCGAGGACTGGTCTGACATGCTGACGGAATATGATAGTGTGTGTTGTAGACAATTTCAATCTATTAGCAGTATTAGCTTGTATTGCAGAAATCGCAAAAGTAATTTTGATAAGGAATGGCAACATTTCATAATGAAAACTATGTGAGATTACTATTTACCTGCTGCAGTTTTTGTGAATTGAATTGTACAACAGCATAATGCGATGGCATGAGCGGATTAATGAATAGCCGGAAAATACGATTCAAAATACGATTCGTATGCCAAAATGATTGTGAAAAAACTATTTCAATCACCCATTCTGGAAACTACATCAGCTCAAGAAGATAATTTATTTCATAGATGAAAACCCAAAGTCATCTTCCCAACTTTAATTGGAATGGTCAAATACCAATCGTAACAGAACATGTATCAGGCTGATATAGGCCCATCATCAGCCAATAAAAAGTATCATAGTTCTATCTAGTACATGTTCTATCACAATTGATCATTGATCATTCTATTTGAATTTGTAGAGTCTGTAGAGATGACTTTGAGATTTCATCTGTAAACTTCACCACTCCACTCTGAGTTACTATTGCCTTCTTCCAAAGATTGATGAGTTGTTTGTTTAAAAGGAGAGAGGTGATATTCTTGCTTGGATACAATGATATATTCGATAAATTTCTTCACAGAAAATGGAAAATTGTATGGATTGAGACATTTGTTATCCAGAAAATAAAATGAAATTGATGCATATCAAACTTATCCAATGAAAACCATCATTTTGAGGCATGCAAATAACAGGAGTGTGAAAATCAATATTTTCTTGATTTGAAACTTCAAATTATACTCCAACTGAGGAATATTTTGCTTCCATTTCAGAATGAACGGTTCAACTTAGTCAAAATGAGGTCTATTTTCAATAATCAGTAGTAATAATCCGACCGCGAGGATCATTTCGATTTGTAATCGTGTAGGGAGTTTGAGATGTATAGCCATGAATAGTTTCAAGTTCGAATTGTATTCGATGCGATTATTCTTCGAGTAGTTCTGAACAAACGTTAAACTTTGACGATGCACTTCTTTTTCATATAACAATATAAAGTGGTAACTATGTAAATAAAAATAACTTCAAATTTCTCATTGGTGGTACTTCTCTATATGTATATCCACATATATCCGAAATTGCTTTCGACTAGTGTAAAATAAAGAGTTCTCATAAGATGTTCTGTAAGTATCTCATCCATATGTTTGAATTTGTGAAGTTTGCATCTTAACTTTTTTATCACAACTTCGATATGTGTGTCCCATTCCAAGTGCTCATCGACCTAAATTCCTAAATATCATTCATGTGAACGAATAGCAATATTGATTGATATCAAATTATTTGTGATTCCTAAAGTCGTGTAGTGAGGTAAGTATTTAGCATAGGATGAGAATGGGATGAAGTGAGTTTTACTGAACTTCATAGTCAGAAGTCGATTATTGAAAAATTGCGTTATTTCTTCAAATCAGTTTCAGCCTTAATCCTCAAGGATTCCCAGCTATTGCTGTTATAAATTACAGCTGTATCGTCCGCAAAAGTCAGAACATCTCCCTCTATCTCCAACCTGACCAAGTCATTCACGTAAATATTTAATAACTGCACCTTGGGGTACATTATATTTCATTCCAGATGTGTAACTCCTAATGTTATCAATTTGTACCATTTGCTTCCGATTTCTGCAATTCTTGAGAAATTCATCAGATGAAGCCAATATTTTCGAGAAAAATCAACAATTTTATTGTTCGTGGCTCACTGTATCGAATGCAAGATCACCAGTACCGGATTTATACTCCCTTACGCCGCCAAATATTAAATTTCATTTGTCAATTTAAAAATTCAAATAATCGTTCACTGTATTTTTTACAGCATTCAACGATAACATGAAATCATTATGTACAACGAATCAAATTATATTTACTTCACGTTAAAAGTAACAACAAACAACACTTTTTTTTCAGATGAATACTAAAATACTTTTCTTGATTCTCCTGATGCAAAGTCGTCAATGGCATCATCAGAATCCAGGTTTAATAA
The DNA here is from genome assembly GCA_918026855.4 of Phaedon cochleariae. Classification (NCBI taxonomy): domain Eukaryota; kingdom Metazoa; phylum Arthropoda; class Insecta; order Coleoptera; family Chrysomelidae; genus Phaedon; species Phaedon cochleariae. Next base: position 12,109,043 of record OU896710.1, on the reverse strand, counting down.
CATGTCACTGTTAATACTCAAAATTGATGAGATATTTAATGTATCCTATGGAAATCCTAAGGTAGTTTTTCACTCTTTTTAAAGTTGGGAATGACCTTTCACCACTGGCATTACTAATCATCAGGGATAGTGAAAAATTCTCAGTAAATGCCAATACTCAATGAATTAGGAATTTGTTGTGATTATCCCTGAAACAAAGCTTAGTCGTGTTCATATTTTGCTCATCTATTTTTGAGATTCTATCACTTCCTTTTCGCGCATTGAATGTAAAAAAATATAAAACTTACCATTCCCGTCTTGAGATCGTGAAGTTCCCGGAGACGGTTTTGTCGGTTCTGATTCTGTCTCATGTAAATTTAGAAAAACTGAATGTATCTTAGGACATTTCTTAACAACTTCGTCTAATTGCTTTTATTTATCGATCTTCTGCCGTTTCCAAAATTCACCACCTTCTTTTTTCCTCTTTTTTTATATTTCTGTTTCAATACTTATTTATTATTAGTACCATTACCATCGATTTCCAACAATACCAATGACAACTAATTGAATACTGAACTCTGATTTTGTTTTTTGTTATCGAGTTAGACGAATCACGAAATTACCCCTACTCTACTGAGTAATGCGGTTTTTTCCTCATCATCAAATTAAAGTATGCAGTGCCGCCGCTCTTGTATTGTAGCGTCCAAGACACAGCTAACGCTAGATTAGTGCATGTTATGATTTTTACTAAAACAGTATCACAACCAAGTCCTTTCGACGCGGTGCCGACTGCCAGCGGTAGCTAATTGCTCGTTTGCTTCAAGAGAAGACTGCAGAGGCGGCATATATAAAGCAAGAAGCAATATAATATTATTGTCGCCTTGTCAGTGACGACTGTATTGCTGCTTGCTTCTTCTTTTTTTCTCTTTTTCTCTACCGCCTCTTGAAATTCACCGCCGGGGGCTGATAGTCCCATAGCCCCCTCCTTAATCCTGCACTGAAGATCACTGTGGATTGTAATTGAAAACAATGGTGTACTTAAGTTACACTGGTCCAAATATCTCACAACCTTCGCTCACTTCTTTCGGAATTAATAATATGCCTCGTAAGCGGTGCGAGGAAACATAAAAATTATTCAGAAGAAAAACTTCACATATTACGAAGGATCTCAATTTTGGAGCCATTGAAAATCTGATAGCACCTCATGGAAATCAATGGAAATGACCAACTCAAATAGAGGAGACATTTTATAGCTACAAAGTTATAATGATGGCAATAAAAATATCTAAACGTCGGGGATGAGAAGTTTCCAATGTTCCCGAACTAAATGATTTTGTTCAAGGAGAAATAGATTTCAGGATAGCGTCTGTTTGATTTCAGAATCAGGCATTATTTGAAGCGTCATATCCTTCAAGTTTCATCATGTATCAAAGAAACACTAATTTTATTTTTTGGTTTTTATTCATCTTGTTATATGATTCCAAATATTGAAATGTTCATTGTTTGTTGTTATCTAGCGATGAATGCTACTCAATGAATATCGAATTATATTCTTCTTCCCCCTACTATAAAATAAAAATAGGAGAATTATTGTTTTCTTGCCATCTAATTTTCCTTCGTTTTGCAATGCCTATCTTCAGAACAGAAGCTCAAAACGTTGAGATTATCATATAAACTTCAGTGTACGAAAGTTACCCCTACTGTGGAGGTTTCATTGGAACTGATATCAAATCAACTAACAAAATAAATAGATGATATCCTTGTACTTATGTATACTGGAGGGAAGGGTTGTGCAGGGTGTCCAACTTGAATGAGTCTCCCTTTATCCCCATAATTCTCAACATATTTTGGTCATTCAAAACATTTTCTGAGAACATATCTCAAGATATTCATCAATCAGTGCTCAGTTTCTCTTTATACAACAAAATACAGGGTGACTCAGAGAGAAAAATGTTTTCTCAAATGAAATGATGTATATTTTTTCCCATAATTTGATAGATTCAACTCTTTTATATCAGCCCTTCATTTTGTATTTTGTTGGAAAAGTGAGCCAATATTCAGAAAATTGTTAGGAAATTGTTCCAAAGAAAGTTTCAATGACAAATATATATTTAGAATAACGAGGAACGTGACACATTCAAGTAGGACACCTTTCCCATTGTCATTCACCCATTTATTGTAGCAAAACCCAGTTTTATTTGGGGAAAACATAAAAAATCGTACCATAGTAACCACCCTGGTTTACGGTGTTTTCTAAGAAGGTATCATAGAATGGGTCCAGAACCTATCGTCCCCAACTTGATTACGCCACTGTGCACCTGGCGCATTTCGATTCAATTTCATTGCATTCGAAAATTTCCAGTTATGCGACAAGAATTACATTTCCGAGGAGAAGGAAGCCATATATTACTTATTGAACAGTCACAATTCAACGTATTGGGATATGAAACTTCTTTTCGATTATATTTCTATCAGGTTGAGAGTATGATAATGCGATGTACGTACTTTCCAGGAATGTGAAAACCGTAAATCTCTGTCTCAGTCGATCCTCAAATCAAATAACTGAGAAACCTACCAGTCTCATCCAAAGTGGGATGCACTGTTCAGGGTGGGACAAATTGGACACTTCTGAAGGAAAAGTCCTATTCCCCTACTAGATAGAGGAACAGTGATGTTGGTGCCTGTTTATCGATTCACATGACAAACTCAATGGTAAAAACTGCCTATGGATATTTATCTTCGTTTTAGAGTTACAGGTGTCTTTCGAGAATATGAATCTTCGAAACGTATGACTGAAACTCAATTGTAAATAGTTATTTTTGTATCTAGAGCGCGAAATGCTACTTTGGTGATCGAGATCTGATTTTTTTTACGAGGCGTAGCCAAGTTAAAAAAAATCGTCGAGATGACCAAAGTATTTCGCGCTCGAGTTGCAAACAAATTTTTTTCTACAAACGTCAAAAAATATAGTTCTGAAGTAAAAATATGCGTAGCTTGATATGGAAAATAGTGTTGAACTGGCTTAAAAAGCCTCCCACTATCCTTCCTCGGTACGCACGATGTTCCACGAGCATAATAGGGATTTTCTTTCGTGCGATCCAAGAGATAAAACAAGGTTATTGGTGAACATTCAGAAATAAATGATTTTGTGAATGTTTGCTTGATTGGGGACCATAAAGTTGAAATATAAATATCTCATATATTTTACATAACAGTGCGCGAAGTAGGTACTTCGCGCACTGTTTTACTTCGCGCATTGTTATGTGCAAGGTATCATGGTAACGTAGAACTGAAAAAAACTGTCACTTCGCAATTTGTTATCAATGCGCGAACCTTGTCATTTTTTGACGTTTGTAGAAAAAACTACTTGTCCGATTTGTACGTGTTTGGTTTTGAATGACAGGTTATCTCCTTCGCAACAATGGTGTGTAATTTGTATTCGCATAAAAACCTCTTTTCCATAAATACCGGGTGTAGCAATTGTAGCGTGTTTTTTTTTTCATAAATTTTGCAATACCCTGTAGAGTGCAACAGTTGAATTATTAAGCTAGGATTGTAATAACACTCAAGCCTCATCTTTTCTCAACATTACTTTCTTGGATTCACTCCATTATCTTCCCCATTACTCCAGAAACACCAATTCGAAGCATAACATGATTTAATGGAAAATTAATATCCAAATCTAACAACGAAAAAACGAAACAGAATGCAAAGAAACAAATCAAACAATAGTGTTAGTAGCGAGCAATTTCGCCTCTGGCACGAATAACTTCTTGGCAACGACGGCTCATACTTAAAATAAGAGACCTTATGTCATTTGGGTCAAGGTCTTCCCATATCTGAATTAGTCTCTGCCGAACGTCTTCCAAAGTATTCAAGTTAGGTTCCTCTCGTGATCTTCTTCCAAGAATATTCCAGAGATTCTCAATGGGGTTCAAATCCGGGCTTCGTGGTGTCCATACCATAGTAGCAATACCGACTTCTCCTAGATAATTGCTTACAACTCGGGCGACGTGAGGCCTGGCATCATCTTCCATCAACAAAAAAAATAAGGCGCGAATGGCATTACATGTGGTTCTAAAATCTCCAATATGTACCTTTCAGCTGTTAGGCTTCCATTTACGATCACAAGTTCCGTGCGACCAGTCAAAGAAATACCGCCCCAGACCATCAAATATCCTCCACCGAATAATGTGGTATGTGGGAAATTACACTGAGAATACCTTTTGTTAGGGCGTCGATATACACGCATACGCCTGTCATTGTTGAACAAACAAAATCGGGACTCATCCGTGAATAAAACATGTTGCCATTCAGCCTCTAACCAGTTATGATGTTCACTGGCAAAATTTAGCCTCGCTCTCCGATAATCTCTACTTGAAGCTGGACCTCGAGCAGCAATTCTAGGTCTCAAATTATCTTCATTTAGTCGCTGACGATCAGTTTCTGTACAAACTTGTGAATCATCAGCATTTCCAAGCTGAGTTTGGAGTGTCCGAGCTGTTACAAAACGTTGTCTTAAAAATCGATCCTGAATCGGAGTTGTTATTCGAGTCCTTCCCTGTCCTGGCCTGCGACCATTATTTCCAGTCTCACTGTGTCTTTGTATGACTCGTGGAATGGTTGTGTGACTTACTTGAAATCGTTCACCAATTCTTCGGTAAGTCCAACCTTCCTCGAACAATATTACTGTTTGAGCACATTCTTCCCGTGTGAGATTTCGCGTATCTCTTTCCATATTCGTCGATGAAACAATTCGCAGAACAAGAACTAACACTGACAATATGCATCTGTATTTGACAATTACTGGTTCTCCATATTTTTCCATAGCCTGCTACAGATAAGCTCGTAATGCTAGTTGAATCCAAATAAATCATGTTATTCTTTGACTTGGTGTTTCTGGAGTGATAAGAAAGATAATGGAATGAATCCAAAATAGAAATATTGAAAAAAGATGACACTAAAGTGTAATTACAATTGTAACTTGATAATGTAAGTGTGACACTTTACAGGGTATTACAAACTTTATGAAAAAAACACGCTACAATTGCTACACCCGGTATTTATATAAAATAGGTTTCAACACGAATAAAAATTGCACACCATTGTTCAGAAGGAGATAACCTCTCATTCAAAACTAAAAACGTCCAAATTGGACGAGTAGTTTTGACAAACATCTACCTCAAACTTTTGGGTATTTTTTGGTGATGCGTTTATTTTTGAGAGAAGTGTAGTTTGAGAATAGGACTTTCCCTTAAAAAGTTACCGATTCGGCCCACCCTGTACAGTGTACAGTTCACTTTTTCTCAGTGTATTAACACTTCCTTCGAACGATAGGAAATTCAAAAGATTCGATACAGAGTTTTATTATCTAGAGTGGAAGTGTAGTAATGGTCCCGAGCCTGATAAGTGAGACAAAGCTGGATGAACCACCTTAAGCATACGCGGTCTGAATTCTATTCCAGCTTTAAATCGAAACATCACGATATTGAATAGCCAACTGCCAACTAGGTTTTTTATTGGGTTGGAGTTTAGAGTCGGCTTTCCCCATATGGAGAACAGCTTATATTGAATTACGCATATTTCCGATGCACTTTAAAACGCTAAAACGCCACAGCCGTGAACTGAATATTTCCGACGACAGAGAATTCCATTGAATCGAGTACAGTGGCAGAATGAACAGTTTCAGTGCGCTCGAAATTAAAATTCCTACAGTGGAGCCATAAAGCCGGAATTCGAAAGTCTATAGAAAATTTATGTATTTCCGCTTATCACGTTAGTCGCTCTTGCGTCGGTTTTGAGCTTGAAATATTTCTGCATATAAATTTCGAAACTTGCCGGCCATTATTACGTTTGTGGTGAGAAACGAGCTGAGAAAAAATTTCACCAGCAGAAATATTTGAATGTTTCATGAATCAATGTGCAAGAGAGCTCATCTTGGGAACGAACATTTTTACTAGGTGATTCAAAAATAAGGGTGTGTAAGTCTGCTAGCTGAAAAAGCGTCAAAGCAAACCTAGTTAAGGGGCCGCACTTTTCATAGGTGGAATGGTCTCCGGTGAAATTTACTCAATTTTCAGTGTGTTTCAATATTTGATCAACTCATTGAACGTGCCTGATTGCAGAGTTCTCGAAGAGGAAGATTTTGAAATACCAGTTATTACTAATCGGTAATTATCATTATATTCTTCGAGAAATGGTCTGGGCTGCACGAACATATTTGTATTCTGCAAACAATTACCTCTCATTTTATTGATGAGTTTTTGGCCGTTTATGTGCCTTTTTCACATTATCTGCACGAAATCTTCCCATTGTATAACCCAATTCAGTTCAGGTGTCTTCTCGTCTACTCAACTAGGGTAGTTCTCCAGTGTTATGTTTTTACGGTTTTTCAATCAATGTTTTCCTGTGATATATTTGAGGAGATTCAGTCCAGCGTTCCCTTCGTTTTAGCTTGATTTAGTTCCATACATAGTAATCTCCAGTGCGGGTTCCAAGCCAACGTATGGAGTTGATGGGCTGGTTCTTGCCAGCTCATCAGCTTTTTCATTCCCTACGATGACACAGTATCCTAGAACTCATAGCAGAGTCATTTTGTTATATTTCGACAGGGCACTGAGTTCTTCTCTGCATTCCCGTACCATCCTGAACATCACTTCATGAGAGCTTTCAATTACGGCTATCATGCTGTTTGTTCTTACGTATTGCCAGATTGCTTACATTTCTGCTTGAGATACGGTAGTGTTTGTTCCCAGTAAGATGCTCATTTTGAAGTCTCTCCTTTCAGTGCTCCGTCTGTGTACCAGATCTCCTCTCCAGGCTTGACCTTGTTGTTGTCGTCTGTCCATTCCTTTCGATCTTGTATAATCATTTCAAAGTTCATGTTGAAGCAGTATATTGGAGTTGTATGGTGTGTTGGTTTCATTCCAAGAATGTTACCCTTCACTATTATACTGACAGTGAAAAATGAAAACATTCAAGTGATGTCTCATACTTTGATATATTGATGAAATGACGAGGATATTACCCTAGTGTGCAATATACTATTCTTCTTTCATCATGAATTGCAATTCATGAATTTCACACATGGTGATTTGAAAAATTGGTGACACATTATCACATCAAAATATCAGACATCACTGATGGGATATTTGTGTATTCCAATCTGCGAATAATGATATATCGACATAATCTCGACCTCATCTCTATGATATTCAATGATATTGTGAAGAATGGATCGAAACGAAGAGCAGTGCAATAACCTAGTCTAGATTATATTCTCAGAATTATTTAGCTTACAGGATATCAGTAGAGAATTACGATATTCGAAGGAAATTATAGTTCGGATTTCAATCCTATTATTATTCAAGTGAAGTCGCTGATGGGCAGAAACTGCTGGTTTTGGATTTTTTCTAATCGAGGTGAATACACTAGTTCTTATGCTGAATCAATTACCACTACCAAAACCGACATGAGAAAGTATTAGAGAAAAAACCGGCAGTTGTGGTTCGGACAGTGGACCGTACAGTATAGTTTTTTCAAATTCGCTAACAAAAAAGTAAATCTTGAATATTTTTGCATCATGTCTAAACTTCGTGGGTGGCAGTTCCAATCCTCCAACGAAAAGCGAGCCTTTCTTAATATTACTAGTTTTAGTCTTCTTGTTTTGTTTTTATTTGAGTTGGATGTATCTTGCTGGAAATTGGTCAATTCATCTCATGCCCGAATTGGTTTTTATTAAAGATGAATAAATTTATAAAGTGGAGTTGAATTCTTTGAGTACAATTTTCATAAAACCGTAAGTTCGAGTTACGATTGTGGGGGTTAGAACCCGCTCGTGACAATATAAAGGTACGTCAATGATATGAGCATGAAAATACAATTGGCACCTTTGAATTCCGATAGAATTATCATAGTATCAGTTCATCGAATAGTTCAACATACTGAGAATTCAAGAAATCCCACTGGGTACCATGTAACCTATGAAAAGTGTGAATCCTGAACTGCTATGGAACGCCTCTGCACTATTTCAGGGCAGTGCTAAAATTTTCAGATGTGTACCTATTTATCAATAGAAAGTTCCAGCAAGGATTGTTCCATGATCAAAGAGGGGTTTGTTTCAGAACATCGGCGGAATCAAGGGGCTTATAGGAACTAGGCTCGCCACACTTCATATGATCAAGCCCCCCAAAAGAAATATCCATTATCAGGAAGTATTATTGAACGAATTTTCAGAAACAACAAAGTCGTTCATCAATGTGTTCGCAATAGTGAAATGTTATGGCAAGGCATCAATATTAATCCAGGACGTTCTGAAGACGTCCATTATAGGTTTATTTTTGATCTGAACGTCCAAGACCTTGTATAGACGATTTAGAGACATCCATAATTGGATATACTCAAGACGTCCAGAAAAATACGTCTTGAAAAAGTCCAATTTGCAGACTCTCACGAAATATCAGTCATAATAAATATATGTAAGTCGGTATTTAGCAATTTTTAAATCAGAATTATTGGATTGACTGTTGGTATGAATGATGTCTCAAAATGGTTATTGATTATACAAGGGAAAAAAGTAGTAGATTTTAGCTCCACGTTGTGTTGACAAAAAACCGTGAGCTAATATCTAATATTTTTCCCGTGTATAATACACTATTTTTTTCTGTAACAGTAGGAAGGACAAATCGATATAGAGAAGATATCACATTATTTCGAAATCTGAAAATTATCGACGTGAAATTTTAAGTTTTTACCACGAGGGACACCTACGTTGTAGGCATCTTTATCATTCTTTCCAAGTAATCAAATATCTGATGTCACTTCTGGCAGTCTTATTCTGTGATTTGATTTCAAAAAATTGCGAATTCAGAGGGTGTTTAGTAATATACGTAACCGCGAAGTCGAATGGAAGATAAAAGGACTTGAAATTCTTTCCCGGAGACGGTATTATTGACTCATTTTTCGGAACTATAGCACAACAAATGCCATCAACAGTGTATATATATGTGATATATCCGGAAAAGAAGTAATTTATTAAAAGTGACATTTTCTAACCTGCCAACAGAGATGAAGTGCCAAACTTTGTTCCCGTCACATAAAACATATATTATATATCAGCTATTGGCAAGGTGACGATTCCGATACGGCACCTGGTGGGCAAATTTGAACCAGTTTAGGACGTAATTCAAGGTCATGTTTGTTATTGTGTTCCCAGTGGGTTTCATATTTTATACCATTCAAAAAATTACGTTAATTTTAAATTTTCTCTTTTTGCTTCTCTTGAGTATACAAGACATGAACTTCATATCAATTGCCTAATCAATTCTATATTATTTCATAAATTAGTATCAACAAATCTCTGATAATATGCAAAATCAACTGTGTTTGGTTGTTGGATGAACTAGTAGAAGGTTCCAATGGACCTATAATGTCTAATATGAATTTCCTGCAATCAAGAAGTCTTTTCTGATAATGAAAAATCAGTTCAGTTGAATGGAAAAAATAGATAAACGTTGAGAATCCCATATGAGTTTGAAAAGTGGGTGTATGCAGCTCCAACAAAAACTTCCTACCTTTCTTCACAGCATTGGTCCAATAATGATAACAATAAGGTAAATTTGTGATTCATTGATATATTTATTACTGATGAATAACCCTTATTTGCAGTGCCTATCTGAGAGAGAACATGATTGAAATGATCAACAGTTCATACCTATTTTGTTTATGGGGAAATGTCTCCAGGACTTGGAAAAATGAGTATGGCTGTTTTTTTTCAAATATTTTTATAAGAAAAATAAAGAAGCAAATTCAATGCCTTTGACATTTGAACTGCAATACACAAAGCTGGGCAAGAAAAAAGACATTATGAACATGTGCAGGTGGGTAATTTATTGTTTTATTTGTAATGCTTGACTCATATAAAAATCTTGTTCATGACATCCTGCCTAGGCCTTCATAGATTCCTATTTTGTAGTATCATCTTTGTAGTAAAATAGCCAATGCAGATTGCATGTACTTCCAAAATGATTAAGTTAAAATACATAAATAAAAACCCTGGTACAAGCAGGTCATTGTAGGTAGCTTACTTCATAGCTTGAATTGAATCTTTGAACATACATTGAAGTGACACAATCTATTTCTATGTGAATATCTAGATTGTGTAATAGCTAATAGATATGGTTTGTTTATAGTAGGTACTAACATTTCTAAAATTTTTCAGCAGGGGAGGAGTTGCCATCCAGGGTATCTTGCAATTGAATGCAAATAGTTACACAAATTGTAACCAAAACCCAGATTCCTTGAAGTTGAATTCAAGTTTTTAAGGAGTTATCATTGATTATTTGGGTACTTCAACATATCCATGATGTTACAAATTGTATCTTGGAAAAATGTATTCATAATTTTACTGCTTGTATGTTATTATTAAACTGTATTTATTCATAAGTAATAAGTTCTACTTTTTTTTCTTTTTGTAATGTTTTATTGTAGGTTTTCAAAATTCATATTTCAATTCCACAACTATACCTCAATCAACACCTCATTCTTTTTTGATGCAATTTCGAAGTTTCAATTTATAATCTTTACTGATTCCTTTTGAAATAGGTACCTACCAGGTAGATACTTACTTTTGCTCATTGTTAATTTATTTCTACATAATATATGAAAGTCCTGGATTTCAAATTCATTTATAATTGTAAATTTTCATGAAGGTATCTTGTAAAATAATTCAGGGAAAAACAGTATACATGAGCACTGAGGGAAGGAGTATACTGGAAGAACCTTCTATTTGTGGGTACCTACTTCTTTCTTCACTTCTTTGGAGTGGCCAAAGTACAGTAAAACACATGTTATGTCAATGTACTTTCATTTTCAAAAATTATTATCAATTCAGTTCCAAAATATACAAAACATAATGAACTATACAGATTGATAAGATAGATATTTTCAATTAGATGAATTTAGGATTACAAAATGATATCAAATCACAAAATGTATGATAATAAACTGTGTAAATACATCAACTGAAATCCTAGGTCATTTGATCAATGTTTTATGTGGAGGAATTCCAAATTATTCAATGATTTCATCAATAAGGTGAAAAAACTAGCTTTACAAGATATTAAATGAATTCCAAGAAGAAAACTCAGTCTAGGATGCCACCTACCTCAACTCTAAGTATATTAGGAATATTCACATTATGAAGAGTGTGTTATATGGATAAAATTCACACACATGGCACAAATAATCATGACAATTTGCTGTTATTGCAGTGGAGCACCATAATATATGAGGTATGGGAGTTGCACTGTAAACAATCCTCAAAGCCTGGAAGTAATATTGTTGAAGATAGGCCATTGATAGTTGTATCTACTATTAAATCCACAGTAATGTCAGGATGCCTCTGGTGTTGAATTATTTCTTGGTTTAGACTCATTAGAGCTGGTTGCTGCTGATTTCTATTGTATGGATCAATTGCACATGATTCTGATGGCTATAATATTCAGCACAAAATAGTCAAATAGGTTAACACATTGTTTAGGGATGCTTTTCAATATGTTTACAGAAGGCTGTTCACTGTTGAAAAACTCCACTCCTGGTATCACCATGTGTTCTGTAGGATCATTTTGCTTGAAGAGTGGAGTTATAGAGGTATGATGGTGAATATATCAGCTTCTGATGATAGTGGATATGCTAGTGATTTTTGATATCCCATAAAGCTGTCCCACAGAAATGCACTGGTTTGAAGAAAGCTCAGACTATTTGGTCCACGATTCAGTCAGTAGGTAACAGTTTTTTCCTCACATCACGATGAAACAGTATGATCCAACATAAAATATTATGATTTCAGTAAAAAGTTCAACAATAAACACAAATAACACGATGAAATATCAAGAAGAAAATGTATGCAAATCTCAAGAAATTTTGTAAACAAACTACACACTCTTTGCCGCCATCTTGTTTTGAAACAGCGCCCCCAACGGTCGATCACCTTGCCAATATCAATATATCGAATTTCATTTCACTATTGATATTATGAATTCGAAATTTTGATGATTTCAACAGATTTGTACCAACATATATAGTGATGTTGAATTATATTACTTCAATCACAATAAACTTTGACCATTATTAAACCCACACGGAGATATTCATACAAGCCGCGCTGTTATGATAAGAGTTGATACCTAAGGTATATACAGGGACTTATATATCACATATTCATATGTGAAACAACCGTAGAACGCATGCGTGTTACGTGAAGCGAATGGGCACTGGGAAAATGAAAGAGTTCCGAATTTTTACTGTGATTCAAGTCCAAGGACATTCTGAACTTCTTGAGTTCTTTGGCTGTAAAAGTCGTGAAGTGAAACCTTCGCGGATATCATATATCTATCAACTGGCGAACTTGTTTTGAGTTAACAGCAGCATGAAGCCAAGTATCAATATCGTTTAATTTTCATTTGCTTGAAGGTGCTTGAGTATGAACATCAAATCTGGAGTTGAAAACATTAGATACCTTTCAATATAATTTGATTTCAAGCAATGCTCTGCCTTATCCTATTTCCACCATCTACAAAAAATTACATCTTTGTGTATAGTTAAAACATAATATTTCGTTCAATACTTATAGAGGTTATATAGGTACCTGGCTAAGAATCAGTTTATGTTTGAAATAAGTTTCCGATGAAATTGGAATATTTAAATATTTAGCTATACTGACTACTACGTTGAACGTGGGTGTATGTTTATGGTGTTATCAGATGTAATTATAGAGAGTTGAAGTAATCACTTCACGTAGACCTAACTCCACGTAGACGTTAACGTACAAAAAATAACGTTCACGTATTGGCATTGAATTGAGTTGAAGTCGTCACTTTGGTCGTCACTGTCATTGTGACCTGATAATACATTTTATTTTCGGTTTGTATCAGTTATTTTTGGTCGGCTGTTCAGATCCGAACATTTATTCCTGTTGAAATGAAAAAACTCGTTGATACAGAATTCATTTGTCATCCCGAATTCTATAATCTTGACTCATCGGCATTATTCGGATATAGTTTGTTAACGTATGTAAGGGGCGAGTAATGAGGCACACACAAACAATACAACACCACCTTTAATGACCCCAACACCTTACAACCTTGTCACTTGGCTGACTGTAATATACTGACTCATTACTAATCTCCTATCTTCAACCGTTCTGCATTCCGTGATTCATCATACTCGTAATCACCAACCGCCGTCCGCTTATGTTATATACTGTGTGTATAACACTCGGCCATCCTGATTTCACCGATTGTCCTCAATCGCTGCAATCGACATTCCAACCTAAAAAAAAAAGAGGAATACATGCAAATCTCCTGAATAGTTGTGCGAGCAACGGCACTTTCACGAGTTGTGCGAGCAAAGGCACTCTCAAAGGGTTGTGCGAGCAAAGGCACTCTCAACGGGTTGTGCGAGCAAAGGCACTCTCAAAGGGTTGTGCGAGCAAAGGCACTCTCAAAGTGTTGTGCGAGCAAAGGCACTCTCAACGGGTTGTGCGAGCAAAGGCACTCTCAAAGGGTTGTGCGAGCAAAGGCACTCTCAAAGGGTTGTGCGAGCAAAGGCACTCTCAACGGGTTGTGCGAGCAAAGGCACTCTCAAAGGGTTGTGCGAGCAAAGGCACTCTCAAAGGGTTGTGCGAGCAAAGGCACTCTCAAAGGGTTTACATACCTTTCAATTTCTAAGAACGAATGTGGAAATGTTTCATGTGTTCCAGGCATACTACAGCTTCGTATGGGATTCTGGAACGAGTGGCATGAATGTCTTCTTTCACCCTATATCGATCATTCGGAAGAACTTCAACCACCTTGAACAGGCCCTTGTACTTGGACCACAACTTCTCACTCTGATTGTCGTTTGCCGGTAGACTGGCTATACTTGTTAGCACCATATCGCCCACTTGAAATCCGTCGGTCTGAACGTTGAGTTCGTCTGTTCGCCTCTAATTTTTCACTTGCCGTTTTCCTCAGATTATGGAGTCCATCCTCTATCGTGTTTGATGGAATGATTATGTCATATCTAAATATGGTACTACACTGAACTGTCGCAACGGTTCAAAAATCTAAGACATCATTTTTTGAAAAACACTCGGTGCATTACACAATCCAAAAGGTACACGAAGATACTCGTATAGTGACCTTCAGCGGTGACGAAAGCAGTTTTATGAATGAATTCAGAGTTCAATGGGATCTGGTGATAACCAGATGCTAAATCTAGTGTAGAAAAATATTTCAAACCTCCCAGAGAGTCGATCAGATCCTCAATCAGGGGTAAAGGGAAGGTCGTTTTTTCTGTTATTTTATTGAGATCTCTGTAATCGACTACTAGACGTTTCTCGTTATTATTCTTATTGACTAACAGCGCTGGGCTAGCATATTCAGAATTACTTTTTCTAATAATTTTTGCAGAAAGTAGCTCTTTAATCTGTTGCCTCATGATTTTTTTATCATTTTCTGATAGCCTATACGGACGTTTACAAATTGGTTTTAGTGGAATTAGTTTCAATTTTTACTGAAACAGAGTGTACTTTACCTAGCTTGTCTAAAGATGTAAACAAAAAGTTCTCAAACTCGTGAATTAATTGAAATAGTTGCAGATTTTCTTTTTCGGTTATATCACCGTGAGAAATCTGTGCATTTGTTAGGACAGTTGCTCTTTTGAATGTTAATTCGTCACCTATTCGAAAATATGAGATTGTTCTATCCCCCGTGAAGTTTCGACCTATTATCAACTGATTGTCGTTGAGTGATTCATCAATAACAAAACCTTTGTATCTGATATGGTGCATTCGCCAATACTTATTTCGACGATGATATAATCGAAAATAGTTGTGAATTGACCTGTGATTCCACCGAAATTCACAGGGCAATCCAATTGTTGAATAGTTAACAACAAATGGACTGCCAAATCTCTTCCTATAACGGAACAGTCACTGCCTAAATCTATGAACGCTTCCACTTTTTGACATTCTCTGTTCTTGTTTGACTTCTCTCTCTCTTTCTACAAACAATTTCTAAATGACCAAGAGTTTTACAGAAGTTACAGACTTTGTGCCTATGAGGGCATATTTTCCTTTTATGATTATGATTACATGGGCTTAACATTGAGAAGTGCGTCTTATGGTTTACGAAATGTTTACTAGGTTTAGGTATTCTGCTTGAACTTGGTCTCGCAAATGAATGAATGTGTTTTTCGACAATATCTTATTGCGCAAATATGCAGCCAATTCTTTAGTGCTCTTGATTCCTGAAGCCTCTACAGCGGACGTTATGTTTCTATCATTTATAGACTCCAATATCAGAGAAATTTTGTCATCGTCAGAAATATTCAATTTTAAATTAAAAATGTTAGCGGAATGTAGGAAGAAAAATTCATACAGAGAACTGCCTACTGCTGGCTTATGATTCATGAGGTCAGAAAAGATTCTCAAAGTTTTTGTTTCCATGTTCTCCAAGAGTATTGTGACCATCCTGGCTCATTTGCGATCAGAATCTCATACCATACTCTTGCAGTTCCTTGAAGTTTACTAATCGTTTGAAAGATAATGTTTTCCGAATTCCACCCACATACGCGAGCACTATTTTCGATTGTTTCGATCCACTGTGAAACATTGTCTGTCAAAGGATTGAACTGAGGTATAATCGCAGAAACACAAGTTGACTGTTCCCTATTTGAATTATGATGAACGTTATGTCTCACCCCTGCCGCATCATGAGCATGTCTTCTCGAGCGTAATCTACTTTTAGTGTGACGTTTGGACTTATGAGACCTTCTGTGGTCGAATCCGAGGTAGTTGATTCCGATGAACTGGGTGATTGGCGGCGACGTCTCTTCGTTGGACGACCCATAACAACTTTAGGTAGGCAGAATTCTTTTTCACCACTTCTGATGTAAGGGGCGAGTAATGAGGCACACACAAACAATACAACACCACCTTTAATGACCCCAACACCTTACAACCTTGTCACTTGGCTGACTGTAATATACTGACTCATTACTAATCTCCTATCTTCAACCGTTCTGCATTCCGTGATTCATCATACTCGTAATCACCAACCGCCGTCCGCTTATGTTATATACTGTGTGTATAACACGTATGTTGATATTCAAGGTAAAGTGAAAAATTGAGAAATGCGCATGCGTAGCTGTCAATTCCACGGTCATGTGAACACTTCAACTCTCTATTGAATATTATTATCATTTACAGATGCAGTGAAAAAGACAGCAGAAGATATATTGTAGCTAGGACAAATCAGATGAAATCCACCGAGATGCCACTGCTCTCAGAATTAGTGAATAACCTCATAGAAGAATTCAATGACAATTTGTTTCGGAGGATGGTTTGAGAAAAAAATATCGTTACATCAAAAATATAACTGAGCTTTAGACGTTCTGACAATAAATCAGCTGCCATTTTCAATAAAAAAATTTGAACTCAATAATGATTTCTTACTGTTTGAACTATAATCCGACCAATGGAAATTGCATTGGCATAATAAAAATCAATCCACATTTCAGGAATGTTCTGGAGATTGGTTGCATTACGAAAATTGCTTGGCAAAGCTTTCATTCTATCGATCTTTCGCCTTTTCAGTATAATGGATATCCTAGAGAAAACTAAAGAGGATTACGTAAACTGAAGAGTAAATTTACTTTTCGCTATACTTTCAGTGTATCTAGATATCGGAACTTTGTGCGGATATCGACAATATACAAAGCCTCATGGGAATCTCCTTCTGATGTACAGGGTGGCCGGAATTCGAGCCTCATCATTGAACCGTAAGAGATACAGATTCGATTATACTATGGCAAAGTTGCGCAATTCCATGCCTATCAAAATGCCGTATCGAAATTTGTAAACTTCCGAATACTTCCGATGGTTTTTGGAGAGAACTGAATATTCGCGATCTCATTCTGATTTTTTTTTCACTTTATTATCTGAATAGATGTCACAAAACGAACACACATTCTCTTTGTCACTATTTCTGTTCTACAAGATGCTGTGTACTTATCAAGAGTACTAGATAGATAGATAGATTCTTTGTCTTTCAAAGACGTTACAGTCCTATAGCAAGGATTCGGTTAATTCTGATGATGACTTGGATATGTTTACATGATTATGTGTACAATGCGAATTATAAGGATTGTCACTATATTTATATGCAAATATTGACAGTTTTAATTGATAACATAAATACGAAAAGAAAGAGAGAAGGAAACGAGGCAAAGCTGATGATATCACGAAGTGCTACTCGTTTCCTTATATTCCATATTTAGTTGGCGATATTTTTGCATTCAAGTGGAGTGAGATTATCGATGATGTCAATTAACGAGTGGTCCTTCGCGGGAGATGATCACAGTTCGGTATTCTGAGACTATTGTGAATCGGACAGTCGAACAAAATATGCTGCAACGTTTCTGCAGAATTCGACGTACAAATTGAACATATCTCATTGGGATTTATTCTGTATCAGCTTCCATATATTATAGGTACATTTGATGAAATATTTATTACATACTCTTAACTGCGATATTGTGCGAATGATCTGAATGGGCAAATGGTAATGTAGATAGTTAATCTCAGCTGTTGTGACAGTTAGCTGTTTATAAAATAGCAGAAATTCGGATCTCTGCAGGAGGGCGCGATCTTGTCCGTGGAGTTTCCTATAATATTCAGATAATGAATCATCATTATTCCAAATTTTTTGGGATTTTCTCTCCTCGTTGCAATAAAATAAAATTATGAATATTATTTCAATATACGTGTAGTAAGGACAAATCAGATGATTTGCCCCAAAATCTCACTGCGTTTGAAGAATTTTCCTATCACAGAGCCTAGAAGAAAAATTCGCTAGCTTGTCCCCAGCCAACCATCGTGTGACATCAACATCTGTGTGATGTAACAACCTTGCATAAATGCAATATCTCGTTAACACATCTTATCGACGTAGATTCGATATCAACGTCGCAAGGTGACATCGCAACCAGGAAACTATGTAATGTGGCAGCGACTTCTTCAAACTACATTTCTTCGACGTTAACTAAATAATTCACATCGATATCCTCATGAGATATCTTCGTGACCTGTGAGTGTGACGCAGTCGCAGACATGTGCAAAACGAACGCACACGCCAGACCCCATGTTGAGCTGTGCATGGCCATGGCCATGCCAGTCAGTCAGTCAGTCAGTCAGTCAGTCAGTCAGTCAGTCAGTCAGTCAGTCAGTCAGTCAGTCAGTCAGTCAGTCAGTCAGTCAGTCAGTCAGTGAGTGAGTGAGTCCGACTCCGTACAGACTATTTCCTTCCAAATTCTCTGTTGAAATATCTGAGATGATTTATAGCACATATTAAAGCAGCTTCAAATTGGAGGTATACAATCATTTAGTAACGACAGTGTGTTCAATCACAATAGGTAATATTGTAATTATCTCTAAGATAGGAATATTGCAATCTAAAACAAGGTGGATGGATGATCCCAAGATGATGTGAGTGTATATGCATTGTCGATCTAAATGGAAACCTAGTTAGGTAGTTAGTAGGCGAGAGCATAATATTGTCTGTTCTTTGAAAAAATAAATGAAGGCGTTCAGTAGTACAGAGACATCAATGTGAGCCAAGTAAACTAAGTTATTCCTTTTTTATTCCTAACCCAAACATTTTTCATGGTCCTGTCAAGTTTGTAAATAAAAATCTGTCATGTTGAAACCCAAAAATGAAACATTATCATGAAAGATATTATCAAGTATGAAAACCATCTACCTATACTTGAATGGAAGCAGGGAGATGTTTAGGCAATGCTGTATTAGGTTGACTTATGATGCAACTTGAATTTAAGTTGGAACTGTGGAAACTTCGGAAACTCATCAGTGCTTTCACACTTTTTCGACATGCAAGCCAAGCAGAAAGGTAGGGGCTGCTTATTTCCTTCTATATTTTTGATAAGTTACTATATAATTCATGAAATTCCGTTATTTGCAGTGAAAACATGTCTTTAGTTATGTAAACTATGTACACATCGGATTCACTATACTTGAAAAATTCAGGTACCTACCTACAGCGAAGAGTACCTACATGAATACCTTTTCAGTTGAAAAACGAAAAACTATGAATGATACAAACAGATTGATGTGAAAGAATCGCATGAGGAATTATTATGTGAGTAATGTTTAGAAGAAATGTACCAGAAGGATGATGATGTTTGAGAACAGAATGGAAAATTTCCCATCTGAAATGAATATATAGAAGCAATAAGGTTAGACTCAATCTGTTTATTTCATCAATGTTTTATGGATATTCTGCTACAAACTCAAAATATCAAGATGCTGGGATATTTAGAATTTTTTTTATTGGAAAATAACTTTTATATGTAGGAATGACAATACAATTATATTTTTTTAATAAATTGAATATAATTATGAAGAATTATTGCAATTTTTATTCTACTAATTTGTTCTCCTCTGATACCCTGTTTATTGTTGTACAGATTTATTGACAGGTAAGTTTGAAAACATTATATATTGTACCAAAGGTAAGTATTTAGGTTAAATATATGTTTTGCTGAACAATGATTATTTTTTATAAAATCATCTTATTGAAGCCACTAACTTCACTAAATATGAGAAGATGTGTCTATAATTGCCACAAATTAAACCATAGGAATATTCAATACCAATATGTATAACTTTTTAATTTATATTGTCAAAATTTTGAATAAACATTATTATTATTTATTATCATTCTATAATATCTGTTCAAATGCCCGTTTCCTCCTAAGATGCTTCCTCATCTTCAGGTCGTGTTCCTTAAGGAAGGAGTTTCTCTTCAGCATCATATTCCAAACTACATTGATGAGTCTGAAACTATGAAAATATTTGATATCTATTTTGTCCCCAGTTTCAATGTTCTGTACCATTCTGAAATGAATTCAATGACAATTGACTGGAACAATTTTTAGAGGTACCAAAGTCAAGTTCATGGTAATTTTTATACTGAAACTTATAGTTCTAGTCAACTAGAAACTAATAAGCTGATTGCTACAAAAAGTTTGTATAGGTAGGAACTTGTTAAATATCATTTTATTTATATATACCTTCCTTAAACAAACTTGGAACCGAACCCTCCTTCCAAAACCGTTTCCAATTCTTCATTGGCAAGAAACAGTTCCCTTAAAATGTTGGAAACATACAGTATCATGTTCGCTCACTTCAAAAACTCACATTCCTGAAATATCAATGCATCAAGTTTCAAATATCATACGATTTAAGAAAAAAATTTCATCTTGCAATCCAATGAATATGGCATAAACTCATTGATGCCTCAGGATTTGAGGCTCAAATTCACAACAGTGGGGATAGGAGAAACCAGGTCTTGATAATTTTACACCTCCACCTCCTGGAGTGCGAAGTTTTCAGATAACATTGCGAAATAACACAATCGCACTCACAAACCAATCAACAAACTGCAATAGAAAACTAATACTAGAAGAAACAATTAGGAATAATTGTAATTTTCAAGAATACGAATTCAAAGTTCAACATATTCACAAAGACGAAATTATAAGTTAATGACAACTGTCAGAAAATAATTTTTTGATTATGACATCTCAATCTCATGAAAGAATCTTCTTCATCGCCTTTGTATCGAATATCACGTCAATGATGGAAAGCACATCTGTGGTTGATTAACATATTCGAAAAAAATAGAAGAAGACAATATCAACCTAATATGGTCTATTTCGACATAAACAAATGAGCTTTTTCCATTTTCAGGATGCCAGCGCCACTTGACAAGCAGACAGATTTTGATTCAAAGAACAGACAATATTGTACCTCCTCGCGTACTAGGTCGCCTACTAGGTTTTCATTTAGATCGACAATGGTATATGTGATATGTATTATTTATGAATAATGTATATTTGTATTGCTATATATATGTGTCATGTTCTACTTCAAGATTACTAATTAGGGTGATTGTCATGATCAGTTTTGCATCATCTGTTTTTACTTTCGGAAAATAAACATTTTCTTCGTAAAGTTGAATAATTATTATCATTATATCTCACGAATATCACAGGTACGGCGACCACATCATCGATGTCGCAGTGTGATGTATTTGTAATATGAAATGTACACTTGTATGTGACCTGGTAGTGATTTTTCATGTGATGTCGCATTTCATGTCTGAACAACGTCACAGTGATGTTGCTAGTCGGACATTTTCACATCGCCACGTTGTATCGGTAACATGTTTGTGACTTCAAATGATGTGTGATGTGTCGTATACATCACTTATACATCTCATGGTTGGCTGGGTCAGTGACAATTTGTATTGAAAAAAGTTTGGAGGAGAAAAATAAAGGTATATAGAAAAAATATCAAATTTTCACTTATCTTTGGACGTTTCGAGACCGAATCTGCTCCCGTTTTCAACATAAGAATGGTTATTCTGATAGCAAAGTCGTATCTGTCTTGTAACTTTTCAGTTCTCAGTGACAATTGGTGACGTTGGCAATCAAATGAGTTATAGGATGTTTGCATCGATTTATCTTGAATTCACCATTTTCATGTTCAGATTTCAGTAGTCTATATCAACTGAACAAGAAGCAATGCTATTGTCTCAGTTCAGAAAAATGCAAGCAGATTCCTTGATTTTTCTCTTCTGGTTGTTATCTTCAACAGAACACAACCTTGAACTCAAATATAATACTTTTTTTCCCTTGTGTAATAAATAACTATTCCTAACGAACAAAACTTGTCAATCAGGCACCCTAACAACACAGGAATGTCCTAGGTACGTCCCTTTTTTGTCCTGCGGTACAAGGACATGATTGGGGCATCCAGAGGATGTCCCGCAGTGGTTGTCCAGTGGACATTCCGCCCGGAGCATCCATAGGTTATCCTATTCGTGTCCCTGTAATATCTGATATCCATTCACATCAGAGTCAATGAATTTTATCATTTATTTGAAAATGTTTGTTTTTCTTCCGGAAAATAATCGTTATGAAAATGAAGAATGAAGTTTCAGAACTTCTTAAGAAATTACCATTTTTCGCCAACAGAAATCGTATATGCATAATGCCCCTCATTTTTAAACACCCAAGAATGATTTAATAATCATACCAAAATCCTAACAGAGTTGTATTTATACAGGTTTCTGTAGTTAAGTCCTGTTTATAGATCTGTTTAGTACATAAATCTTAAGCCAAAGGTCCCGGGTTCAATCCGTACTCGACCTAAATTTTTTTTCATTTGTCGAAGGGATGTCCCTGGGATATCCTTGGGACGTCCTAGGGATGTCCTTTCTTCGTACTTGGTACATCCCAGGGACGTACCAGAAGGACGTCCCTAGGATGCCTCTTTTTGTGGAAAGCGGATGTCCCTGGGACGTCCCTAGTATGTACCATGTCCCGACACAGGATATCCCAGGGACGTCCTCGTAGAAAATGAAGGACGTCTCTGGGACGTCCCTGGGACGTACTCGTGTTGTTAGGGAATATAGAAATATTTATTTTTATCGCTTGGTGCGCACGAAACGGAATTCCTATAATGTTCGAAGAACATCGTGCGTACCTATATCACACAAAAAAAGAATCACTTGTATTGAGCATGACTGCATTAGTCAAAGAAAATAATGTGTTTGTATATAACGAAAGAGATGATATTCTTCCCAGCAAACATGATTGAGCGGTAAATAGGCGGCCGATTGCTGGTAACTGCGGTTAATTGTCGGCAGCGGCACACCTATGTCGTTAAAATGTTGAAACGACATCGGTTTTGTCGCCATGGCTGAACGTACGCATGTTTATAATGGATGTTTGTTATTCAGCCAGAAATTGCCCGTTTAAAATTCCCGACAATCGTGCCGATGTCGCTTTGACGCAGTATGTATGTTGTTTACAGGTCAGTGGTAACTGAACCAAACGCAATGTTGGCATCACTGGGTTTTTGAGCATTGGTAGTACTGCTAATTTATTTTCGTGTTCGAAAGTTCTGTGTCCGTAGATCGCGTCAGTTGTCTGTCACTTGTCTTCAGGTATTTGTTAAACGGCGTGATAATATTAATATTATTTGGAAAAAGTTGGTGAGTTTTATGATTGATCCCAGCAAACTATCGTCCGACATCAAGAATAATGATATATGTTATATAACAATAATTAAACTCGTTATTGTCTACCAATCCATTTTTGTGGTAATGATTTTGAGCTAAATATTTGTTCATTACCCTATATTATAACAATGATGCTCCAATGCGAAGTTCAGCTCTTTACCTATATTCGAAAAATATTTGATTCACAGTAATAGATCAAACACTGGAAAAGTAATGTGGCTAGAACATTATCAGACTAAACCTATTCTACGTCGTCGAATCAACAAGTTATGATAGGTATATCGTATATGATCAAATATCAAATATAATTGAAGTATTGTACTATTTCAATTCTGTTGACTGATGGATTCGTAATAGTATCTTTCAAGTTTCGCAGTAGCCTAGTGGTATAAGCGTCTGACAGTTGATTGGATATCCGTTCGATCGCAAGTTCGAGTCCGACTCCCGACTATATCTTTTTTTTATTTCTAACCGAATAGTGTCGGTAGATAGTCGGGCGGCCTACTAGCGGCCGGTGCGACACGGGCTAGCCGGGCCGACGATGTATCATGATTGTGGCCCGCTGATGTTGACTGTCGGCAGTTTTTGGAGGGCGTCTAAAGGCCCGCGCGATACATGTTTGCTGGGTTGTTACGAAACAATGATTCATTCAACAAGTCTCTTGTAGGAAACTTAAGATATGCAT